>NSJX01000045.1:0-67489 GCA_002286715.1 Dentipellis sp. KUC8613 | reverse complement strand
AGTCAAACAACCTTTCATTTCTTCAATAGGCCATAGACATACCTTGCAGGGTTGAATGTAGCACATTTAATGGCCTCACCGAGCGAGCACCCGGTGAAACGCGAGAAGTTGCGGACACAGGCGTCGAGAGAGATCACACTGCCGTGAAAACCCGTTTCAGACACGGGACTTTGCTTTTACGGCCAAGAGATGTGCTGACCTTCCGGCAAGAGTATCGGTACCTTCTAAGTACAGCTTGAAACCCTCCTTGACGAACCGCTTCCCGTCACGCCACTCGTGGACACCGTCCTTCAGATTCGGATCGAGAATCTTCATCACTGAAGTATCGCCGTGCTTGAGATTGGGCATTCCTGAGAGACTCGCAATCGAACTTACCATCTGTAATCAGAATGCATCCATCGGGATACACATACTCGACCCGAATTTGGGTGCGAATGTACGCCGTCGACGATCAGCTCATAGAACGGGCGCACGAAGTCCATATGCGACACTAGGCCCTTCTCAAGATGAAGCTCCGGGCGGCTGTTCTGCCTGCTGTGCTGCAGGGAGGGCACGCGCGAGGCGAGGCGCGTGGCCCTCACGACGGGTGACATTGGCGGCGTGACGATGTCGTCCAACGCCTCCGAGCGTGCCTGCGCCGTGGTCGAGCTCACCAAGCTCACAGGACTGTGGGGCACCTGTGACACCAGCGCGGCGGCAGCGGCCGGGGAGAAGGGCGATGAGGCGAAGCGGTGAGAAGGCCCATAATAGACGGGTCGCAGTGGTGGAGTTGCGGCATTGCATTGAAGAGGTGGTTTATGAGGCGCGCACCACGGCGCACTGCCTCTGTCGCGATGTCCGTCGTTGCAAATACTACGCGCACGTTATCATAAGCGACTGCAAGGCACTGGGAATATGGCAATACGGGTTTACCTGTGGCCAATCGAGTAGACGATGCCCCTGATGGTAAGGTCTTTCACGGAGTCGAGAACATCGTCGACTTCGGGTGCAGCGCGACTGGTCGTCGATCGCTGTTGACAATGTCAGGGCCTTGCCTCACCGAAGACGCAGACAACTCACATATCTATACCGACTAAATAGACGACCAGCTGAAAGGGAACAAATAACTCACTCGTCTGTGTGCGCCATTAAACCACACCTTCAGATCATACCTTCCCACCGGCGAAACTTCCGGCTGTCCACTATTTCTGCACGGAAACAACGACGGCAACATCCCCTGTGGATCATAATTTAACACCAATGCGAGCATAGAAGCAGAAGAAGTCACCTTCGCGCGATGCCTCGCATTAAATCCCAAACAAACCGCGAGCGACCCGCACAACGAGCAGTCTTCAACCACGCGCTGCACAACATCCTCAGGGCTGATATTCTCTGCCTGCAACGTGATCTCGCCAAGCACGTCTCCCGGCCTGCGCTAGACGGTGGACAGCCGCTCCTGCTCCGGGGAGAGTTTCAGTAGGCCGTCCGGGTCCCTGCGCTCTGTCAGACCTCCACGATCCGGAAAAGGGTAAACCAACAGAAGTCACATACATATACGCATTTCCTAATCTCTGCACATCTCCCAGACCCTCACCTTCCTCCCACAGCGGCACCCGCAGGCCATTCACATTCGCGCCCCTTTCCAACACAAGCCGCTGCTCATCTACATCCCGCGTGTCAGCTACGCTCTGCAAACCACAATCCCCACTCCCTTGCGAGACGCACCTTCCGACAGCGAATCGCGCACAACAGGCGCAAGCCCCATCCCCTGCCGCGCCGCCTTGATCTTCTCCGCGCGCCCGAGCGCCTTGCCCGCCTCCGCGCGCAGCCCGAGGCGCAGGAACGCCGCGCCCGCATCGACGTACGCGCGGAACGCGGCGTCGTAGCGCTTGCCGAGCTCCGCCTGTGCGCCCTTCGCGTATAGCGCCTGTGCTGGTTGAGTGCATGTACCATGTCGTGTGCCGAGGTACGTACCGCCGCGTCGCGTTCTGCTGCTTCGTTAGCGGAACTTGGGCCTGTGCTGGATGGTCTGGAGCCGGAGGCTTTCATGGAGGTCTGCAGTATATTCGTGTATGAGGATGAATTGTACTGTGAGATTACTTATCACTGTGGGATGTGCAGATGTTAGTTATTAGGGAAACGGGCACTGTCACTGTGCGGTCCTCGGAACGGAGGTTCGGAGCGGGCGGAGCCACGTGTGCTCTAACTCCGCAGTACTACATCTACCTCCGTCCGCAACTCCGAGCACCCACCTCTGTATTTCTTCCTGTCAAGTTCACCAATGGCTCACTCTCACCAAAACCAGAAACCAGAAACCAGACAGCACTCGCATCGCAAACCGATAAAAATGTAACTACTTGTAACTACAGATGGCAAATGGATTCAGACGTGAGATATGTATCGTAATCGTAACGTGCGTATACGTATGCAGGCGGACTGTGGATTCAGACGGGGGGGGCGGATGTATGTATGGTGTTGTACGTATGAGTATGTATGTATGCGTATGGACTCGAACAGTGTATGTATGTATGTATGCAAGACGAGATCGAACAGGCGGGCAAAAACAAAACGAAGAACGAACGAACAAACGAAGGATGCGGGCGTCGGTAAGGTAAGAAGTAAGAACACGAAGAAGAAGAAGAAGAAGGGGAAATGGTAGGTAAGAGTATGGAGGAGCTGGTAAATTGGTAACTGGTAACTGGTAACAAGCTAAGCCTCGAATCGCAGATGCGCGCTATGTCTACGCCTAGGACTAGGAGCGCATAAGCGTAGTAAGGAAGCACGAGGCGAGGCGAGACGAGCGCTGAGCAATTGTCGTAATCGAACAAATGGCAGGCAAACAAACAAACAACAAACAGCTAAACAGACAGGTAGACAGACCGAGACCGAAGCCGAAACTGGTACAGGTGAACAGACAGGCACGTACGTACGGGAGACCAGCTGGCCATGCAGAGGAGAGGAGTAAGAGAAGCGAAAAAAAAGCAGAACAGGGGGGGAAAAGAAAAAAAAGAATTCGTCGTGCAGTCGTCGTAACTTCTTCCAGGCTTGCTTGTAGTACACTAACGCGACTCTATCACCGTCACCTAGACCCCGTACCGCTCCGCCAGCCGCTCCTGGATGACGGGCGGGAACGTCGACACCTGCGCTTGCCAGCCCGCGGCGTCGGCCGCTTTGAACGAGCTCAGGAGCCCCTGGAACATGTTGTTCAGCTCCGCCGACGGCGAGTTCCAGCGGATGATCGCATTGCAGAACCACAGCAAGCTCTGCCCGCCCAACCCAGCATCAGCATCACCGCTCATTTCACACATATCAGAAAAGGCGACGCACCTTGGTGATCCCCATCGGATTCGCCTGCACAAGCGTGCACAGCCCGCGGAACGCCGAGTCCTTCTCCTCGTTATCCCGGATCTCATACAGCGCTATGCACCACGCCTGCGCGAACTCAGGCAGCAGCGGCGCGACCATATTCGGGTGCGTGAGCCCGATGCGCCCGATCGACACGGCCGCGTTCTCGTGCAGACTCCGCGGCGCCTTGGGGTGCAGCAGAATCGGCACCAGGCGAGAAATGAGGGGCTGCACCCACTGCTGGAACTCTGGATCGTCTACGTCAAAAAGCAGTCCAGTCAGTACGAGACATTCAGAAACACGAGCGAGATTGCGCACCTCGGCCATAGCGCAGCGCCACCTCGCCTACGGACCACGCCGCGTTATTGCACGCGCTGATAAACTCGACCTTCGGCTCGGGGTCGAGCTGCACAATCAGCTCCTGCATCACACCCGCCATGTTCGGGCGGAGCAGCGGGAAGCACGCCATCGCGAGGTCTCCAATGAGCGCGTACGCGGACTGGCGCACGGGCGCCTGCGGGTGCTTGAGGCACACCGTGAGCAGCTGGAAGAAGTTCGGCTCGCCGTTCTCGATGAACGGCTTGAGCTCCATGCCGAGGCCCTGCGTGAGCCCCGAGAGCAGGTCCAGCGCGACGACGAGGAACGTCTTGTCCGGCTCGTCGAGGTCCGGGTTCTGCTGGTACGTCTGGTACTGCACGATCGACGTCTTGGCGATGTTCAGGCAGCGGTCGAAGATGGGCCCCGCGTAGGGCAGGAACGACGGCCCGATGGCGATGGTCACGGATGCAAGGCACTATGAACCACTTGATGAGCGCCAAGATCCTGTCAGTGCAAGATGAAGATGAAGCACCCACCTCGAGTAGCGGGATCAGGTCCTCGTCGTCATCCTTCAGTTTCGACCACTTTTTCGTTAATGGCGGCATGAGGATCTCCACATACGCCGGATTCTGGAGCGCAGCGCCCACGGCATCCGCGAGCGTGCCGACCGCGTCGTACAGAATGAGCATGTTCTTGTGCTGGTACTTCTCGAACGCAAACACAAGGTTGCGCAACACGGGTTCCAGATACGGCGCAAGCTCGGTCCCGGCGTCTTCCTCAAACGTCGCGAAGGCACTGCACCCCGCCTCCTGGACCCGCTTATTGTTGTCCAGGACCATGCGAAGGAGCTGTCACACGCGCACACGCGCGAGATGAAGCCCGAGCCCGTCAGCCTGATGAACACCGGCGCATGATGAAAGGCACAGAACGCACCCCTTCCAAAGTGGGTATGAAGAACTGGTTCCGGTGTTCTTCGGTCGCGCCCTGCGTGCACCAGCTCGCGTATCGGCCGAGCGTCCAGCAGGTGATTGACCTCACCAGTGGCTACGAACGAATGCGTCAGCGGCGCGCCCTCGCGAAAACGAAATGAACACGCAAATGAAGACACAGACCTTCGGATCATTGAGCGTGCTGATCAGGTACGGTATGAGCTGGGGTAAATGCGGCTCAATCGCGTCAATACACCCTGCAAACGCAAACACCATGAGTTATGAGCGTTCATCTCGCACAAAAAGCCCGCAAACACAACGCGCACCTTCCGCGACCGCGCCGAGCGCCAAAATCGCGCTTTCCCGCTGCAGCCAGTCGGTGTTCCAGAGCTTCCCCTTGAGGGATTCAAGAAGCACATTCAGCAGCTCGGGGCCGAAGCGCACCGCGAGCACGTCGAGCGCGGCCGCAGCGCACTTGCGGAGGTTCCACTCGGTCGACATCTCGTCCGCAAAGTCGTCGTCGTCGTCAAAGTCGTCGTCGTCCGAGTCGAGCTGCTCCTCGCCGTACGCGCCGCGCTTCGACGACGACGGGTCCTCCCCGCCGTTCGCGCCCGCGCCCGCGCCCTCGCGCTCGTACCCGTGCGTCTTCCCGCCGTAGTGCCGCGGCTTGATGTCCGTCTCCTTGTCCGGCACCGCCGCGTCCTCCTCGACGTCCGCCTCGAGCCACAGCAGGTCGTCCTCGCCGTAGATCATGCAGTCCAGCAACACGGGTGCCACGCGGGGCAACAGCGGGTGCAGGTACTGCACAAGCTCGGGGTCCTCCGCGAAGGTGAGCCAGAATTCGCACGCCTCGAGCGCGACGTTCTCGTTCTTGTCCTTGGTCGAGTACAGCATGTACTCGGCGACGTTGCCGAGCTCGGGCATGACCTTTTCGGGCCGGGACGCGAGGAGCAGCACGAGCGCCTGGCAGACGTGGCGGCGGACGGCGGGGTCCTCGTCCGACGCGCGCTTGAAGAGGCACGCGATGAATGTGTCGATGTGGGCGTAGAGCGCCTGACTGTTGACAGGGACGAACGAGGAGAGGCAGGCGACGGCATGCGAGCGGATTTTCGAGTTGTGGTGTTCGGTGAGGACGAGGAACTTGGGTATCATGAAGTTGAGCGGGAATGTGCCGTTGATCTCGACGTCGAGCTTGCGCGGGTAGTCCTCGCACGCCTTCTCGAGGACGTTGAACGCGGCCTGCGGGGAGTAGCGGTCACAGTGAGCAAGGCACAGAACGCAGACGCGGAAATGACTTGTAGCTAGAACGACAGCAGGGAAGGCGCGCGCGCTTCTAGCTCGCTTCCGTCACTTCTGCCCGATGTATGAAAGGGCGCGACACGCCCTGGTCGCCATGTCTCCTTGCACAGTCGTGCAGGTAATAGTACGCAAAAGAAGCGACATCGCCAGATGATCGAACACGGCCCGCGCTATCAATACCGTACAGCGAGGTGTGTCATTGACCCTCAGGCCAATGCACGACCTGGGCAGCGGGGCCACACGCAAAATGAGCCATGTCGCGAGCCCGCCACACGTAGTGCAGCGCAATGTCTGCAAGATGCAGCCGCCTGTGTCGTACCCGGACGCACAAACACGCCTCGAGCGCCGATCGCGCACCTCCACTGCCCTCCCCGCACGGCCGCTACGCCCGCCGCGGACCGACGCCACACAAAAACGAAAGCAGACTTACCTCCTGCTGGCTCTCATCGGCCGAATCAAGGAGCGCAACGAGCTGGGTGAGGCACTCGGGCCACTGCCTGGGCTCGAGGATGCCGAGGAACGCGACGATGTCCTGGCTGGCCGCGCCGCGAATCATCGCGCTGTGATCGGCGAAGGCCTGCAGAATCGCAGCCTTGACGAACGCGACGACCTCGGGGGGCGAGCGCAGGACGAGGCGGGCATTGTTCTTGAGGAGGTAGCCCGCGATCGTCCTGATGCGGTCCTCCTCCTGCGGCAGCGACGAGAGGATGTAGGCGAGGTACGCGATATAGTCGGGCACGCGGGTGAAGTTGTTCAGTTTCTGCGGGCGCGGGTGCGGGTGAGCAGACGAGATGGGCGGGGGCGGTGGCGGGAGGAGACAAAGGAGGGGGGCTCACATGGGTGATGTTGCGCTGTACAGCAGCATTTTCAGTGTCGAGAGACTCGTGGATTGTCTGAAGGATTTCGCGGAGGCCTGCTTCCTGCGGGGCCCAAGCGTTCATGGTGGTATGCGCGTAGGGGAGATGCAAGCAGATTCACCTCAACGCGTTCAATCTCTGCCTCCTCTGTCACGCCCGTCACTGTGGCACGCCCCGTCACGCCCGCTCTGATAGCTGCTCTGATCCAAGCCACCATCATCGCTGCATCTGCCGCTCCCCCGTGCCCACCGCTGCTCCTCCTATACCTTCTTTGCTATGATCCCCGGCACACCCACACGCGTATCTCCCCACACCCCACGCCCCACCCGCCCGCCTTTCATTAATCTCGGTCTCGCTTACCCCCGCGGGCCCATTCCCGTCCCCACCGGTACGGATCTCGCCCCGAGTCCGACGCGCCTGTACAATTACAAGAGGTATATTGGCCTATATACGGACTTATAACACAACACGTTGTACATATAAATAAGAGCCCGCGCGTGCGTGCGCGCCGGCGATGTATGGAACAACAGCATCCTATCTGTAGGGAGGGTGGGGTGGTACGGGTACTGCGAGTCCGGATACGGAATATGAGTCAAGGCAGTCCGCACGCGCGTCGAGTCGCGGCAATAATGAGCGAGTAAGTAACGGAGACCAAGCCCAGGTGCCAAGGAGTGTGGGGGGTATCGATATCGTATCATACCAAGCGAAGTAGTGGTCGGAACGAGTGTGGGGTAGGATGGGACGGGACTGTGGTAGCAGGACTCAGCCAATATGCAACGATCGAAGAGGGGGGGGGGGCTATATGGACGATGATAGTGATGGTGGCGAAAGCTTATAAACGATGCGGGGATACAAACGAAATGCAGCGGGCGGTGGCTGCGGCGCTACGACCTATGATGGCGGCGTTAGCGGGCGTACACCACCCCATGCTCAATTCGCCGCAATCGCCACCGCATGCGGGTCCGCAGCGGACCCGAGCTGCAGCAGCCCATGCAGGCTGGGGACAGGCGGGAGCGCAGGGCCGGGCACGAAGGGCGCGAGCTCCGGCAGTGGGCGGGTCGACTTGAGGGGGGACACCATTGGCGCTAGCAGGGGGAGTAATGGTGACGCGGTCGGCGCAAGCGCCGGTGAGGCAGTAGGTGTGAGATAAGGTGAGGACGGGACGGGCGGGGTAGGTAGCGGGAGCGCGCCGGGCTTGAGCCACGGGGACGCGGCGCACGAGAGGGGGGTTATGCCGGGGCTTGGGATCGTCCCCGTGGGGTCTTCGAACCACGCCTTGAAGAAGGCGCGCCAGGTCGCTTTCCAGGGGACAAAGTGGCCTGCGAATTCACATGCGTCAGTCTTTGCGCGAACGAGAAAAGAAGAATGATGTGAAGAAAGATGTGTGATGCACAGGAACCAGCACTCACCTCCCGAATGCTCCTCCAGCCTCGGCCTCGCCGACGCACGCAACAGCGTCCACGACCACTCCTCAATAACCGTCACGTCGTTCTTCCCAATAACATGCAGCGTCGGCGTGTAAAACGGCTCTGCAAACAGCGTGTCCGAGAGCGGGCACGGCGGGCGGTATCCGGCGACCGCGACGCAGAATTTCCTGCCCGCATCTCTATCAGCACTTGCCTCAACAGCACAAAATAAGGAAGAGACGCACAGAGGAGGATGAATTGGACGCCCATTTTTCACAAACGCAGGATGCAGATGCGGTTTCTCGAGCTTCACCACCACGAAATCAGCCTCCCTCCCGCCCTTCACAGACCCCAAGAAGCACTCACCAGCGCCGCAACAATCCCCGCCATCGCCGCGCCCTGGCTAAACCCAAACACACCCTGCACACACACCAGCCCATCAGTCACCGCCCACTCCACAGTCCACACCACCACAACGCAGCGGCGTCGAGAGAGAGAATAGACAAAAAAGAACGCACATCAAACTGCCTGTCCGCGAGCACGCCCGCCAACAGCCCCACGCTCTCCTCCATGCCCTCGAACTGCATAAACTGCGGCCCGCGGTCGTGCCCCATGAGCCACCACGCGCGGGGCCCGCGCTGCGCGTCCGCCGGCGTCGGCGTCGGGATCGGCGCGAGGTGGTGCGTCGGATCGCACGGGCTCCCGCCGATGTCGGCCGGCTTGAGCACGATCGGGCCGTCGATGAAGACTGTGTACGCGCGGAGAGGATGTGAGGAGGAGAAAGAAAGAGAGGGGGGAGGGGAGGGAGGGAAGGGGCCGTACCGAGCTCGACGTCTTGCCCGCAGGTTTGTTCAAGCTGGGCGAGCTGTGACGGCGGGCGCAGTTAGGACGAGAGCAGAGGGTCAAATGGAAGTGGAATGGCAGGCGTACTCTTTTCTTGAACGCATGCGCATTTTGCGTGTACCTACACACACGCGGGTATCGAGGCGTCAGTCACCAGTCTACGCCTCGCAACGAAGGAGCGCCAGCGAGCGAGCGCAGGCACCATAGCGCGATCGACCGAGCAAAACACGAAACGAGGACGTACCCATGGAGACACAGCACCCTCAGCCTCCTCCCCTCCCTCTCCCTCTCCTTCTCCTTCTCCCCCAACCCCGAGCCCAAATACGAACCCATCGCAAGCAGATTGCAAACCGCAAATAGCAATATGAAATAACTCAGCAAACAGCAAATAGCGCCAGCACTACAGGTCCCACGGGCAGCCAGACAGCAGATCGAGCGGAGGAGGTCAGACGCACGCGAGCGGCCGCGCACGGGCTATATAGCATCAGCCCTCCGCGCTCGCATCACGGTCTCCGGGCTCGGGAGCCTCGAATCCAGGGAGCCTTGGGATTCGAAGCGCACGGGCGAGGCACCGGCACCAGATCATGATGGCGCGCGCTCCATGGCACTGGCATAAACCCGTATGTCGTTAATTTGCCATCTTGCCCGATACTTATCTACAAATCGATGCCTGGTGCTGTCAGTCACAATTTTCTTTTAACTGCAAAATTCCTTCTTCATAGAATGTGGGCGTCGCGAGTGTCGTGGTGCCGGGTGGCAGTGTCAGCAAAACAAGACGATTAGCACTAGCATGCGGACGAGCTCGAGGAGGAGAGTGGGGGGAGGCAGTGTGGCGCGGCATCACACGCGCCCGAACCCAGGGCGCCGGAGCCGATCGCGAGGGACGGATAACGGGCGAGTTGCCAGCTGGGCTCACCTTCCTCGAGGCAGCGTATCATATGCAATTGCAAACATATGTAACCCGTAGCAGCGCTAGCAATCCCCATCATCCCATCATGCGCACTCGATATACCGTATAAGTCTGCAGGCGACCACTCGCAAACTAAATCCCCCGTGGTGAGTGAGTCTAAGTGTGCGTGGTCCTGGTCCTGGTCCTGGTGCTTGCGCTCGTTGACACTTTGCATGGAAGAGTCAGAATTCTGCAGTGCTAGCCACCCACCATGCATGAATGGAGGGGCGCCGATTCGGAGATGGCGCGGGGCCTGGGGGCCGGGGGCTGACGTCGACGATAAGCGAGTAAGTCAGTCAAGCAGGGTCGACCGCGAACCTGCGCCGCGACGAGAAGCGCAGCGGATTCGAATTCGAATTCGAAGCGGTCGACCCGGATGTCGTAGCCTGGCTTCGCGAACCCGCGCACCCACCAAGAGCACGTTATATACGTTACCGCATGCGCGCGCATGGATGGACGAGCACGTACGATTTGGATCGCATCCAAAACCACGACGGTGGCCAGGCACGGCATGGAAGCATTGACGCGATCAACGACGGCTAATTATCAACTGATTCCGCGCCGGCCGTCGACGCAATTTTCATTTTCGCTAGCGTCCTTCGCGCGCGAGGGGGGGGGTGTTTATGTTTTTGCGCGGTCCGAGCCGCCAGCCGCAGACGTCATTTCATTTATCGCCGGCGGGGAGGCGTTGGAACCATTTGCCCGTAGGCAAGTAAGTAAAGCATGCCTTGCAGTTGAAGTGTGGGCCGATACGCACCGTCAGACATGTAATATACACTGACGGCGGGATCATCAAGGAGTCTCATATGCATGATGCAAGTCGCACCACACATATGGTTCATGACCATCATCTGCTATGGCTACGGACGATCTCCCGTCATACTGTCTGAGCTCTGAGCATCCCGAATGTGCCATGGGTTACCCTGAACCGGCGCACGTTTTCGCAAGATTCTGCATGGGTAACTTCAGTAGAGTCGATACGAAAAATAGAACGTACTTACTCCGGATCCGACGACGGCGATCCACGTGGAGCGCTTTCGTTTATAACTAACCGGGGGCTTTGAGGTTGATTCGAAAGACCGACGCATCTGGATTACATACCCGTACCCGTACGACGCCTCCCGCCTCGCACTTGAAATGTCGGACACGGAGGCAAATTCTGAAAGCTGAACCCGTTCCGGCCGAACGGTCGAGTCATTCAATATGTCCTCCGCCCACGGCGACAGAGAAAGCGATCCACATATGCAGATATCGTCCTCAATGTACACGCGTACGTCTGCCCAACGACAACACCAGGGCCGAACCCTCAGACCGAAGCACCACGATTACAGATTACACACCGTACGTATACGGCACACGCCACAACCATGACGGAAGGCAGAAGAAGCATCCGAGTCAACGTCACCCACGTGGAACTGGCGAAATTTTTCATTATCAGACCGAGGGGAGGGGCGAGAGCCCTGGACCACTTATAGTACTGTAACACACCGAAGCATCAGCCTTACATACCCTTACATACACCACGCATCTCGCATCTCGCACCTGGACCGCCAGGAACCGAACCCACTCGTACCACTCGAAGTCCGAACCACCACATATACAAACCTCTCACCTAGCCCTCAAACAAACGTTAACGTTCACGCCCACGCGCATTCAGTACCAGTCTCGGATGCATTGCTACTTGCTACGTTGCTACACTAGGATAGCCAGTACTGAGAGGAAGACACAATACACGTATGGATACGTACGTCTGGCTGCCTGCCACCCGGGAATTGCGAATCGGGGTATGACCGGACCAACAACCTGAAACCCAAAGCCTCGCCACATATAACTCCCTCCCTCCCTGCCCTGTGCCCCTCCCTCCCCCCCTTCCCTCATCTCACCAGCTCCCCCCCACAGCAAGCCGCGCCACGCGCCTACTCGCTAAAGCGGTCATCGTCGTCCGACACGCCGACGGTCTCGATGAGCAGCCGCACGCGCTCGTAGACGGCGAACACGATGGCCTGGCCGGGCGCGACGCGGAGCACGCGCGGGGTGATGCCCTTGTAGAACGAGCGGACGCCCTCCGTGCGCCACATCTCGCCCGCGATCGCGGTGATGCGCTGCAGCGCGGTCGTGCCCTTCTCGAAGGACGACTTTTGCAGACCTGCACACCGCCCGTGTCAGCATCAGCGGCCCAATCCCCAAGCAGAACCAGCCGCAAAAAGAAAAGAAAAACACGCACGCGTCTTAATGGTATCAATCGGCGCATTCGAAAACGGGCCCATCGCGCCCGAAATGAGGCCGATGACCATATGCTGGTAGCTCGGCAGCTCGGGCAGGTCCGGCTGCATGCGCTGCGCGAGCTTCTTGATCTCCTGGTACGCGGTGAAGTTGGCGCCCTGGTTCGTCGCCTGGCGCAGCGCGGTGAGCGACACGCCGCGGTAGAGCGCGCCGAAGCCCTCCTCGCGCACGATCGAGTACACCGCGTGCCCCGCGTTGCGGTACCGCGGCTTCTCGAGCGGGTCCGCGAGCGAGTGCATCTGCGCTTGCAGCCGGATCTTGACCACCTCCATCGGGTTCACGACCATGACCGCCTCGGTCGTGCCCGCGCCGAGACCAGCTGCACGCGTATACGCCAACACCCAACACCGACACATGGTAAGCGAAAATGCAAATACACGGGAGGGGAGGGAGCGGGCGCACCGAGGAAGATGTTGCCGACGCTCGTCTTGCCGGTCTCGGGGTCGGCGAGCCAGCCCTTGTACGCCTCGAAGCTGGCGAAGCGGATGGCCATCTTGGGCACGATGCCGGACAGCACGGCGCCGAGGCCCTTGTACAGCGCGAGCGGCGTCTCGCGGCGCACGATCATCGCGCCCGTCGCGAGGAAGCCGCGCGCCTTTGTCTGTGCGTGCGTGAACCAGTCGTCAGCATCTTCTCCGTTCAACACACGACTGCAATTACGGGAGGAGAGACGGGGATCGGGAAGCGGGAAAGAAGGGGGCGGGGAGAAGGGGAGAAAATGAGAGAAAGAGAAAGAGAAAAGACGCACCCCCGGCGCGCGCCCCGAGCGCGAGAGCTGCATGCGCACTTTAATCGTATCCAGCGGCTGGCAGCAGAGCTATATCACGCCCGCCGACCATGCAAACTATCAGTACACCGCACCGAACGCGAGCGAACGAGAGCAAAACGCACCGCCTCCATCGCGCCCGCCAGCCCGCCCGCAGTAACATGCGTGCCGAACCCCACAGGCTTCTTCTCTCCAGATCGAGTCGTCATCTTCGCATCCAGCAGCGGTCAAGTCCAAGTCCAAGTCCAAATCCCGATTCCAGGTCGAGCAGGCAGCAGGAGTCCAAGCGCAGAAGAAGCGAGCAGCGTCGGATATAAGCGCGGGGTGGGGGGATGCGGGGGCGGGGCGCACGTTTAGCCCTGCGCTGCCGAGAGCGGGCGCGGCATGTGAATTCCATTTCCGCTCCCCCGCGCGCGCAAGGGCGACTGGCTGGGGCTGCGTGACGTCGCCGCTACGCCCGCCGTGCGCGCCATTGCTCTCCCGCGCGGCCGTCCTCGTGTGATTGCGGAGCGGCGTGCGGCAGCTGATTTTCTGTGCGTTCCGGGTGCTGCCGTGGGACCTGGAGCGGGCTGGGCGCAGGCCGCGGAATGGAGAGCCTTGTCAGGACTTGATACATGCGCGGGATGGTGATGGTGGTGGTGGTTGGTGGACTTGGAGGAGGGGGATGATGAGAGGCGGTTTTCGAGAGCTCGACGACGTAGTCGTGGTCGTCGACAGAGAGCTGTAAGCGACGAACGTGTAACGCCGTGCCTAAATATACGGCCTTACGACACGCTGATGCTTGCAAGCGCTTTCCCGCGAGCATTCACCCGAGCCTCACAAGCAGACAGACACCGACGGCATTCTCGTATCCCATTCAGCACGATATGCAATTCTCCATGCATACAGGGCTACGTAGTGTCTGTATCTACGAGGATCGTCCTGCCGACATCTACAAAGCTGCTTTACTTATTTGACGGGTCTTCGACTCTTCTTTCTTGCTTTCCTTCCATTGACAACGACAGCGCGTAGATCCGCTAATTTTTGTATGCAGCTGTCAAGAACTCTCTGTCAAAGGGGCACCTAACGCGGCCTCGAGGCCCATTGACTTCTTCAACTTGCACCAAATGCATCTTGGTCTTGGTCCTGGTGGTCCTGGATGATCCTCGCGAAGGCCGCACGGCGACCTCGATATCGATCCTATCCCATCGATGGCTGTAGCGCGCGCTGAGTCTTTCCCCTCGCACGCCTCTCTCCTCGCACACCCCATTCTTGCTTCTGTACCTCTCCTCGTCCAAGAGCATCTGCATCAACAGTCAAAGGGCCTCGTGTCCTCCGCCTGTCCTGCACGCCTTCCTTGCGCTGACCTTCGCCTGGCCATCGATAACGGTCGACCCCGTCTTCGCTCGTCTTCTGCATATCCACCTTGACCTTCGCCTTCCTTCCTTCGCTCTTCGACTTCGACGCGCACGTACACGCTGTCACGTCGTGCGCGCGCAACGGGCAGACGGGGAGCTCGCATGGGACAGGGCGACCACCACACTCGGCGCGTCCGACTTATAAATGCCCGCGTGGGGCGCGCGTGACACGTCCCGCCCCCCAGCCCTCGGCGCACAGGCATTGGAAATAGCGCATGGATAGCAGATCACACGGATAGCAGATAGGGGCTGATAGAACGCGGCGGAACGCGCCAGAAGCAGCGCACAACGTTGTCCCGTGCGACAGGGGGCACCCCAAATTTGCTATTTGCTCCTGACGCGTGACCGCGTTCACCGTTTTTTTTTGCGTGTGGTTTTGGTTTTTAGAGTTTGTGTTTGTCTTTGAGTTTCGTGGTGGCCGTATCTCGTGTCTCACTCACTCGCTCACTTTACTCACTCACTCGCTTGGTCGGCCGTGTCTCGTCTCGCGTCGCGCTTTGCCCGCGCAGCCCCTAGCAAAAGCCCAGCCCTCGCGGATCCAAGCGGATACGCGCGACGCGCATTTGCACCCAGCAAAGCGAGCGGGCACGTACGTAGCGGCGTACTTAGATATCACACACAGTAAATTAGGCTGGAGCCGAGGGAGCGGGCGAGACTACGTACGCGGCTTCTAACCCCAAACGCAATCTCACATCGAATATTAATCTGACCTCACTCAGAACCACTCGACCGACCACAAAGCACCTCCCGTCCTATAAATCCCCTGCCCTGCCCCTCCTCTTTCTCCTCATCCCACCTTTACCTCGCCCGCAAGTACTACGGGTAAAAACAGCAACGAATCGAACAAAGAAACAAGAACAGCAGAAGCACTAGCAAGATGGTGTGGACCCCGCCCGCCTGGGCCACCCAGACGTACCCCTCCGCATCGACGTCCGCCGTGCACGTCCCCGCCCCAGCAAAACCGCCCGCCGACGCCCCCGCACCGCGCACACGCTCCCGCATCACGCCCGAGGCGCGCAGCATCCTCGATGGTACATCCCTTTGTCTTCTCCCCCCTTTCATAGATGCACCCTGCTCACTGATTATGTCTTCCACCACCGCATATACACATTGGAATTATGCAATGACGACATGTTGCTGAACGAACAAACGACACACGACGCGACGCGCATTGTAACGCACAACCCGTTACTCGTCACTCGTGTTACTACGTAACTACGTAACCTACACGCGATCGCACTCGCCGATCACAATATGTAATACAAACGACGCGTCGAACCACCGCCTCAACACCACCTCAACACCAACACCAAACAACTACCTCACCAACACCTCACACCTTGCACCGTACACCTCACCTTACTGCGATGGCACACAGAATTCTTCCGCACGGTGACGGACCGGCCGACGACCGGGCAGAAGCACGAGCTGCTCGCGCGCGTGCACGCGCTCTGCCCGGACTACTCGCTCTCCTCGCTCAACAACTTCTTCTCCGCGCACCGCAAGGCCGAGCGCGACCGCGCGGACCCGTATGAGCGCGAGGTGCGCCAGTCGCGTGCGTGCCGTTCCTCCTTGCCTCTTTGTACCTTCCTTTCTCTCTTTGTGGCATCGCATCGTTTCTCTTTGCCGCATCGTTACCCTTTGCCACATCCTTTCTCTTCGCGCGATCCTTTCTCATTCTAGCATCCGCTCTTTGTCCCCTCGCTAACGCGCCCTCCGTGGCATGCCTTGACAGTCTTCCCGAGCCTCACCGACGAGGGCATCACCAAGCTCAACACGATCTTCCTCAAGCGCTTCCCCGCGCCCACGCCGGAGCTCATCGACGTCTGGGCGCCCGCGCTGCACGCCCCCGCGCACGAGATCGCAGCCTACGTCGCGCACCGGCGCGCGCTCGGGCCCGCCGCGCCTTCCTCCTCCCGCCATTCCACACACACCTCTGCATCTCGCCCTTCCGCTTCTACATCCACCTCCCGCCCTGCCGCATCCACATCCGCATCCGCATCCGCATCCACCTCTCTTGCTTCCCGCCCTACAACAACCACGACCGCCCCCTCACCCCCACACGCGCGCAAACCGTACACCCGCCCCGCGCCGCTGCACATCCCGCCCACCCCTGCCCCCACCCACACATCGGCCGACACGCACCTCCCCACGCCCGCCGTGTCCACCTCGCCCGAGCCGCGCGCCGCGCTCCCCACGCCCACGCCGCTCCCGCTCCCGCCCATCGCCACGCTCGACGGGGAGGCGGACGCGGATATGGATATGGACATGGACGAGCTCGAGGAGGAGGAGGAGGAGTGCAAGCCGTATCTTCTTGCACGCGATCGTGAAGAGGCGGATGTGAAGATGGATCTGGACCTGCACCAGGAGCAGGAGAGGGGCAGGGAAAGAGAGAAGGAAAAGGACCCGCGCCCGCTCTCGCCCACCTCGCCCACGATCCCGCTCGCGCACGTCCTACAGCAGCAGCGGCGCAAGATGGCGCGCACGCCCAGTGCGGGCTCCGGGACCGCGCTGTTCGGCGCGCCGCGCCCTGGGCTGCTCGGCTCGCCGACGGACGCACGTCATGGCGCGGGGACGGGGGCGAGAGCTGGGATGGGGGCGGGGACAGGGACGGGGACGGGGACGGGGATGGGCGTTGGACTGGGGATGCCCCCGCCGTCGCCGCCCCCGTCGGCGCTCTCCCCGCCGCCGCACGCGTCGCTGCCCCCGTCGCTGTCGCGCCGCGCGGTGTCGCATTCGCATCCGCATGCGGTGCCGCAGCAGGTGCCGCAGGCGCGGCATGTGTCCCAGCCGCAGCCGCAGCCGCAGCCGCATCCACAATCGCATCCTCAGTCTCAATACGTGCCGCATCCACAATCGCATTCTCGTCACGCGCCGCATCCTCATCCCCATATCGCCCCACCGCCGCATCCTCAATTGCAGCACGCCCCAGCCCCAGCCCCGCCGCCGCACACATACGTGCCCTGCGCCGACCCCCTAGCCGGCCCGCCGCCGCGCAGCCTCGCCGAGTTCAGCGCGCGCCTCGCGCCGTACGCGCAGAGCGCGGACGCGTTCGTGCGCAAGGTCGACGGCGGGCGCTATCGTGCGCTTGGGCTGTAGGGTTTGCCCTTCGCTACTCGCACCTTCGATCCGGATAGTGGGTATCGGGACCGGATATCGCGATTTAGCTCTCGGGTATCGGATTTCGGGCCTTGAGTCTCAGATGGGGTCGATCGAGGTGCTCTCAGTCTATCGTACATCGCGCCCCGCGGATGCTGGCAGGCCACAGAAGCAGGGTCTAGTGCTGGTTCTAGTTTTAAGTTTACATTAGGTGGGTGCTGCTTCTCATCCATTCATTCTGGATCTGAGGTTGACATGTGCTTGCTTCTTTTGGGGTATAGGTTTTTTTAAGGTTCATGTTTATTATGGGCCCTGGGCACATGTGCACATGCTCTTCCCACCCCTTTCATCACCCCTGCCACACTTCTCACACCCCTCACATCACATCACATCAGCACACACACACACACACACCCCTCCCACACATCCCCTCATCACACCACTTTTTAGGTTATGAGCAGTATAAAAGCTATCATCGCGCGGCGCACGTCATGCGTGGGCCGTGCGTGAAAATATTATGTTATGGTACTTGTGTTCTTATTTCTTTGTCTCGTCGCGCCCGTGTTTGGTGCTGGAGTCGTGCGCTGTACGTTATCGTGTACCCTCTCGTTTCGATTTCATTTCGTCCGCCTCGTTTCGTTCTCGTTTCGCGTGCTTTGCTCTGTTCTGTTCTGCTTTCCCATCTCCCTCCCGCGCGCAGCGTCGCGGTAAAAATCTCACGCTATGTTATGTCACCTCATGTTCAAGTTAAAGTTACGATACGATACTGTATGTCTGTAAAAAAAAATAACACGGCGTCAGTATACGATGCATGTGATTTGGGACGCACTTGGTGTAATCGCGAGCAGGCTCGCGGTTCGCACTGCACCCGTGGTTTTCGCTTTACCATCGCCGTTCGGCCGTTCTACAGCCACCGAGATCGGTCGTCCGACCACCAACGGTCGGCCGCTCTGCGACCGCACGACCACGACGTCGATTCCGGGCTGCGTGGGATGCATTTCCGCGGATGCAGGCTGCATGTGCGGCGTGCGGCGTTCACGAGCCCAGGGCCGCGGCTTCCGATCTCGTCATGGTATATTTCCGCGGGGATGCAGCATGCCGGCGGGTGCGTGCAGGGCCGCGGGGTATCTTGTGTCTTGTGGTTAGTCGTAAGCCGAAGATGAATCCGCACCGATTGTGAGCATGCGATAGCGATAGACGGAATCAGAGCCAGTAGAATACGAGCCGACCATTGAAGATGGATTGGATCGTAGGCACGCCTCGTTGGGCAAGCGACATGTCATGTTGTGCTGGGCTATACGTGGCTTTCATTTGCGAGTACGATCGCGAGCTGTACGGTCGTGCCGAGGTATACCCGCGGCACGAGTACGACGTACTAATTTGAGCATCTCGTCCGCGTGTCCTTGCTATGGCTGCGATTCGTCTTGCCCCAGTATGCCTGCCGAAGAGCCATAGAGATGAAGGAGGACGAGGACCGGCGCGCGAATCAGGACCGTTTTGACTTCTCGAGCTGAGATCATGGAGCGCATACTACTGCGCGCCGCTGTGGCGCATGCTGGCCTATAAGTGTATCGCGCGGCGTCGTTCCAGTCTGAATGCGCGTATCAGATGCCAGATATGTCCAGGTCTTGTGGTATATGCACGCCAGCCAGAGCACATCCAAGTCGCGCGCTCATTACCTACTGCCAGTCCGAGCGTTAGTCGCTATCCACAGACGCCGATATTCCGAGTCCGAGTCGAGATCCATAGAAAGTCTGCATACAATGTCGCACACCGGACTATATGCGCATCACGCGGCCTCGTTCAGTCCCAGTTATCTTCATATACGGCCTGGGCTTCGGAGTATATGCGCGCGCCAGCCAGCCCATATCCAAGCCGCGCGCCAATTGCCCATCGCCAGCCCGAGCAAGCCTGGCGCGCGCTAGACGCCATCCGAATTCGACATTGGGATCCATAGGTATAGTAGCGCCCGCGCGTCTTGCTGCCCTTCTTATCTTATCCCAGCACACGCGCGCCTAACACCGCACGTCATCGCGAGACGCCCTCCTTTTCTACTTCTGACTTGCGGCTTCGAAACTTCCAGCTTCGAATCCGCTGGCATTCCGACGCTCGCTCGGGTAGGGCGGATTTTGCGTTTCGCGTTCCAAGATTCTGGGATTCCTGGATTCCGAGATTCCTAGGCGCCAGGCATGCATGACGCGCGCGTTCCGTTCTGGATCCTAGTCTCTCCTCCTTCTGTCACTCGCCGCTCCGCCAGGGAGGCACGGAACGTAGGACGGATCGCGGGACGGTTATCGAATGCGGTGTGTCGAATACAGGATGCATGTAGAATGCGGGGGACGGAATCGGCGCGGCTGGTCTAGCCGCGTTTGGCATCCTGCTGGGTCCGTGCTCGTGCTCGTGCGTGTGGCCACGAGCCCGTGAACCGTGAAATGGTGGATGCGGAAAAGGAGAGGGTGATGAGTGATGAGCGCCGCGATAGGATCCCAGAAGCTGTGATCCTCGGACGGGGATGCTGCGGCCTGCGGCCTGCGGATGGTCGAATGCGGAATGGGGGAGGGGGGATCGCGTGCACGAGGCTGGCTGACGGCTGCGGACTGGCGACTTCGTCCCTGCACGAGGATTCATATCCGTGCTCGTATTCGGGTCGTCGAAAGGGAAGGAAGGAGGGAAGAAGGGAGGAAGCGGGGAAGAGGGGAGCCGCGGACGGACGGACGGACGGGGGTGCTGCGGGCGGGAGGAGATCGAATCGGCCGCGGTGCGGGCGCGGAGTCCGCGCTGCGTCGTCGGCCGTCTGCCGCCCGCCGCCTCTCCGTGCCCGTGTAGACGAGCGACGAACGTCAGCAAGAGCGGGGGCAGGGAGAGCGGGCTCGAGCTCGTTTCGATGCCCAGGGGCGGGGTGGGGGCTGGCAGTGACGCAGCGATGCCGGCAGCGCACATGTC
Organism: Dentipellis sp. KUC8613; assembly: GCA_002286715.1. NCBI lineage: Eukaryota > Fungi > Basidiomycota > Agaricomycetes > Russulales > Hericiaceae > Dentipellis > Dentipellis sp. KUC8613. Next base: position 47,076 of record NSJX01000045.1, on the reverse strand, counting down.
CGGTCGGGCTGCGGGAGGGTTCATCGGCTGGCGTGGGGCATGACGAGCGAGGCGTCGCCACGCCGGGGACAACGACGACGAGGGGTATTGCGAGGGAGAAGCGGGGATGGACATGGGGGACTGAAGGAAGAGGGGGAAGGCGCTGCGGGAAGGAGTGCGAGCTGAAAAGGCTGAGAGGAGGCTGGCGCTGACGGAGCTCAGACTCGGAGTTTGCACGAGGCACCCGCAGCTCCCCCGCTGGCAGGCACCCAGCCCCAGTGCCGGTTCCTTCTTCATTGTACCCCAAAATGGTTCCTCAATGGAACGATCGTGGCGGCGGAAAATTACACAGGCATGAATGAGCATTCTGATAAGCATTGTCTGCATATTTCAGGAGGACAGTAGTGTGTTCTGTTCGTTTTGAACGAAGGAGAATGTATTCCAGGCGGCCTCGCCGTGGCTCTTCTTTGAAAGTCCGACCGGCAAGTTGCGATTCCGACGCTCAACCCATGTGATCGTTCTACTCGTCTTCGCAAGGCAGATCTAGAAACACCTCGTCTCCGGCATCTCTCCGACAGCTGCAAAATTGCGCATGAAAGTAGACAATACGCGGTATTAGGTTTCTACCAAACATTATCTTTCATAGCAACGACCGCGAAGCCATGTTCTACTTGCAGCCCTCCCGTCCCGTTTCCGAGTATCGCCTCGCATCCCACACGGCGACAGAGCACAAAATATAATTCATCAGCCGGTCCGAAAATACGCAAGTAAGTACAGAAAGCAAGCGGGATATGGTACGGTAAGCGACACACACAGGAGCAAATAATAAACAGGACACGGCGTAGCATACTCGACACACACACATATATATATCATACCACATAGTAGCGTAGCAAGAAAAGCACAGACACAATCACAGACACAGAAACGAATAAGCGTACCAAGAATCGACCTCGGGCTACAGCCGCCACTCGCGGAAATAGTCATAGTCCGCGCGGACGAACGCGAGCATATACTCCACCGTCGTCCCGCCCTCGTCCTCCGGCTCCTCTTCCTCAGCCTCCTGCTCCTGCTCCTCCTGCTCCGCTTCCACCTCCGCGTCAGGCTCGGCTTCGGCCTCGGCCTCCGGCCGCGTCGCCAGCAAATCCTGCACCGCGTCCCTCCGCTGCGCACTCGTCCCCGCCCGGCCCTCCTCCCCAAAATCCGCCCTATCCGCGCCCTCGAGCTCGCCCTCCTCCGCCGCAGCCACCCTCGCCGCAAGCACGTCCTCCGAGTCCTCAAACTCCTCCAGCGCGCTCGCGAGCCCGGTGCCGCCGGCGCCGTCGCCGTCGCCGAACAGGCCGCGCCAGTCGAACTCGCCGCGGCGGATGACGAGCTCGTCGAGCGAGCGCTTCTGGTTCGCCTTGCGCAGCAGCGCCTCCTCGACCGTGTGCGCGGACACGAAGCGGTAGATGTGCACGTCGCGGCTCTGCCCGATCCGGTGCGCCCGGTCCTCGCACTGCCGGTCCATCTGCGGGTTGAAGTCGCTGTCGTAGAAGATCACCGTGTCCGCGCCCGTCAGGCTGCGCGCCACCGCCACAGTCAGCATTGCGAAAAAGGAAGAAAAGAAAGGGATGGAGAAAGGAGAGACACGCACTTGATGCCCACACCCCCGCTCCTCGACGACGCAATGAAGCAAAACACCCTCGGGTCCGCATTAAACCGCTCCGTCACATACTGCCGATCCTCAATCTTCGTCGCGCCATCGAGCCTCAAATACAAATACCCATGCCAGTTCAGGAACACCTCCAGGATGTCCAGAATCCGCGTCATCTGCGTGAACACGAGCACGCGGTGGCCCCCCGCGCGCCGCTCGCGCAGCAGCCCCGCCAGCGCCTGCAGCTTCCCGCAGTCGTACTGCAGCAGCGACGCGTCCGGGAACGCGATCTGCAGCCGCACGCGCGCCGCGTGCACCGGCGCATCGAACGCCGCCGGCAGCGCGCGCACCGCCGCCGCGGCGCCGTGCCCCGCCAGCGCGAGCCGCGCGATGTCCGGCGCGACCGCCGCCGGCGTCGCAAACGCGAACGCGTCCACGAGCGCCTGCGTCTCCGCCGCGCGCGCCGCGTACGACTTGATCGCGGCGCCGACGCGCGACACGCGCTCGAGGTAGCCCGTGCGCGGGTCGAGCGCGTCCTGCGGCGCGAGCGGCCGCGCGAAGCCCTTGAGTGCGCGCAGCAGCTCGGTGCTGTACAGCGGCATGCGCGCGCAGCGCAGGCGGTTGAGGTACCCGATGTGGCTCCAGCGCGCGATCGTCGCCGCGCGGCGCTGGTGCTCGCTGTACGCGCGGTACCCGGCGGCAGTGCGCACGTCGTGCGGGGGCCGCGCGCCGGGATCGTCGCCGATGAACGGCAGCTGCGCTGTCGCGTCCAGGCGCCGTGTCTCGAGCGCGGCGATGAGCGACGTGTCCTGGTGCCCGATGAACTGCAGGCCGAGCACGTCGAGGCTGGCGTGTTCCTCTGCGTCGTGCAGCAGCTGGCGGCGCACGAGGAGCTCCTTGATCTCGAAGTCCGCGACGGCCGAGCGCGGCATCGCGAACGACGTCACGATCGGGCGCACCTCGAACAGGTCCGGGTGGTTGCACACCTTGCGCAGCTGCATGAGGATGTTCGCGATCTTCTGGTACACGCCCGACTGCAGGTCGTGCCGCGTCTGCGCGCGCGCCATGAACTCGTCGTACAGGAACCGCTGCCGCTTCGACAGCGGGCAGAACACGAGGTGCTCGTATTTGCTGGGGAGTTCCTTTTCGACGTCGCGCTTGAGCCGGCGCAGGAGGTACGGACGCAAGACCTGGTGTAGCTTCGCGACGCGCTGCTGCGTCTCGTCGTCCAGGACGTTGCCCATCTCGATGGCCTTCTCCAGAGGATCTATGCCCATCAGTCAGCACCGCCAACGTGTTACACAACTAAAAAAGCGCACTAGCAAACCAGTCTCCAAACTCCTTCAAGTTCGCGAAATTCGTGCCGGACATCAAGAACTGCAGCAGCGCCCACAGCTCCGTCAGATTATTCTGCAGCGGCGTGCCCGTCAACAGCAGGCGGCGAAACGAGCGGAACATGAGCAGGATGTTCCAGCGCTGCGACTTGAAGTTCTTGATCATGTGCGCCTCGTCGAGGATCATGTAGTACCACGGCTTGCGCTTGAAGATGTGCGCGTCGCGGCTCGCGAGCGTGTACGACGTGATGCACACGTTGAAGTGGAACTTGTCGTTCCACCCCCGCCGCAGCTCCTTGCGCCGCGTCGTCGGCCCGTGGTACGCGAGCACGCGGAAGCCCGGCAGGAACTTCTTGAACTCCATCTCCCAGTTGAGCAGCACGCTCGTCGGCACGATGATCAGGTGCGGGCCCCAGATGCCGCGGTCGCACGCGAGGTGGGCGAGGAGCGCGATGGTTTGGATCGTTTTCCTTCAACAAGATTAGCCAGAACTTGAGAGATCGGAGAGAGCACGACTCACCCCAAGCCCATCTCGTCAGCAAGAATCCCATTCAAGTTGCTCGTATGCAGACTCGCGAGCCACTCGAGGCCCGCCTGTTGATATGGCCGGAGCACACCGCGCAACAGCGCAGGCGCCGTCACCTTGCTCTCCGGATTCCACTCGACAGGCGCAACGGCATACGGCCTCAGGTACCTAGGTATCGTCGAGATCTCCTCCACCTCCTCTTCCTCTTCATCCTCGTCTTCGCCTGGCGCGGCAGGTGTGCCACTCTCGGCTTCGTCGGGTATCGGAGTCTCATCTGTCTGCGCACGCTCAGCTGGGGATTCGGTCCTCGGAGGGGTCGATCCATCGAGCAGGTGAGGAGGCAGGGACGCGAGTGGTTGTGTGGGGGAGAGAGGTGGAGGGGACTTGTACCGCGCGCTGACATACTCGTTCTCCATTTCATCTTGCGCGAACACGCTCTCGGCGAACATGGGAGTCGACTTGTCCGAGTCGAGGGGGGTCGGAGTGGCCATTTCTGAATCCTCGGGATATTGAAGATCGTCCAAAGGCGAGCCCTCTGGCGATTCGGTCGTAGTGTGACCCTTGAACGATGTGGATACCGAGATGGCATGGATCCCATCCTGTTGGTGGAATGGATTGGTATCGTAAGAATGTGTGGAGAGGTCGAGATCGAGCTTGTCCAGTGGCGGATGAGGTGGAGGGGGGAAGGGTTGCTGAGCTGTGGCTTCGGGGAAGGTTGGGGGCTGCCGGGCGGCAAGGTGGTCACTAGGCGGAGTCTCAACGACGACCTCCGACGGTGGGGAGAACATGTCGTCGAGCTGCATTGCAGGCTCATCTCCGGATTGGGTATCCCCACTCGCTTGCGGGCCGCCGTCCTGCATCTCGACATCCGAGGTTGATGAACGTGGCGTCTGGGGCGTACCACCATCATACCCCAAGAGCGCCATTGCAGAGGTTCCAGCTTCCTCGTCTTCTTCCTCCTCGTCCACGTCCGAGATATCGTCAGCTGGCTCCGAATTCTCGGTTCCATCCCGCGCTTCATCTTCCACCTCTCTCATTTCGGGCTCCTCAGATGCCGCAGCCATACTCGCTCCTTCATCCACAACTTCCTCTTCCTCTTCTCCCTCATCTTGCCCTCCCCCTCCCTCTGCCTCATCTTCGTCCTCATCCTCATCCTCATCTTCATCTTCATCCCACCCTCTCAACGTATTTGATACGCTGCTCGAGCGACTCCTCGACCTCCCTCCCTTACTCAAATCCAACTGCTGCGTCTCCAAAATCTGGCCCGACTGGTCCAAAATCGCATCCAAATGCTCCCTCCCGCGCTGCTTCTCCTCCGCCTCGCGCCTCAGCCTCTCCTGCTCGCGAATATGCTGCAACCGACCCAACGAACCCCATTAGCTCGCCCACACGCAAAGACCCAAGAAAACCGAGCACGCACGAAGACAGCCTTCTTCCACTCATTGATCACAAGCTTCATCGTCGCCTTCGCGAGCGCCTTCAACCTCTTCACCTCCACCACCTTCGCCCGGTCCTCCTTCGCGGCGTAGTTCTCCCAGTACGTCTTCACGCCCTTCACAATCGCCGCCGTCGTGCGCGCCGCCGCGCTCTCGCCCGCCCGTGGCCGCGCCCGCAGCCTCACGTCCTCGAGTACATGGTCCCACACGTCGACGCCGCGTTTGGGCTCCCCTTGCGCGAGCCAGGGGTCTGAAGACAGCACCTGGTCGGTGGGCAGCAGCAGCCGGCCTTGCTGCCGCAACGCATACACGTGCTCGAGGAACTTCGCGTCCTTCCGCGCGGCCTCGGTGAGCGTCGCCTCGTCGGCCTCGCGCCCGTCTAGGGTGTGGTACGACGAGAGCAGGGCGGTGAGCGATTTTCCGAATGCGGGCGGGGCGGCTTTGTGGCGCGGGTTGGTAAAGGTGGGCGGGGGCCGGCGCACGATGAGTTTCACGCGGCGGTGTTGCGTCGGCGTCGGGGGTTCTTCCCGGGGTGGGGGTTCGGGCTCGGCGGCGCGCGATTGGCGTAGACGGGAGGTGGAGGGCTGCGAGCGGAGTGGGTGGGATGGGGGCGCGAGAGGGGAACTGGGAGAGAGCACCCGGTTCGGGTCGACGAAGTCGGTTTTTCGACGCTTATGTGGCGGCGGTTTGGGCTCAGGTGTCGCGTCAGGGTGGACATCGGAGGGAACAAGTATGGGAGAAGAAGTGTGCTTCTTACTTCGTCTTGATGGTGCAGGAGTAGATACAGATTCGCTATTCAACGCAGGGGACGGGAGCTCACGTCCTTTCCCTTTGCCGTGGACAGGCTGAGGCACACTAACGTCTGCGCGCTCCGGGAATTCCGCGAGGCTGGAGTGTCGTCGAGAGCCTTTGGCTGGCTTAGGTGTCGTCTTTTCCTTACCTTTGCCCTTCTTTTCTGTGATGATGTCCCAGATGCCATCGTTGCCAGAGTGTCGGCGGAGATGCGGAGAGTGGCCGTTCGCAGGTACGGACGGCGACGAGGGCGTGGAAGGGCCGGCATTGGAGCCCTTTAGAAGTTCTACGCGCTCGTTGTGTGCACGTCGCGTTGTGCGTCCTGCGCGGGTTGTTGTCGGGGTGGTCCTCTCAATGAGATCGTAACGCTGTGCTTTCCACTATGAAATAGTTCAATAAAAGAGACGCGCAAGAATGGAATGGGACGCGCCTGTTGAAAGACGTCGGACGTGTCTGCTTTTGCCTCCTGGGATCGAGTTGAGAAGTGCGCAAGGGCCATGAGGGGAATGAGACACACCTTCGGATCATACGTGACCAAGGACCTGAATTGCTCCAGATGAAAGACCTCGCGCACCTAACAGCAAGAGTTCACACTCCATACCAGACGCAAATATTCAGCACACGCACCAGATCATCATGTCTGTCCATAACGCCATCCAGCTCGACCTGCTTCTCCCTAAGCAATATCGCCCTCTGCTCATCAACGCGCTCGGCCACACTCCGCGTATCCTCCTCGAGCCTGCTCTTCCGCGCCAAGCCCTTGACCCCATCACCCGCCTTCCTCCCAACTCCCCCCTGCGGCGTTTGTAGCAGAGATTTGCGCCGGCTCATGCCTCCCCGCCTGCGGCAGGTGCGTCACGGCGCGGCTCTCACAGTGCGATCTCGGCAGATATCGCACGGTTCGGGCTGATTCTTGGCTCGGCGTGCTCGGCGGGGCGGGTGGGTCGTGAATGTGGGCACAGCGGCGTGTGCAGGGGGCTGCTCGTCGTCGAGGCGGGAGGGAACGTTGAAAGAGCCATTTTGCGACGTGCTCAGAAGCGTTTGTTTGCGCAGGACAAACAGGGGCGCGCCGCGGAAGTCGCCGCTGCGGCCATTTCAAAGCAACTTGAAGCCAGTCAATCATGCGCAAGGCTTGCACAAGAGAAAGTCCAAAATCAAACGCTGGCATTCCAAAAACACGGCACAGACACGAGGTATACGTCCCTACTGAAACAACAAACAACAAGAAAATGCTAATAAATATATACATGTGACGAGTCGTGACCATCGTGTCGCTCGTAGTCCACACGGAATTAGTGGTATACAGTGATACAAAGCGCCTTTGTACAACAGCAACCGGGCCCGTGGATCCTCTTTCGTTTTATGACGAGGTGTAGTCAAAGTCGGGGAAGTCGGCCCCATATACATCCTCAGCGGGCAGGCCATAGCCTGCCACTGCATCCTCTTCGGGGTAACGCTCAAACCTAAACGAAATCAATGAGCGAGACCCTGGTATATGACGAGGGACAGACTTACGCGCTCGCATCGCCCTCGCCCGCCACCTTCGGTAGATATGGCGCGGTAATCTCCCGAGCGCGTAGCTTGTCCCAGTCGACCTCGCGGAACCATGCGTGTGCGAAGACGTCGCCAGCGCCGTTTCGCAAGTTGCCATATCGCTTCGTCGGGTCGCCCTCCAGGAACTTCAGGATGAGGTCCTTCGCAAGGATGTTGACTGCAGGGAAGCGGATGGCCGCGGGGCCGCGCTGGATGCGCTGGTAGAGGTTTAATGGATGCTCGTCTGCCGGTTGGTGGAACGGCGGCAGGCCGGTGAGCATCTCGTAGATCAGCACGCCCAGGGCGTACCAATCCACCGACTTGTTATATCGATTCTGGTTGATGACCTGCAGGAGATCCCATCAGTGGCAGCTCAATGGTGAGAAGGAAGCAGCACTTACCTCTGGCGCCAGATAGTCTGGCGTTCCACAGAGCGTCCATGTCGTATTCGGGCAGTACTTTGCAAAGCCGAAGTCCGCAATTTTAATGTGCCCGTCCGTGTTCAGCAGGATGTTCTCGGGCTTCAGATCACGATAGACGATGTCCAGCGTGTGCAGATGGTTCAGGGCCAATGCGACCTCAGCGGCGTAGAACTTGGCCACGGGATCGGGGAAGCGCTGCGATAGGGTGGCGTGAGTGCCGATGTCGAGAAACACCCCATCGCCGCCCGCGGGCTTCGCGAACAGCACGGCGTGATGAGATGAGAGACGCACGTTTGATCTGCGGAGGAGCGTGAAGAGCTCCCCGCCGGGAACGAAGTCCATGACCATGTACAGGTTGGTGCAGTCCTGGAAGCTGCCCCACAGATTGACAATGAAAGGGTGCTGCACGGCGAGCAGCATGCGCTGCTCATTATTCGTGTGGTCAATCTGCTTCGTCCTCGCGATCTTCTCCTTGTTGAGAACCTTGATCGCGTAGAAGCGGAAGTTGTGCTTGCTCCGCACTAATGAGACAATAAATAAATGAGCCACAGATCGCGCTGCACATCGAAATAGACGTACCGAGGTGCACTCGACCGAAGCTGCCAGTGCCAAGTGTGCGCTGGAAGAAGAAATCGGTAAGGTGGTAGGTGCCCTTTTGCCTCCGTGGGTGCGGCAGGGACGCGATCTCCAGCCCGCGCCGCCGCTCGTCCGCCGCCTCTGCCGCCTTGCTGCTCTCGCTCTCGCTCGTGCGCTGTGTCGAAATCGAGCCGCGGAACTCTGCCGTGTACGGCGCAGCGCCGAGTGTCGCGGGGAGGGGTGCTGATTGCTGCGCTTGGGGCTGGTGCGGAGGCTGCTGGGCCTTCTGGTGCCCCGGTGCAAGTTGGCCAAGCTTGCCCGTCATTCGCCTGATCATGCCTTGGGGAGGGGATGGCAGGGACAAAGGGTGGGTATGGGGTGCGAGACGGGAGAAAGGGAGAGAGAGGGAATTCTGAAAAGGGCTGGCGCTGGACTCGACTCAGACCGGCCGTCCATTGTTCTCTTTCAACCACATTTATTATAATCTTATCGCGCCTCCCATTGATCTCGGCACCCGCCGCCCCTCCTTTAACAGGTCCTCCTTGTTCTCCGATCCCACCGTTTGTCGTGTCTATTACGCTACGCTAGCTCTCTATGGCAACATGCGAGTTTAACAGTGCCTCCCGACGTCGCCACGCTCGGCCCAGGTTACACCTCACGCTCCGCATGTTGACCAAAGTCACACTTAAACACGTCCCCTTTGACAGAAGTAATTCAGGAACATACGCACTTCGTCGCCCACAGCGGCTAACGCCCACGTTCCCGCACGGCACGCCTCCCGAGGCTACTCTTTCCCATGCACAATATACGCCTGCCCAATCAGCACCGCGCTCGACGCTGCAGTAGCAAGCACGAACGGGCCCATATTGAGCACCGCGAACTGGACCCTGCGCACCTGGATGCCCTTCTGCCGCAGAATATCGCGCCAGAGCAGCCCCGCCAACGACGCAGAGAACGTCAGCGTGAACGCCCCATAATTAGAGCCGAGCGCCAGCGCGTAAATTGACGCATAGCGGATCAGGGCGCGGGGCTGCGATGAGGACACCCAGTACTGCAGCGTGCGCGCTAGCAGGATCGTCGTGCCGATGTTGGTCCCGCAGATCTGTCAGGGATCGTATTTAAGTTAAAGCAACGCAGGCGGGCGGGCGCCTTGGCTTACATTGCATAGAAGGCCGGAGCCCACGGCCATCCCGGCAACGGCACCTACGACACCAGTCTTGCTGACCCAGGCCTCCCACCAGCCAGCGAATATCTCGATCCACCCCTTGCTCGCGAGGCCTTGCACGAGGATGAACATGAGAAACGAGAAGGGGAGCAGGGCGATGGGGAGCCTGGTCGCAATACTGTGCACGGTCGGGAACATCTCGACGAGGGGATCGAGAGACAGAACCGAAGAAGCCGTCCTCGGAGGTTTACCTGACACGATACTGGCCGATGGTCCCGGAAGCACGGACGCAGAGCGTTGTGGCGCGACAGCCTCGAGCTCAATCACCGTGCCTTCCAGTTTCCTTGGCTTCGACTCGGTATGTCGAACAGGCTCCTCCTGCGGCGACCTGGCCGCCTGGTCTTCAGCCTGCTCGGCTACCCTCATCTCCTCGACATTGACACTATCGATGCCGCCGAGCGGGCGTGGCCTGCCGTTTCCGCTCTCAGCGCCTCGTGCCGTCCTCGAGGCGCGGTATCGTTTCCAATCGTGCCAGAGGTCCCTGCAGAAGATGATCACGGCCGGCGGGACTGTGACTTCCCACACCGGGAGGCCGATGGTGCTCGTTCCCACCAGCACGCCGAGCGTCAGCACGAGCAGCACGCACCCGAACACCGCCCCGTGTCTGTCGACGAGCGCCGCGCTCGGGTTGTTGATACTGACTCCGATGTTCGCGTCGGCGGAATCGTCGGAGGGAAGGTCGATCGCGCGCGGTATTAGGTCCGAGGAGCGGAAGAGCACGAGCACCAGGAAGGGATAGATGAGCAGCGCGGCCGCGAGGAATGGCAGAATGAGGGAGGAGCTGTATGTTATGAATGAGAGCGAAAAGGCTCCGGCTAGGACGAGATTGGTTATATTGGAAGACACCAGGACCGCGGAGGCTGAAGGCGGTTGGATATGGTGAGATCCATGTCAGCTCATGCGGTGGGGTGCGAAGAACATACCCATGTTGGCCGCGATGAACTGCGCGAAGATCCAGGCCGTCGGCGGTGTGATACTGGAAGCGGCTCAGAAATCTCGATTTCGCGCCTAGTCACACAAGTACGAGTACAATCTGACATACCCTGACATCCTGGTCAAATACGCGAGGAAAGCCGTCCCGGACAGGATGATTGGATCCTGCATGGAAATTAAATAAATTCAGGACGGCGGAGGTCTGGGGTGACGCACATTTCCAATAAGCACACCCGACAGCAGGAAGAAGACGTAAAGGTACAGGTAGAGGCGGGGCCCCGATGAGCCGCCCTTTCTTGCGACCCAGTACGCTAGGAATCGGAAGAGGCCACTGGCATCCAGGGATATAGACATGTATGCCTGCCGCCAAGAGTTCTTCCGGAGGCTGCGCGATAAATTAGAACAACGAAGCTCACCAGCGATATAAATAGGGCCATGATGTTTATGGGCTTCACACCATCCGCACCGAGAATTCCTCTTCTGACGTCTGTTCCGTCGATGGCCCTTACGGCGAGAAGGAATAGAACGGCGATGAGAGGCACGGTGAGAAAGTTGAATTTAACGGATTTGCGGCGCAAGGGTTCCAAGCGAGGTTGAATGACACGGCACAGCACGAGCAGCTTGTTCGCATAATGCACCAGCAATTGCGGGAAATAGACTTTGAATGGGAAGATGACGATAATGTCTGGGAGAACTGGGCTGAGAAATCAGTTCGTACGGTTGAAAGCACGTACTCACTGACGAGAAAGAACACTATCGATGTCAGGATCGACGTCCACTGGTGAATATTGTGGGCTCCTGTGCTCGGGGAAGACGATGTCGGCATAGAGAACTTGTTGGCTGACCGGTGAACGTCATCGGCACCACTGAGTTTTTATACCCTGGGGCCTTGGCATGCCTATGGATTACCGGTTAGTGGAGGTAAAGAAAAGCCTTTCCCTCGTGTGGTTTGGGACGTCATGATCAGTCTTCTACGCGGCGATGGAGCTCTCGTTCTCGACAAATGGCAAGACGAAAAAAAAAACATATTGATCGAAACAACATATCGAGGGACGAGGCAGGACCGAACCCAGCTGCATCGTTCACACGCGCTTATCAGCTCGGCCACGGGCGCCATCCCATCTTTGCCTCTGTTGCGTTGTCGACATGTCCGTATATCAGCCTATCTACCACGAACTTGCAGACAACCTTGAGTTGTCGGCGGCACCGACGGCACTTGCGAGGATGGACACCACAACGACGACCACATGGACGCCTCCAGTATACAACACCTCCAAGCCTCCCGCACTGGCCCACACCACCTCCCTATCCCCCGACGACAAATTCCCGCACAACTTCGCGCGCACCGTGAAATGGTGTCCAGACGGATCGGTCGCCCTTGCGCAGTGCGAGAACCGGAGCTTCCAATACCTTGACCTGTAAGTGTCTCCTTCTGCTCGCACACCCGTGCTGATCGAAGCAGATGCTTGTAGACCCCCGGAGCTGGTAGACCTGACGCTGTCCCAGACGAGTGCGCGATCTGCACTTTCTCCCGACGACTGCATCGCTCACAGCTGACGCGAATCACATAGCCGAGGCTCCTCTTTTTACGCCTCCAAAGTCGCGCACGATACCCCAGGCCGGCCCCATCCTCGACTTCGTATGGTACCCCCGCGCAACTCCCCACGACCCCGCGTCGTTCTGCTTCGTCGCGTCTGTGCGTGAGTCTCCCGTGCGACTCCTCGACGCGAGCGATGGTCGGGTGAGCTACATTTCACGTACGGCCGTGCTGGGCTGCTTGCTGAGTTTTCGCGATGCACCAGCTACGAGCGTCGTACAAGATTGTCGACCATAGAGAGCGGCAGATTGCTCCCCATAGCCTCGCGTTCAATAATACTGCACAAAAGTTGTACTGCGGCTTTGAGGGTGCGATCGAGGTTTTCGACTTGACTTGTCCTGGGGAGGGTACACGTCTCCTCACGACACCCTCGCGGAAGAGCCGCGACGGACTCAAAGGTGAATATTCCTGAGCTATCCAGGCCCATATGTATCGAATACTTACTCATTGGAATCAGGACTGATATCGGCTCTCACCTTCTGCCCGTCTTACGACCCATCATATAGCCTCTTCGCAGCAGGGTCGCTCAACCGATCCTCAAGCACATCCTCAAATATCGCTTTATTCAGCGAGGACACAGGCGAGAAGCCTGTGGGCTGGATAGGCGATGTGCAGGCGAGCGTCATGCAGGTGTGCTTTACCCCACACTTCTCGCAACTTTCATTGACGCTCCCCTTGTGCCTTAGCTCGCATTCAATCCTATGAAACCACATATCCTATACGGATCTTTCCGCAGGCGCGACGAGATCTATAGTTGGGATATACGAGGCAATACTATGATTCCAATCCAGATCTTCCGGCGAAATAGTATTCAGGGAAGATTGGATTCCAACCAAAAGCTCAGATTTGATATCGACATCTGCGGCAACTGGATGGCCGTTGGCGACCATGTAGGTTTCTCAATTCGCCCCTCAAGCTAAACATTAAATGGTTCTGCAGAATGGCGATATCAGCGTCTTCAACCTTCAAGATGGTGCTTCGGAGGCAGTTCCGGCTGAAGACGAGTACGAGTCTGAGAAAGTGCCGACATTGAAGTTTCATGCACACGATGGTAAGCAGACACGGTTCGCTTCACTTTGTCTACTTAATACTTAATCCTTTGGCCGTAGATGCAGTGGGGTCCGTTGCGTTCCACCCTCTTCGCCCTCTGCTCCTCTCCGGTTCAGGCTCTCGGCACTTCAGCCTCGGCGACGACGATGAAGACCCTTCTGAGCGAAGAGATGTCTTGCATGATTCTAATCCTTCTAGTGGAGAGGACTCGGATGCTTCTGGAGACGAAGGTAGGAAAGATATTTTCGTCAAAAGACGATTACGCAGGCCCGAGCCTCATGTACAGGACAGTTCTGTCGAGTTATGGGATTTCCAGTGATGATAATCTACAGCTATCGCCTGCTATGCGCCCGATAAGAATGCGATGCTGCATGCAAGCATCCATCGCAGATGGACAGTCTCACGCATGATAACGTCAACATCTTATCGCGTGATTTAGCTTTCGGCCGTGGATGGGGTTTGTTTCCGAAGCGCCCCATAGCAAGCCAAGTCCCCTTGAACGTGCGGCTTTGATCGAAAGCTGTAGCTGGACCTGTTGGCTTCCCTTATACGGTGCAGTGAGCGCCGGAAACGTGTCGGTAAAGCCGAGAACGTGTCATATGAGGTCTGCGTCGACGGTGGGGTTATTTTGAGCCACTTCCGAGGCGAACATCGGCATCAACGGGAGCAACATGGTGTGCTTTGGGTGCATAGCACGAGAGGAGAGGCAGAGTCATTACTGCGGGGGTAGCCACTGGGGGCAAACAGGGGCAAACAAGGACAGTCGTTATCAATTGAGACCTTGCTCCCCGCTCGGGCCTGTTCTGAACCACCACCATGACGCGAACTCTCTCAATATCTCTCTTGGCCGCGTCTCTGGCGGCACTCGCGGTGGCCAATCCGCTCTCTACCACTCCCGACTATGTTCCCCGCCAACGCTCGCCCGTCGTATTGGCACCCGTGCTCGTCGCCGAGCACGAAGCCCCCCACGGCATCATCAACAACTCCTACATCATAATGTTGAAGAAGGATCTGCCGCAGGCGGCCGTGGACAACCACTACAACTTCCTCCAGGTTGCCCACTCGGAGGACCCCCTCTTGGAAGAGGAGAGCGGGCTTCGTCATGTATATGATGGTCACGTGCGAGGCTATGCGGGACGGTTCAGCCAGGGCGTTCTCCAGCGCATCAGGCAAATGCCCGAGGTCGACTACATTGAACGCGACCAGATTGTGAGGACGCAGGCGATTCAGAAGTCCGCGCCTTGGGTACGTCATCCGCGAGTATGTTTGCGTGTTCGCTGGCTGACTGATGCGGTCGTCAGGGTCTCGCGCGTGTCAGCCACCGTCCCCGCCTCACCTTCGGCACCTTCACCAAGTACGAGTACGAGCCCGCCGGCGGCGAGGGCGTCGACGTCTATGTCATTGACACCGGTATCAACACCAACCACACTGAGTTCCAGGGCCGCGCGTCGTGGGGAAAGACCATCCCGTTAAACGACGTCGACGAGGACAACAACGGCCACGGCACCCACTGCGCTGGTACCATCGCGTCGCGCAAGTACGGTGTCGCCAAGGGCGCCAACGTCATCGCGGTCAAGGTCCTCGGTTCCAACGGCAGCGGCACGATGTCCGATGTCGTTTCTGGTGTCACCTTCGCTGCTACGGAGGCGAAGAAGAAGGCTGATGCTGCCGAGGCCGAGTTCAAGGCGACTGGCAAGACCAAGCATAAGGGCTCCGTCGCCAACATGAGTCTTGGTGGTGGCAAGTCGCGCGCCCTCGACGATGCCGTCAACGCCGCCGTCGACCTCGGTCTCCACTTCGCCGTCGCCGCTGGCAACGACAACCGTGACGCCTGCGACTACTCCCCCGCTGCCGCCGAGAAGGCTGTTACCGTCGGCGCTTCCACCCTCGGTGACGCCCGCGCATACTTCTCCAACTTCGGCCCCTGCGTTGATGTGTTCGCGCCTGGTCTCAGCATCCTGTCTACCTGGATTGGCTCTGACCACGCTACCAACACCATCTCCGGCACTTCGATGGCGTCGCCCCACACCGCCGGCCTGCTCGCATACCTTCTTTCCATCTACCCCCACGCGACCTTCGATCCTTCTCTTGACTCTCTTGTGCCCGCGCAGCTCAACGAGAAGGCGCCTTTCGCTGGTTCCTTCTCCGGCATGTACGAGGCCGCTTACAGCTTCGCGCCCAACTGGGTGACCGGCTTCCTGCCTCCCCCTCGCCTCGTGAAGCACGTCGTCGGCGCTCAGGACAAGGAGTACAAGACGCTCAGCCCGCCCGAGCTCAAGGCCGCGGTCGTCGCGCTCGCGTCGAAGGGCCTCCTGACGGAGATCCCCGCCGACACGGTCAACCTCCTCATCTTCAACAACTACACCACTGTTTGAAGAGGGATTGGGGGATAGAGATGTGACCGGCATTTTGGGAGTGGAGACGTGGTGGTGGATTGTCTCCTGGTGTCATGGCGCGATGCACCCCTGCATCATGGCGTCGCGCTTCTTGTGTACATTAGTTCAACGATCATTTCGCATACATCCATTCAGATATAAACGGATTACAGGATATGGGATGTGTGGGAGAGCAGCATCGAGTGTCGTCGTACCCGGATTGTGGTGGCAGACAGCGACAGTGAAGGCAAGATGTTGCCTTGCATACACTTATTTTTAGAAGGACAATGCTTCCAGAGCTGCGGTGCACCGCAGTATTGTCTTCTGTGAGTTCGTGAAGACAAGCTTGGGGCCCCGCAACGTGGACTGGCACGTTTCTGGTGCGGGTTGACGGCGCTTGCTGCGGCCGCGGCTTCTTTCCTTCAACCTTCATCTTGCCCTAAGCTAACATCCTTCAAGCCCCAACTACATAGATTGGTTGCCGGTCATAAACTACCCTCTTCCAATCAGCTGTGAACTAGCTAATGCCCTGCGCAGTACTTACGGTAGCTGAAAAAAAACCTATGTGACGGACAACGAGCTTGAATCGCATCGAGTCGGCGTCAGATACGGTTACCGTCATTCCTCCGCGCACGCTGCAAGATGATCGGCCCATGCAGCTTCTGCGCAGCAGAGGATTCTCCACGACGAGCCGAAAAGGACGCTGATGCTCTTATCTGTACCGTGCACGACTCGCGGGCTTGTGCAGCGCAGCAGGTACGACAGCTGCAGTTCTAGCAGACTCAGAATCGGATGGCGCGAAGACGCCGTCGCAGCGCGGGCAAGACCACTGGCACTCTAGTCTTCGCTCGATCTCCGGCGTCAGTTGTGCAGTAGGTGTATAAAGTCTTGTGGGCGGGGAACTGGGTGCACTTTAACACTCCTCAAAGCTATCTTCATCTCCATCTTTGACAGAGGCATTGAAACCTCGCTGGCTTTGCAGATCTAAAACGACAACCTGACTACAGCTGGGCATAATGGACCTCAATGACAGGGAACCGATGTTCGCCTCCATCAAATCCGTGTCCGGGCTTGTGTCCCCTCGCGCGGTTGTCGAGAGGCTCGACGAGGCGTGGTACCGCGGCGTGTCGAAGCGGGGGCGATGGATGGATCTGATCGGGGATTATGCAGGGAGCGAGCGGTTCGTGCTGGATGGTGCGCAGTCCCTTCGTTGGTTCACACTCTGGAGTATTTTGCTGACTGTGTCTGCGGTAGGCGAGTCGCTGTTGCAGCACGTCCTCGATGATCCTCTACTTGCATTGGCACGCGAAGCTGGTGAGCTGCATGTTGTTAGATAAATCGTGGGATAATGACTGCAGTGGTGCTGTGTAGAACCGAGTTTCCAAATATTGCATGCGCTGCATTCTACGGAGGGGTTTCTCGACGAGCTCATCAAGCGAGCTGCGTTGTTCGATATCGTTTTCTGGGCAGGTGAGTGTCGATGTTGATATTTTCAACAGTCATTGACTTGACACAACGATCGAATGTCTGGCATCGTGCAGACACACGCCATCTGACAATCAAGACGGGTGCAGACGCCTTCGTGACGGCGTCACGGACGCTCGCCCGGACTCTCATTCTCAACCATCTCCAGCGGCATGCAGAGAAGTTCGGGATCGCGGTATTTCACTTCCAGAGTGTACGTGATGAGGATTGGTTGAGGTATCAAAGTCGAGTCCGAGTATGTGAAAGACTTGACTCTGAAGTTCGTTCGCTGACCGACTCTTAGCCTATGTTCGTCATGGCGAATGACGGAGGCATCCTTGGTGAAGACAGCACACTGGAGACTGCCCAAGCCGTCTTGGTCCAGCGGACATTTATATTTGACCTGCTCACGCAAGGCGTTGCGGTGTCCTTGCTCAACGGGATGGAGTTCCGCGATTCCAAAGTACGCCGTGCGCTTCTCTCCTTTGTCTCGTTCCCTGATCCCTGCGCTGTTCATACTAGATGTTCTCCTTCGTCTTCGAGCAGTGGTTTGACCCCAACGCAAGAAAGAAATTGCCAAGTAAGATTTGGACGATATCGGGATCTGCCCTGGATGCCTTGAACCAGCATAAATCTCTCTGCGGGGACGATGCACCGAGAAGCGCAAATGTGTCCACCGCGAACCTTGATGACATTCTTGCGGATTTCGCAGCTTCTCTTTCGCAGCCTGACCAAACCCCTCTCTTCGACGAACTTCTCTATCTATTTTTGGTGCATTGTCTGCTCCTGCCAAGCTTGACTGTCGAGGAGCGCGGAAGACCTCTGCAGGAACTCGACACATCGCTATCGCATTCTCTTCTTGACACATTTCTCCCAACAGCCTTCCTCGGTCTTTCTTCCGCAGTCTCCAAAACAAATGCCTATATCGATGTGGATGGCCGGGTATTCGTCACCCTGCTCCACTTCATAATCAAGCAAGCCCCCGGGCGCATCCAGGACGTCGTACCACCTGCCATTCTCACAAGGTTATCATCCATCTGGTCCAAATCCAACAGACGTCCGGTTAACCTCCTTCAACTCCGCCGCTACCAGCCGTTGCCCGAAAGGACATCCAGCGTGACATCGACCCAAGCGAAGGAGGAGGACCCGTCCTTCGCGCTCCTCCCCTTCCACAACGAGGTCTTCGACTCCGAGCTTGCTTCCGTCCACGTCGCAGTCGCCGACGACGCCGACGATCTCCTGCCCGCGGAGCTCGAATTCAGCCAGGGGACTGCATTTTCGGACACGAAGCACTGGCACGCGCATCGCCGGACGATCTTGCCGAAGCACCTCGGCGGCGAGGCTCCCAAGCCGCAGGACGCGAGGCAGCGCATGAGGGCGCTGCGGAGGGACCAGTTTGCCATGGCGTCCATGCAGAGGCTGGCTGCGACGCTGACAGGCGCGTCAGGCGCGCTGCTGGAGCCGATGGTTATTGGTGCGGTCGGGACGCGTTCGAACAGGGCGGTAAAAGAGGTGAGCCGTGCGCTTCTATTCAATGGATCGGCGTTGACTGGGTGCGACTCGGCCAGAAACCTGCTCAGCAGCACTCGAAGAAGAAGGCTGCTCCGCTCAGCAAGGCTGACAAGATCCGCTTGGAGAATGCAAAGAGCAGGCAAGACAAGGAGGATGAGGCCTCGGCGGAGTGGTGGCAAGGCCACCTTGCTGCGATGGAGAACGGGAACATGGACCGTACGCGGAAGCAGCGGTACCTCGAGAACCTGTTTCGCAGCAAGAAGAGCGACCGTGGGTGGCTTGCGGTCGAGATGCAGCTCTACTCGCTCGACATGAAGATCCGCGAATGGATAGCGGATGCTGCGCAGGACAATCCGAGCGTCCACGATGGCTACGCTTTGTCCATCATGCGAACGGCCAAGGACATGTATGACAAGTCCGCGATGCCATCTGCCGCCCTGGAGATCCTGGATGCGATCCTGACGTGTCTCGGCTTCGCGGGCTATATCCCCTCTTTTCACGCAGCAGTCCCAGATCGGACGATTATAGACCGCCCGCTCAGTTTCAAGTTCGTGAAGCTGCTGAAATCGAAGAGCAAGCAGTCGAGGCATCAGTTCATGCACATTGCAGAGCATCCGGCTCGATGGCAGATGCGGCTCTTCGGCGAGTATATGGATCGAAGCATGGATTCACAGTATGACACGCGTGTCAATTTTCTGCCTGACGCATGGCAGCGAGAGGTGCTTGATTCCCTAGATGCGGATAAGTCTGTGCTGGTCGTCGGTGAGCTTATTATGGCTGCATGTCATTGAGAGCACATGAATCTAACACTACTGTAGCCCCGACCAGTGCTGGTAAGACGTTCATCAGCTTCTATGCCATGGAGAAGGTCCTCAGAGGCTCGGATGATGGGATCCTCGTCTATGTTGCACCAACCAAAGCTCTCGTCAATCAGGTCGCGGCGGAAGTGTATGCACGGTTCCGGAAAGAAATGCCAGGCAGTAAGTACATCATCCTTTGCATTTTTTGATGAAATTTTGACACGCATTGAATTTCAAGAAAATTGCTGGGCAGTCCACACAAGAGACTTCAAAGTGCATGACCCGCAAAACTGCCAGATCCTCATCACGGTCCCGGAGATGCTAGCTATCATGCTTCTTTCACCTGTGTATGCCCGAGTATGGACACCCCGGATCAAACGGTAGACATTGCAGTACTAGACATTGGAAGTGGCTGATTGACACGTTGGCTTTAGCATCATCTTAGACGAAATCCACACCATCGGTCAGCATGAGGGCGGCTCCGTGTGGGAGCAGATTATCCTTCTGTCCCCGTGTCCTATCATGTCTGTCGGCATTATTGTCAGCATTAGCGCAAACTGACTGTGTACTGCTTTAGCGGCCTTTCCGCTACGATCGGCGAACCCGAGGCTTTCAACACTTGGTTGCAAAGCGTGCAAGACGCCAAGGGTATACCTCACAAATTCATCCAGCACCCCCATCGCTACTCGCACCTCCGCAAGTTCTTCTACCTTCCGCGCCCCCAGGACGAGAAATTCGCGTTCGATGGCTTGGACAGCTACGAGCCCGGCGCGAACATGCGCTTCATCCACCCGGTCTCGACGCTCTCTTTCGGGGCGTCTGTGCTCCCACCTGACTTGGCCATGGAGCCGCTGGATCTTCTCCGCCTCTATGAGGCCTTAGTCTCTCTGAAGCCAGGACTCGACGTCGATCTGGAGAGCTTGGATCCGGCCAAATTCTTCCCAAATGACAGGCTCTTGAAGCAAAAGGACATCCTACGTTATGAGGCCGCGATGAAGGCCATGTTGGCCAAACTTATCGCCACGTCGGACGCCACTGACCCCTCTTCGCCTGTCCAGAGGGTCATTGCGGAAGTTCAAGATCCAGTTCTCGCTAAGCTAGACGCGAATGCTCTCAACATGCCGCCGAAGAGGGCATCCTTTTTGAGAGGCATTCTTCCTCTTCTCGCAGACCTAAATGCGTCCGGGAATCTCGTAAGTTTATCTCTTCCACCGCTTGTGTTCACGTTTATCTTATCCATTTTTTTCACTCGTAGCCCGCGCTTCTGTTCAACTTCGACCGAAGCGACTGTGAGGTCATGGCGAAGCAGATCTACCATAGCCTCAAAAATGCCGAGGCAAAGTGGAGAAGCAACAGCACTCAGTGGACGAACAAATTGAATCAGTGGGAGAAGTGGAAGTCCGAGGAGAAGCAGCGTCAGCGGGCGACCGAGCGGCTGAGCAAGCAGAAGATCGACCCGGATGCCCCTAGGGAGACTGATTCCCATTCCTGGGAGAGTTCGTTCGATCCGAAGGACCCGTCGCCGCAGTTTTCGTTTGCGCAACTGCATGCGTATACAAAGGAGGACCTGATGGACGAAATCCAGAGCCTGAGGCGGTGGTCATCAACACAGGACTGGGTTCTGGACGCTTTGTGGCGGGGTGTTGGAATACACCACGCTGGAATGAACAAGGCATACAGGAGTTTGGTCGAACGGTAAGCTACTTGGTGCATCCTTCTCTGCTTGGTGTGGTGTTGAAGTCTTCTTTCAGATTATTCCGACTTGGATTCTTGCGGGTTGTTATCGCCACAGGTCAGTAAGCTCTTGTCATCGTCAGAACCATCTGACTGACCTACACGCGGCCTAGGCACATTGGCTCTGGGCATCAATGCACCAACGAAGACAACCGTCTTCTGTGGAGGTTCGCCGTACCTGACGGCCCTCACGGTGAGACTTAATGTCACCATTATCAGCGATAACGATTACTCACGATTTTCTAGTATCGACAATGTTCTGGACGAGCTGGACGTCGAGGGTATGATCTCCTGGGTCGTGTGGTCTTCTATGGCCTATCCATGGACCGCGTGCAACGTCTCATCCTATCCAGATTGCCACGCCTTACTGGAACGTTCCCTCTATCATCGACACTCTGTCTGCGGCTGTTCAGCCTCCTGCACGGGTCCGACAACTCGCCGTTCGCGCAGAACGCCATCAAGAGCATTCTCCGCCTCCCGCAGGTCAGCTTCGGGTCAGACGTCGGCCGCGAGCAGCTGCTCCACCATCTTCGCTTCAGCGTCGAGTACCTGCGGCGGGCACGGCTGCTCGACGGCGAAGGCAAACCCATCAATCTCTTCGGCGTGGCGGCCCATCTGTACTTCACGGAGCCAAGCAACCTCGCACTTGTGATGCTTCTGCAGAGCGGGGCTTTGCATGCCATCTGCGCGCAGGCCAGCACGATTGACGCTCGGCGCGACTTCATCCTCCTCATGTGCCATCTCTTCGGGCGGCGGTACCTCCCGAAAGCGTATACCACCTCTGAGAATTTGCAGGAGCTCGTCAGGAAGAGCCCTTCCATCGTCGTGTTGCCGGAGATGCAGCCCATGGCGCGGACGCTCCTTGCGCAGCACCGCAACGAGATCTTGCAGATATTTACAGCCTACGCATTGACGTTTGCACGGCAGCATGCTGGCGAATTCGGTCCAGACAATCGCCTGCCTCTGAGCGGGGAAATGTCGACTTCCTCTGAAGAGCGCGATTCCTCACCCTTGCGCACTTATCTCGCAGACACCGCCATCCGGCCGGCAGTGCGCTCGGCGTTCGTCGCGAACTCAGGCCTCGGTGATACCTTCGAGAGCGTGCAAGAGCTCGCTCGGACGGTCCGCCGCGGGGTGTACCTGAACGAGCATGCAATCCCATCCATCGACCGCATTGTGCCGCGCACAGGCGATGCCGCTCAGGCTTTTGAGCTGAACGCCTACTTGTTGGACTTCTATATGCATGGACAGGTGGCCGCTCTGGCGGCTGCCAATGGCATTCGCAGGGGAGACGTCTGGTATGCGCTGCAGGATTTCTACCTCTCATTAATGTCCCTGCGCGGCGACCTCGAGCAGTTGATCATGAAGATGTCGAAGAATGCCGCGGCTCAGGCGGATGTTGGTATCGATGATGATGCGGTGGACAGTGGGTATCAGTCGGGCGATTCCACTGACGAAAGTATGCAAGATAATGAGGCCCTTGGACAGGATGCAGGGATAACGCGACCAAGTAGGGTGCCTGATCGGGACTGGGCTGTCTATGAGGTGGTCAATGGCGCTGTGAACGAGTTTGGAGAGAAGTTCAAGGCTATGTGGGCGTAGAGTGTATGCGAGGGTAGCATGTACGTATCTTACTGTAGCGAGTGCGAGTAGGCTGAAGTTTTGAATAGCTAGCCATGGTATAATACATACATCATTTCTTCCGTTTCATTCTCCTTGTCGAACCTAGGTGCCAGGATGCGTCTTGAGCCATCGCCGAACCACGCTAGGCATAGGGCATGCTGTCGATTCACCCCCGTCGTCTGTCTTCCTGTACATTTCGTCGCAACAGTTGTATAGCTTGCGCATGAGGGTCTCGCATTTGTCGGGGGTGTACGTGTGACGCGAGAGGCAGTCTTGGAGTGCACAAGCTGCAAAGAATAGACGGTGAGCAGTATTGATATCTTCCTATGCTAATACTTCTGAAAATGCCTTACCTTCGGCCTGACACGGTGCCGGCCCCTGCTAATGGGAGTGGATTGATGAATTCTGTGGCACAGAAAGGAGATATCGTACCTTCGGCGGCATTTACTAGTCACTGGAGGGTGTCAGTCTCAATGAACTACATCAATAAGTCTAAAGATCCGCTACAACAAATTAGCAACGATGAAGCTCACGATAATTTGCAGTCTGTCCAAGTCGACGGCGTTGAAGTTCAAGAAAGGGTTGTGCTGGAGTGACGTCACGGTATTTATGCGGACAAGCTGCGGGCGCTAATCCAGCGACCTGGCGCTAACTCGAAGCGCCCGTCGTTTGGTCAAATTTTGCACTCGAACCCGCGAGTGCAGTTCGCCACCATCTGCAGTATGTAGCTATATCAGTAGGTGTTTCGCAATATTCTTTCTCCGATACGGCGGTGGAACCATGATATCTATATTCTGACGTCGGCAAAGAAGGGTACGTCTGAGTCGACGTCTACGAAGCCTCGAGCGCTGCCAGCCCTACAGTGCTCTTAGCGAACTCCATCGGCACGTCGACTTCAACAAGTACCGAGAGGATCTTCATCGATTCCACCATCTCATTTACTCCACAGAGGGAATAATTGCTTGCGAGCGGTGTCGGTCCTCTTCATGTTGTTCTATTCTTCAGATCTCGTGGAAGATTTGAGGGTTGCATCCATCCGTATGTCTTGCGTAGGGCATGCATCGACACAATTGTACTAACGACCGCCGGATAGAATTAGAACCTCAGAGCAAGATCTGTGATGTGCCCTTACCACAGGCTGCTGTCTGCCTTTGCTATTCAATTGTCGAGCGCAATCGTGTACAGAAGCCTACACAATAGACCATCTCCACGAAACCTTCCATCAGATCGATTCCTCATTTCCAGGACTCGGCCACTACGATACGTCTTCCCTCGGCCCCTGTCTTCAATTGTCCGAGGTGTACTGCCAACCGTATACTCATTCCGCCACTGATAGCCACATCCTTTATTGTGTAGCAACACGTTTGGGCAAAGATGCACCTGGCTCATGTCTACTTAATCCCGCGGCCCAAACCCAGGGGCACATTCCCATATCCGTTTCCCCGTTCTTTCACGCTCATAGACTAGCTCCCGGCGCCGGTACGCCCTAACGACATCTTAATCACTCGTATTCCTTCCCGATAATACCGACCGATCCTTTGACGATCTTGACGCCAATCACTCCAAATAATGTCCAATATGTATCACCGCGGGGACCGCCATGTTCAGCAGGCTCTGATGACTTACAGTGACGTCGGCTTAGAATTCAGGTCAGAAGATAGCTTCTACGGCTCACCTCAACTATCGTATGTTCGTTTTCTCTGCTGACAGCCATTCATTACTGACGTATACTATAGGTTGCAGGACGAATTTCCCCTCGACTTCTTCGCTCCTGAGATGCCCAGGAATAAACCCCACCTTCGTTATAATGCCGATCGTTACTCGACACCCAGCCCTGCCAGTCAGGCGTCGGAGCTGTTTATCCAACAGCCCTCTCACCAAAATCACAGAAACTCAACACGACCACCCGCCTCATCTCTCTATGACCCTCTATATGCAGACGATATGTTCTACACCTATGCCAACGACTCCAAATACGGCCCATCAAATCATTTAAGCTCTGTATATCCTCCGTCACCGCCTACCACTTCTAGATCATCACCTTCAGCATCATCTCACAGTGACCATTCCTCCGTTTCCCGTGCCTCGGGCGGACACAAGCGCAAAGCCGTCGACTCTCGGCCTTCCTCGGTCTGTCAATCCCACGACGAGGAAGCCTCCTGTGAAAGCCCCGTTGACGAGGAAGGGCGCAAAGCGAAGAACGCGGCTCTGGCCAGAAAACGTCGTGCCGGGCGCAAGAACTCGGTGTCCAGGATCATGCAGTACACGCACACGCAGGTTGAAAGGAAGCAGCAGGTTCCGAGTGAGAACGAGGTGCTAGACAGAGGTGTGTGTTCTCTGGCCATCGTCCAACTACTTCGGGTCGACTCACCATTGCTTGTTCTACAGCTGCCGACGTTCTCGACGCCGCTCAACGCCGTGAACAGGGCTATCGCAGTATCATACGAGATTTTCAGCAAATCACAGGGTTGACATCTCCGAAGGAAGCCTGCTTTCGCAGAACGTAATCAACTAACCAACCTCATGTCCGCAAATGTGGGCAGTAAGCTTATACTGGATAGCCCCCGTTTTTCGCCACTCCTTGGACCTATCGATATCTGTAATATACCTATAATGAAATCCTCATGCTTGCTATCGATAATCTTCAATGTGTCGCGTGGTGTTCGGTAACCTTTATTACTGGGGGTCGTACGATGGCCTTCAAGCCTAGTTTTGGGGCGGTGTCACAACACGGCGCACTGCGTGCCCAGTTGCGAGAGCTTTGCTTAGATGATCACACAGTTTCGTTTCGACTTTTGCTCCTGTCTGCGATCATAGTACATACAGGGGAAAGCCCATGCAAGAAAACAAAAAGAAAGAAAAGAAAGAAAAGGAAAGAAGAGAAAAACGAGGAAGAGAAAGCCGATGCGTGGATAAGTAAATAACAACAATGCACAAGGTAAGACTGTAACGACTATGTAGACGACGAACAGATATGAACGAAGAATCAGGGAATATGTAGATGCATTAACCGCTATGAAGTAGGACCGAGCGCGTCTATGTCACTGCCACTGTCTCAATATACACTACGATGCCGCGAACAGGCCCTGCAGCTTCGCGCTGTCCATGGACTTCTCCGCTATCCGTGTCCGCCGCTCCTCGTCCTCGTGCAGCCCGGAGCCCTTCACCATCACCGCGAACAGCTCGAGCGCCTTCGGCGCGTCGATCGCGACGTCGTCGATGATCTCCGCCAGCGGCATGAGGCCCTCCTCGAACGCCGCAGGCGTGCACAGATCCTTCTCGCGCGCACGCTTGAACAGGTTCGCGACGAGCTCTGCGTCCGCCGCTTTGGACTCGACGGCCTGCATGGCGAGCTTGTCGACGAGACGGAAGCGGTGTGCCGACGGTAGCGCAGAGAAGTAGTTCTCGGCCTCGTCGATCGACCGGATGCTGAAGAACTCCTTCGCGTCCTCGTCGATCTTCTTCTTGGCGTCCGCTTCCGACATCGACGGCTCGGCAGCAGCAGCGGCAGCGTCCTCCCCACGCTCGTCGTCAGAACCAGCCTCCGAGCCTGCTGGTGTCTCGCCCGTCTTGTTGCCGACAGGCTTCGACCGTGGCAGCAGCTGTAACCGGCGGCGTTGAGGCGCCTCGGGCACACCAGCCTGACCAAGGTCGACACTGGGCTTGCGACTCGGGGGTCTACTTGACTTGGTAACTTCCGCAGGGATTTCGGGGTTGCCGCTGAGCGCGAGGAACATATTTGATGTCGACGCCGTGCGCGAGATGGGTGTCTCCCGACCTGTCGACTTGAGGTCCTTCTTGCCCGCGAAGACACCGCTGGGGCCGAACGTCATAGGCTGCGCCTTGTTGATCTTGCCGAAGTGTGACAGGTCGCCAGCCTTTGCGGGCGCACGCGAGGGAGCGTTGCCAGCGACTGCCCAGCCGTCGGGACCGATGTGCGACTCGCCGCCACCGCGGTCTCCACCACGGCGCGAACCGCCTCGGGACATGCTCATCTGTCGCTGATACGACTCCTTGTCCTGAGCAGCCTTCTCCTTGGCAGCCTGGAAAGAGATCGACGGATCAGTGCGTGCCCATAGGCATATAAACGTGGTGTCCTTACCGCCTCGTGGATCTGGGCGATCGTCGTGGGTGCTGCGGCCTGAGTGCGAGGTATCCACTTGCGCTCACGCAACTCGATGATATCCTACACGATCGATCAGCACCAGGGCATAACACAACTATACAGCATGGAGACATACCTGCAACATGAACTGCATACGCGAGTTGACATTGCCGCTCTTGCACAGCTCCTTCATACGCGAGAAGTACACATCCATGTGCGCGTGCGCCTTCTGCGTGTCGAGGCTCTGGCCGACGGTCGTGAGCAGCTTGCACAGACTCTCGATCTCCTCCTCTTCGGGGTTCTCGACGTTGCCGAGCAGCTTCTTGATGCACTCGTGCATGATGCGCTCCGTAAGCATCTGCAGCTTGAACAGCTCGCCGATGAACCGGATGAGACCGAGACCCCTGCGCTTCGCTTTGGCGGCAGCGTAGTACTCGTCCGAGTACAACTCGCTCTCCTCCTTGTTCTCCTTGCCGTCCTTGCCTTCCGTGCTCTTCGCGGCCTCCTTCGCAGCCTGGTCCTCGGTTGCCTTGGTCGCCGCGGCGGCAGCAGTGGCCTCCTTCTGCACCCAGCCACGCTCGAAGTCCTCTTGACAGCGGTTGAGCAGGTACTTGCGGAACAGCAAGCCACCGGTGATAGGCTTGCCCTCCGCGTTCTTGATGCCGTCGTCCTGCACCTTCGTGCTGATCATCTCCATCATCTTGCGGCACAGGCGCGCGTACATCTCCGAGAACGTCGCCTCGTCCGTCGCCTTCTCGAACACGAGCCGGATGACCTGGATGAGCGTGCGCCCGTCCTTCTCCTTCTCGCTCTTGTTCGCCCACGCGACGATCTGGTCCGAGATCGAGTCGAAGCGCTCCATGGTCAGCTTGTTCAGCAGCGCCTTCACCTTGCGGTCCACGATCTCCGGCGACTCCTGGTCCGCGGGCGCATTCCGCTTCGTGCTTGTCGGAATCCAGCGGTTCGCGGTCATCTCGAGCGGCGCGACGGGCTCCAGCGGCGGGCCCATCGAGCCCATGTTCGACATCTGTGGCTGGTGGCCGACGCTGACGCGGTTCGAATCGCTGCGCTTCTCACCACGCTTGCTGCGAGTGCGGTCGCGCTCCTTGCCGGAGCCAGGACCGCCCTGGCTGGACGTGCGGACCATGGGGGGAGGACGGCCGCCGCCTAGCGGCGATACACCAGCGAGGCCGCCAACGGAAGCAGAGCGGCCGCCATTGGCCATGGCGAAGCGCTCCTCGCTCGACATCTTGCCGACGCCGGCGGCGGTGGAGAAGTTGCCCATCGCGAAGCCGCTGGAGCCAGACTTCGACATGGATCCAGGGATGAAGCCGAGGCCGATCGAAGCCTGGCGGGCGGCGACGGCGCTCGCGCCACCAGACATGCTTGAGGTGGGCCGTCGGCCAGAGCCGCCACGAGTGATGTTGTAGGACGTCTGCTCGCTGGGCTCCAGACCGATGGCGTCGAGTGGCGGGAGGTTGTCGGGCTTCTCTTTGCAGATCTGCATGAACTGGAGGAGGAAATCTCGGTCATACCTAAACGAGATCACCAATGAGCCTTCTGGATACAAAGACAAAAAGATATCACATACTTGAACTTGCCAGCAGGCGCATTCACATTGAGCTCAACCTTCGGGCTGTTGATACCTTCAGGGTATGGCACACTGCCGAGATCTTCGATGATGCGAGCGGTAGCCAAGGCGGAGGGAAGAGGGGCGGGGATGCTGCCAGGAGCGGCAGTGGAGAGGTTGAGAGGGCCAGGACGGCGACGGGGGTGTTCAGGCGCCACGGCGGTGTCGATGCGCAAGGACTCTTTCTCTGTAGACTTCTTGGAGTCGTCTGCGGGAGCAGAATCCTTGACAGCAGCCTTGTCCTCGATCTCACCTTCCTCTTGAACAGCAGTAGCAGGTGCCGCGGCTTTCGCCTCGGCCTCCTTCGCCTTGTCTGCTTTCTCCTTCTCCGCCTGCTCCTTCTCAGCAGCTTCCTTCTTCGCGCGCTCCTCCTCGATTTTCTGCTTCTCAGCCGCCTCCTTCTCCTTGCGGGCGCGCTCCTCCTCCTCAAGCTTGCGCTTCTCCGCCGCCTCCTTCTCCTTCTTCACCCGCTCCTCCTCCTCGCGCTTCTTCCTCTCCTTCTCCTCGACCTCCTGCTTCTCCTTCTCCTCTTTCAGCTTCTTCTCCTTCAGCTCTGCCTCCTTCTTCTCCCACTCGCGCCGCTCCTTCTCCTCCTTGTCCTTCCGCTCCTTCTCCTCTTTCTCCTTCTCCAGCTGCGCCTTCGCCTGCTCCTCCGCCTG
The DNA here is from genome assembly GCA_002286715.1 of Dentipellis sp. KUC8613. Taxonomy (NCBI): domain Eukaryota; kingdom Fungi; phylum Basidiomycota; class Agaricomycetes; order Russulales; family Hericiaceae; genus Dentipellis; species Dentipellis sp. KUC8613. The sequence continues at coordinate 18,135 of NSJX01000045.1, read as the reverse complement.
GCGCTTCGCCTTCTGCTCGGGGCTCTCAATCCGCACCGACGTGCGGCGCGAATCGCGCTTGAGCGCAGGCGACGCCGGCGGGGCGGGGCTCACGCGCTCGCTCGCGGGCGCCGCGGCGCCCGCGCCCGTGCGCTTGAGCGTCTCGATGTTGAGCTCCTGGCCCGTCGAGGAGTCCTTGATGGAGATCTTCTTCCCGGGCACGAACGCGCTCGCGTTCTGGTTCAGCCTGCCCGGGCCGGCCGCCGAGCTCGGCGTCGGCGGCGGGCTCGTCAGGCTCGCCGCGTGCGCGTGGTGCGGCCCGGGCGTGTGCGCCGGCGGCGGCAGCGCCGCGTGCGCGGCCTGCGGCGTCCCCGGCCCCGCCTGCAGCGGCAGCGACGGCGGCGGGTTCCGCGGCGACATCGGCAGCCCCCCCGGCGGCGGCGGCCCGCCGGGGCCTGCGTGCGGCGGGTGCGGGTGCTGGTGCGGCGCCAATGGCGGCGGGACGCCCCAGTACTGCTGCGGCGGCATGTACTGCTCGGGCGGCATGCCCCCGGTCATGTAGGGCGGGTATCCGTAGTAGGGCGTCCACACCTGCGGCGTGGGCGGCGGCGGCATCCCTGCGGTGTTGGGATGCGGGTGTGGCGCGAGGCGCGGGCTCGACATCCCTGCGGGCATCGACCCGTTGGGGCCACCAGGGCCGGCGGACGGGCGGCTGCCCACGTTGACGCCGCCGCTGGTGCCGTTGGCCATCGCGCGCGGGAAGGAAGGTGACCGCGGGACGTTGCCGTTCTGGCCCTGCCCTCGTGGTGTGAATGAGGGTGCGCCATATGAGCTCTGCCCCGAGGCGGAGTGCGGCGGCTGCGGGAGTGATGATGTGCGTGTTGAGGGCGAGGCGGTGTCGGATGGGGGAGCTTGAACAGACGGTCCCTGGAACATCTTCATGATGTCCTTTCTGTCTATCTTCGGGACGGGTGAGGGCGCGGATGGGACGGAGGAGGCATTAGAGGCATTTTGCGACAGGGACGCGGGACGAGTAAAGGCAGCTTTATTTGAAGCGCCGTTTTGGACGGCAACGGAGCCGAATGATTTGACGCCGTCTGCGGGCTTGACAGCCGGCGCAGTTGCAGGCGAGGAAGATATGGGTGCTTGTGCATCGTCTATCGAGCCGAAGGTCACAGCGGAGCCTGGGGTTGTCAGCAGTGGGAATCGGAAAGGGGCGGAAAAGAGCTCACTGGATTTGGCCGAGCCTACCGCGCGAGGCACACTGACACCGTCCTTGATGGCGACACCCTGGCCGAGGGTACTCGGGCGGCGGGAATGAGAGGCATGGGCATTCGAGGGAGGATTGGCGGTGACGGGTGAAGGAGCGGGGGACTGAGAGCGTGAAGATGACGCAGTTTGTGGGGGGCCCCGAGCCCAAGCAGACTTGGATGGCAGCTGGGAAGGAATCTTCGGTGCAGAGGCTGTTGAGGATTTGCTCATTCTACGAGCGAAAACCGATGTTAGCGACGACCCTCGGACGGGTGGTGATAGGAAAAGTGAGGTCGTCAGGCGAATCTGATCTGACAGTGCTCCTCACGGCTCTCAAGTGGGCGATCTTAGTCACACCCGAATACACGAGACCCACAGAGCTCCGCTGGCGAGGAGCAGAGAGACGACAGCACGGAAAAATAGAGATGGGCGGGGGGTACTCACGAACTCGTTTCTGTCTGGCGCGAAAGATCAGATTTTGCGGATGTCGATAAAGAGTCTTGAGGATGCGTGGACGGTCTGTCTTTTTGAGAACGGACCTGCCAGCAGGCGAACAAGCTGGTCGACTGTGAAGGAGAAAAGAAAGGGAGGGAAATGAGGAAGGACTAGCGAGTCCGTTCCAAGTCCTGTGCGTAAAGGACAGCGTCGTTCAATTCAACTCGCAAACCTCTCCAAACTCCCCTAAAAAGTCCCCGGTCACCCCTTATGTCATCTCCCTTCTCCACCTCTCCGTCCTCCTCCTGGGCCATCTGTTCGAGAACTCTAATCGCTCACAGCCAATCCTCACATGCATCTTCCCAAGACCCGTCCGTCTCCGTTTGTTGCGAGTCCAACAAGACTCGACTGCGGGGCCGCACACCAGGAACGGACCCCGGACACCGCACTGCCGGCCGCTGGCAGCGCGCGGCTGCACGCCCTCTCCTTGACGTACGCTCTGTCCCACGCATGTTTTCTTATTCTAACCTCAGATAAGCCGCAGAGCATCCCCAATTGTCACGACCGCATGCCTCCAGGTCAGTACAGCACTTCTTTGGATGCATGATTCGCAGCAGGTTGTCCTGCGCGCAGTAAGCGCACAGGCCCAGAGATGTCGACGAGCCGCAGCAGTACTTCCCTACTGGACGTTCTACAGCCTTGCGGAAGCAGCGATTGGGAGAATCCCAGAGCTCCTTCTCTACATCTTCACCTCTGCACGTCCGATCCAGGACATCACCAGCGTCTCTTATCCCGATCCACAGTCCTAACCCAGCAGTCAATGTAAATGCTCTTCCAGATAAAATCAGGTGAGCTGCCAGTTCCTTTCAATGTGTCCTCACAGGTATGATCGTTCATTTTTTTCTGCAGGCCAAAGAAGCGCGTACCGGGCGATCAGCCACCCTTGCGCCCCTTGGCGCTATTAGCCTCGCACCGGAGAATCCACAATTCATCATCACCCGGGTTTATGGGCGCAAAAAAGGCTGCATGCCCCGTATGCATATTTCTGTCCAATAACAGATGTCACAATCGGTTTCACGCTCATCGTGCGTTCGCCGGGTGTCTTTCGTGTATCGAGTACTGATCGTCTTGGCCACACAGAATCCCATCGCAATCCTTGTGCCGTGAGATCGAATAGGCAGCGTGCAACGGTCGCGACGAGTATGCCAGATCATTCAGCTCATATCACTTCACTGTGCTTGCGCATGCCGTGCTGTGGCGATCCGCGCGTGGATGCACTCCGCTCTCAGGTCCCAGGGCCCGCGTGGTTGACTCGAGTCGACTCGAAAGGGAATTCCTCACACTTGATAGACGTATCGTACCTCTGGAACTGTGTCCACTTCGACTTCGCGGCGATTTTCGATCTTGCAGTCTTCAGGCGCCTCAATATCCATGCATCTCCCCTTCGGCTTGGACAGCCTCGCGAATTCCACCACTTCGCTTGCCTGTGATAACAGGACTGCAGCTGCTCTGCCTCCAGGACCACCCATGCCGCACATCTTGACCACTGGACACGCTTCCCGTGCACAAGCTGTGCAGCGCGCATCGTACTCTGTTGCCGATCACGGACATGGGGAGGGTGTTTATTGCACGAGCACTGCAGGCTCCTTTTGTGTTGCTCGTCGTTGAAGTGCTCTGTGAGTCCTATGTCGTAGTTCACTTCGAATAGAACGACACTGACAATAGTTTTAGATATTAGAACTCGAATTGTGTAAACTAATAAAAGGCCACACCCTGACCCGTGCGCTTGCATTGGCTCGCGCACTCGACGAAATTGAGTCTCTTCACGTGCTGTGATCTCAATGTCGGTGGGCATTAGGACGCCGGGGATGGCGAAGTGCCTATAAGTTTGCCACAACTCCTTCATCCCTCTCGCGCAGTGAAACCTTCCCTGCCAACAGAAACGCAAGAGGGAGAGACTCCACGCCTTTCGGCCAGGTATGTCCGCCAAGGCTGTATTGGACGCAGCGCCTGTGGCCATCCGCGTTCACTCTGCGAGGAAGCAAGGTTGCCAATGGACAATCCAGCTCCTAGATTCGAAGTTGCCCGTGCGCACGGTTTTGGGCACCTTAACCAATGCCGGGAGGCCCATTGCGTTTACAGAACAGGGCTCCCCTTGGTCTGCAGCCATACAATTGACCTCGAACGAAGCTCTCTTCTATATCCTCAACAGACCGAGGCCTCGTCACCAGTGCTTCCCCGTTCCCTGTATTTCCTAGAACTCTTTCGTCCTCATCCCTTTTATTCACTATGAATTCAGCCATGAAGACTTTCTCCGCTGTCCTCGTCCTCTCGTCCACCCTCACGGTTATTGCCGCCTCTCCAGCGACCACGATCACCACCAGCGACCCTGCCACTACAATCACTGCCAGCAGCTCCCCAACCATTGTCGCCACCAGCGACCCTGCAACCACGATCAGCAGCAGCAGCACCTCACTTACCCGCCCCATCGCACTCTACACCAACACCTGCGGCGGCAGCAGCCTCTGCTCCGCCGCCATCTCGGACGACTGCCACAACGCGATCCTCAGCGTCAGCCCCGGCATCGCGTACACCGACCAGGCGCAGTTCGACGCTGGGCACTGCTCCCGTCAGTCCTCTCTCCCACCGTCTCTCCTTCTTCTATCCTCTATCCTCTGTTTTGCATTACGACTCGACGCCAGTGCTGACTTGGCTGCAGTGACCTACGCGGGCGCGCAGCCGCTGTCGGGGCAGATCATCATCGACACTGCGAATCGCATTTTGGATGATTGTCAGCCGTACGCGTGTGGGAGTTATGGGACGGGGAATGCTGGGTGTGGGGAGTGCCGTGTTACGCTGAATTATCGCGATGAGGCTTGAGAGTCTGAGTCGGCTGTGGGGAGATGGCGAGTGTGATGGTGCGGGTTGCGGTGTTTGGAATGTTGGCTATCATCATATTTTGTCGAGTTCATCGCGATGGAGCGGGATGAAATCTTTTGACCATTCATGCTAGGATTGAGATGGGTCGAGAGATGGACGGACAGCATTGCTCTTGATTGAATCAGAGCGAGGATGGATCTCTCCCAAATCTATATTTACAAGCTGTAGTTTGTACATACAACGATTATATTGTAGGGCTAACATAGAACCTATAGAGTATGATACCGTTTGTAGTCCGGACTTATCTCGGAGTTTAGATTGCTTCAAACGGCACCAGTGACGCCATACCCTTCCACTTCATTTCCGACTTGACCACTTCCTCACTTCCTTACAAGCCTCCGCACCCCTAGGTAGAGCACGCACGCCGATCCCTAGTACCGCCTAGTCACAAACATGCTCCCACCACGCCACGGCCCCCCTGCATTCCCCCGTGGCTACCAGGACCAGGACCAAGACCCCGACGCGCCCATCCGCGAGACGGACAACGACGCGGCGCTCGCGCGCCTCTCGGCCGTACAGAAGCACTACGTCGCGGACCCGTACATCGCGGCGCTCGTCCCGCGCGCGCACCTGCACAAGCCGCGCCCGCCGCTGATCAACATCGGCACGTACCTGCGCGGCACCGCGATCGACGCGCTCGTCGAGCAGTGGATCCGGCTTGCGAGCGCAGAAAGTGCCAACGGACCAGGGAAGGGGGACGGGAAGGTGCAGATCGTGAGCCTCGGCGCGGGGAGCGACACCCGGTTCTGGAGACTCGCCGTGCGTGGATTCGACTGTGCTGTGCTGAAGCCGAGGGCCGCGCTTATGGGCCTGTAGGCAGACCGGGCCCCATAAGGACCTGCTCGCGCGGTACGTCGAGCTGGACTTTCCCGAGATCACGTCGAAGAAGGCGATGGCGATCCGGAAGAGCAAGGTGCTCAACCCGTTGCTCGGGCCATCGGAGTCGGTCAAAGTCGGTGCGTTTCTACGTGCTCGTGTTACCGCTATGCGATGGTGCTTGATGGGTCTGGGTTCAAGGAAATGGCGGCACGTCGCTGCATGCGCCGGTGTACAACCTCCTCCCTGTCGATATGCGGAAGCCGCCGTCGGAGACCCTCGCTCCCATCCTGGCGGGGTCGCCGGACCCGCTGCTTCTGCCGAACGTCCCGACGCTGCTTCTCTTTGAGTGCGTGCTGGCGTACATGTCGCCCGCAGCCTCGGACGCGCTCATCCGGTGGTTCGCCGAGTACGTGCTGCAGGGCGGCGCGGGGTCTGTCGGCTCGATCGTGTATGAAATGTTTGGCCTGGGCGACGCCTTTGGGCGCGTCATGCTGAGCAATCTCAAGGTGATGAAAGAACCTCTTTCGCGGATCGGAGGCACTGGCTGACGGACGGACGATCTGTGTGCGCGATGCAGTCGCGCAACGTGTCGCTGCCTGGCGTCGAGCCGTACACAGATAGGGCATCGCTGCCGCAGCGTTTTCTTCGGTTGGGCTTCACCGCAGCCGATGCGCTTACGCTGCATGAGATACGTCGGGATTATGTGGCACCGGAGGAGCTCGAGAGGTAGGCGGTGTTTATTCTGCTCATGTTCGATCTTGACATGGGTGCGCGTGGGCAGGATCTCCACGCTCGAATTTCTCGACGAGCTGGAGGAGCTTGACCTCGTTCTGGATCACTACGCCATTACCTGGGGCTGTAAAGCGCCGTCGGGAGGAGCGCAGGAGCGTTGGAAGACATGGGGTCTCACGAGGAAAGCAAAGAAACCCGAGGAGGACTAGGATGAGCCATAGAGGAAGTACAAAAGATCGAAGTAACCACAACATGTACCTACTAGGACGAAGCATGACCAGAAACTATATATGATAAAGCCGCATTGTTTTCCGTAAATAGTTCGGCGGCTTTCCGAACGTCATTAATACTTATGCAAATAACCTGAACCCTCGGGCCTCGAGGTGGCTTGGTCTCACATGGTCGTGCCAAAGTCACCTCGTGGCTACGATTTTTGTGTTCCTAACGATCATGTCGCACTTCTCCAGATTGTCTCGCCACGACGCCGCCTGCAAAAGAACCACGCACCGACGGCCAAGGACCTGCAAGTGAGACAGAAATGCACGTGACAGGGGCAGAATAGCACGTGCGTGGGTATGGACCGCAGCTCTGGCGTGGTAGAGCTTTGGCTTGGGCCAAGCAGATAATGAGCAGCTCAGAATCGCAACCCGCCACCTTTCCCTGCTCTCACCACGACTTCCTCCTCTGCTAACACGTCCCAACCCTGCCGTCTCTGGGATGTCTCTACCCGACGTAGAGTCCAGAGGAAATATCTGGCAGCGCACCCTCGACTTCCTCGAGACACACCTCAATTTCTACCGCATCCATATCATCTTCTTGTGCGCACCCCCTCTGTCCATTTCTGCCCCCGTCTGGAGTTTTTAACGCCTTCGCAGCACATTCACGCCGCTGATCTTCTCCGGGATATTCTACGCGAGCAATGGCGCAAACCACATCGCCTACATCGACGCCCTCTTCAACTGCGTCAGTGCGATGACCGTCTGCGGGCTCGCCACCGTCGACCTGTCGGGCCTTACGCCGTGGCAGCAGGTGCTGCTCTTCATCCAGATGTGTCTGGGTAACCCGGTGCGCACCATTTCACGGGCAGCTGACGCGATCACAGGGGTACTGACGGGCGGCGAAAGGTGGTCGTCTCGTGGGTCGTGGTGTACACAAGGCGGTACGCTCCATTCGAAGTTAGCTTCTCTTCTCGGACGCAATCTGATCTCCCTCTCTGTGTCTGTTTGCCTCTCCACCTGTCTGCCTGCCTGCCCGCGATGATGCGATCGCATCGCCAGACGCGTCTTCACCGTCCGCTGCGAGAACCTCGTGCGCGCCGCCGCGCGCAAGGTCGCGCAGAACAACCCCGGCGAGGCGGTCGAGGCGCCCGCGAGCTGGACGTCCCGCTTCGCGACGCTCCTCCGGCGCGGGTCCGCGCTGACGACGATCCAGGAGAAGAACGAGGACGATACGCCGGGCTCGCTGTCCCGCGGGACGACCGTGCGAGACAAGAAGGGCGCGAACGGCGACGCGCGGCGGCTGCGGCCTGACATGATCCGCAGGATGGACGACGCGCCGAAGCTCGTCAATCCGAGCGGGTGGATCAGCGAGGGCCGCTCGGACCCGCTCAAGGTCGTCGCCGTCGAGCCGACGGAGAACGATAGCCCGGACGCGCAGGAGCATACGCGGCAGCTTGCGTTCGCGGACGAGGTGAAGAAGGCTCCTGAGTCGGAGGAGTCGTCCGGCCAGTCGACAGGAGAGGAGAGGTTGTCCGCGCGGCAGATGTAAGTGCCATCTGGCCCTCGCACACACGTTCTGGCTCTGATCGCCATCGGCGTAGACGCCGCCTTTCGGATCCTGGCACACGCTCGAGGCGACCGTCCCCCACTGCCAGTATGTTCCGTTGCTTTCACAACATCGGAGCAGCTGATGACCGCTCTGCGTCATAGGGGACTATGCTTTCCAGAAGTTCCCGACTTTCAACGACGCGAGTATCTCGCGACCGCCGTCGCCGGAGAGGCCGAGTGCCATCCCCAGAACGCAGACGATCGAGTTCGCGTTGTCGCCACGAGGGCGTCCGCCACGCCCGTCCGACCGTGGTCGGTATAGCTCTTATCAGCCTGACACCGGTTTCCGGAGAGGAACAATGGAAACAGTCGACTCCGATCGTATGAAGCTTCCTTCAACTCCAGCCACCTGTCTCATCTGACGTTCTCTGCAGGACCAGGTTCTGCCCGCCCATCTGCGCAATTCCCATACTCAGGAACGTATCAATCCGGTCGCTCGCAGCCCGCAAGGCGCAGCGAACCGGACACCTTCGGCGGCTTCCCGTGGCCGCACGAGATCGCGTCGAGGCTGATGGACAGGTTCTTCCCCCGCCTGCGCCGCCAGCTGTCGCGCACTGTCACGATGCCGCGCACGATGACGTTTGCGTCCCAATACGCGCCGTCGAGCACCGGCGCGCGGATGGTGCCGTACATCTCCTTTGACGCGGTTGTGGGACGCAATTCGGCGTTCCACTCGCTGACGAATGACCAGCTGGAGGAGCTCGGGGGCATTGAGTATCGGGCGCTCAGCGCGTTGCTGTGGATCGTGGCTGGCGTAAGTGTTACGTCTTTGATTCAATGTAGATAACGGCTGATAAGGTCTCGCAGTATCATATCCTGACGCAACTTGCCGCGTTCACTGTTATTGGGCCGTACATCGCTGCGTCTGCGAAATGGAAGAATGTCTTGAAGCCGCCTATGCAGCATCGGGATATCTCGCCGGGATGGTCAGTATTTTCATGAAGGCTGCACAAGTTGATAGCTGATGGGAGGGTGCCAGGTTTTCTTTCTTCCAGGTCGTTTCTGCCTACACCAATACGGGGACTTCGCTTTGCGACGAGTCCATGGTGCCATTTCAAGAGGCGTATCCTATGATTGTCTTTATGATCTTTCTTATCTTGGCCGGAAATACCGCTTTTGTGAGTGCTCTTGCTGGAACGGTATTTCAGTCTCACTGACTCCGCTCTTACAGCCCATCTTGTAAGTACATGCCTATCCGTAGAGTTTTCGTTCTGTTTCACTCACTTGCAATTTGACGCGTAGCCTGCGCTTCTATATGTGAGTAGCTCTTGTTCTGCCCCATTTGGCCACGCTGACGCCGTGCAGCTGGATCATCTCAAAATGCGTCCCCGTGCGCTCTCGTCTTCACGAGACACTTCGTTTCCTGCTCGACCACCCCCGGCGCTGTTTCATATACCTCTTCCCATCCCATCAGACTTGGTTTCTCTTCACCGTCCTCCTCATGCTCAAGTACGTACCCGCTACCATTTCGCATTTCGCCTTAGCCTTACATCGAGCGTGTTTTAGTGGGACGGATTGGGTCAGCTTTTTGGTGCTGGATATCGGCACACCGACGATAGAGGCGCTGCCGACTGGCGTCCGGGTCATCGACGGCTTGCTGCAAGCCGCGGCTGTGCGTGCAGCCGGCTTTGCCACGGTCACGCTCTCTGCCCTGGCTCCTGCCGTAAAGTCAGTGTCGTGTCTGCGTTTATCCGAATAATCCACTCAGTCCTGGTGTTGCAGAGTATTATATGTCATTATGATGTATATCAGTGTTTGTGAGTCCCACTCCGCCGTTCATTGTGAATTTGAACTGAGTTTTTTTGGTTGATGCTAGACCCTATAGCGATGAGGTATGGATGGACGTGCCTCACGGCTCATCATACTGAGCGCGTCTTTTTGTAGTGTTCGCTCCACCAATGTGTACGAAGAAAAGTCTCTTGGTATATACGAGAACGAGGACGAGGAAGAGGGCGGGGAGGATGAGTTCTCGACTTCGGGTGGGCGGATCACGGTCTGGAGCCGCTATCTGGCCATGCATGCGCGGAAGCAGCTTGCGTTTGGTGAGATAATTCCCTCTTGCATCTTTGGAAGTTGTTTTGACTGGTGATTTCAGATATGTGGTGGCTCTGCCTGGGATTGCTTCTCGTTTGTATCGTCGAGGTACGAGGTTTGTTTTCTGACTTGGGTTGGGTTGCTGAGCTGGCGTTTGTAGCGGGGTAATATCAACAACCCGGACAATTTCAGCTGGTTCACTATCTTCAACGTTGGTACGTCGTGCTCTTTATCTCATGGTATGACATGGCGTTGATAGGACGTTCTAGTCTTCGAGCTCGTCTCCGCCTACGGCACTGTAGGGTTGAGCTTGGGTGTCCCATACGTATGTATAACTTCCATCTTAGCTAACATTTTCTTATCACTCGTTATCCTGTAGGCAAATTATTCTTTCTCCGGCGCATTCAGCCCACTCTCCAAGCTCATCGTCTGCATCGTCATGCTCCGCGGCCGCCACCGCGGCTTGCCCGTCGCCATCGACCGCGCCGTCATACTCCCCTTCGAGTATCGCAATCAGGACGATGACCACAGTCCCTCGACGTTCCGCCGCCGACGCACCGCCTCCATGCGGTTCCCGACGACCATGTCCAACGCCACCAACGGAAACGCGGGCGCGGGCGTCTCGACGTCCACGCCCGTCACGGAACAGCCCGCGCGCAGGAGGTCTTCTCTATGGACTAAGTCGCAGCACGAGAACGATGACGCTGTGACATCATAATCCTCATCCCTATCCCCCATTCCCCATCCCTGCCCCCATCTTCATCCCCATCTTCATACATGATTCACGACGCACGACATCTTGACGCATCATCTAGACTTGCACGACCATCTCATCCTCCATAGATAGACATACTTTAGCATCTTTATACCACATTTCAACGGCATCTTGCGTCTTGTTGCTTGCATAGCTAATTTAGTAGATAGACACGGTTACGGTACGGTACGATACGATACGAGTTTTTGCTGACTCCATTTTTTGATACTATCTGACTGGTGATAGTGCCGGTTCCTTTTGGCGACGCTGGGTTCTCCGGATCGGCGTTGCGTCGGGTATCATATACACATCTTGTAGCCCTTTGGAATTTTGGCGTGAGTGTTCAAGTTGTTGCGAAAGGCGGGAGGAGGTCGTGAGAGGATTCGGGCTCCTCGGAGTGGCCGCGCTGCAGGCGCGAATGTGGCGTAGACATTCTGAGCTTCTACTTTCTCGACCATAACACATGCACGCCGCCTGCCTATCGTATGCGCCATTGCCTTAATTCTGGATAATAACTTTGGTATGATGAAGTCCTGCAGCGGACGAGCGCGTCATCTGCTTCCGACGTGCAACGTCCCAATCCTTCCAAATTCTCTGAAGCACCGCACGAGGAAGGACAAGTGGAATTGGTGGGTTTCGAGGACGCTATCGTTGCACGGAATAAGGATAAAAGCTTGGTGAGTCTCCCATCCTGGTCGTCCTTGTCGAATACTTTCACTCTGCGACGCTTGATGAAATGAAACGTATCATTTTTATACTGTCCGACGTGGGCTCGGACGTGGTATTCTTGGAGTACCGCGGCGCCGAGGCCTGCGCGTGACGTCGTCCTTGCTACGTGCCAGGACATTATCTTCTCTCTGATGTTGCTTTTTGCCTTCGTTTTTATTTGCTGCGCTGTCTTGGAGTTCGAGCTGAGCTGACGACCTGCTCCCGGTATAGGTCTTCCTTGTGCTCAAAGGGAATTCTATGGAGCGCTTGCCACTCGCACGCGCGTTGCAACTGTCCAGTGCTGTCTAGATGATGCTTCACATGCTGCCAACACCACGCGCCATGCTCGCTCACGACCATCGCACCATCACTTCATCTTCACGATGCCCTTCACCTCTTCATGGCCCTCATACTTCGTCATAAGAGCAACGCGGTAGCCGCTTTGTCTGCAATCGCACCATGGCCGTCACGCTGCCATTGGTCGCTGAGAAGCTATGACGGCAATGTCGTCAGAGTAACTGCCGCTTTAGCTTCAGTCAGGCTAGAACGCAGTGTCGACGGTGATAACAGGTGTATGGAAGCGGGAGCGTCGCGTAGGATGCACGCCCAACGAGGTAAAAGTGGAAATTTTCCGGAGGCGGACCTTGCGCCTGCGCTCCCCTTCCCCCTCTCTCCCCGGGACTTACTCCGCGACACGAGCTCCTGCAAAAATGTGGATGATACTTGTCTCTGTAAGTCAGTAGGATGTGTATGTTCGGGCATGAGTACTGAATGTGGGGTATTGTGTCGAATACAGGTATTGTTTTGTGCGTGTAGCGTCGCGGCCAAAGACATCTGGATCCAAGTTGGGCATAACGAGACGGGCGACGCGAGCACGGTGTTCCAACCGCAGCGTATTTCTGCGAACCTGGGCGATACTGTCTTCTTCAACTGTGGGTCGCGTTCATCTCTTTCGCGGAGTTCGTGTGCTGACTCACCTCTAGTCACCTTAGGAAACCATACCGCGACACAGTCAACGTTCGACTCGCCCTGCATCCCCGCCCATGACACGAACGTGACGATCAACGGATTCAACTCCCAGTTCCGCGACGCAGGGAATGGCACCGCGATCACGATTCTCGCTGTCCCAATGCTGCCGCAGAACGTGAACGAGACGATGTGGTTCTTCGACTATAATACGTGCGGACAAGGAGGTGTGGGCGTAATCAACGACAACGAGACGTCGACGGAGACGCTTGATGGTTTCGTGGTAAGCGTCTTTCTAGAGTACAACTTCCGAACAGTTCACCTGCAAGCTGTTTGGGGGTTGCCTTTGTGTCTCTTGTCAGAACGAAGATGCGGATGCTGATGATTCCTTGCTAGCGAAACGCCATCCGTTTGAATGGGACGGATAACAACGTCACGTCTTCGTCTTCTTCATCAGAAACCACTACGGCCAGCACCACGGCGAGCTCTGGAACATCCCACTCGTCTGCTGCCACGCGTACCTTGACACTCGGCACCCTCGGCGTTGCACCCCTTCTCATCATGGGCTTATTGCTCAACTAAGGCTTGACGGGCTGTCAAAATCGTATTCGTATCCCCACTTCTTCAGAAGATGTTAGTCGTGCAGGTACGCTGAGACTAAGGCTGGGCCCTCAAACCGAATTGGCACTTGCTGACGTCCTTTCCAGGCAACTCCATGATCGGCCCTCTCCCATTTTCGTCTGGTGCTTGTCGCTTTGAATTTCTCTCGCTGTATACCCCGGTTCTCGGTTTGGCTTGTGTTGGTATTGTTTATTCATACCTGACACTTCATAGATCAGCTCTTCTGCATGATGTTCGCTGCTGCTGTATATGATGCGCTCGCTTTGACGCTATTCTATCTCATCTGGATGCTGACGCACGTTCATGCTTCCAGGCATTTGTGCCGCAGCCAGCCAGAAGATCTCACCCCTCGCAGCAGGTGAGTTCGGGAGCTCCAGCACTCCATTCGACGTCGCAGTGCTCCGCGGACATCTGCAAAGTGCCCATCCTCCGGGGCGAGCCTTATCATCCAGAAGCGACGGCAGGGCATGCCACCCCGCACCCCCACGCCTAGGTCTCCCACCAAGTCAACAAAGACTGCTCCTAATCCGTCCATCACATTCAGTAGTCCTGATGCTCGTCGTCGCGTCGCAGGCGTGCCGTTATCCCAAAATGGCAGTCGTCCGAAAAAGGCAGTCCTTGTAGTTCGCGCAGCCTCCCACCCCCATCACCACCCGCGCCCGCACGCAAAGAAAGGGAGTCCCAAAAGCGGCAGCACGGCCGTAGCACCGAGACGCTTCGCCAGGCACCGCGCGGATCGGGAGAACCGCGCTGTGGGCGCACGGGCACGCCGCATGCCTCTGGGGGGGCAAAGTCGCGCTGCGCGCCTGCGTCCTGGACGTGCACGGCCGGGGAAGGACGCGTAACGCCACATCTTACGGCTCTCTTTGAAGATTCCGGATTGGGACGTTTGCTTCGCGACGTTTCGAGGGACGCCGGGGGGTATAAGACGATGCCCGCATCGGGCTGCGCTCGCCTTGTACTTCAGGGATTCGTCCTTGGTCGCCATCGCCAACCACTTTTCGTTCTTCGTCCTGGCTTGACCCGTCCTTCTCCATCCTCGTACTGCGCTCAGAGGCATTTGGTTGCTTCGCTTGCTATCTCTTGACTTCACATTCTCTTGGATATTCGCTATGCGCTCCGTCGTCCTCTTTTTCTTGGTCGCGCTCTTTGCGCTTGTTTCCCGTATGTTTTCATGTCTTGTCCAGAAGTTCTGCTGTATCTGACTTCTCGACAGACGCCTCTGTTGCTTGGGCAGCGCCTGTCCGTTCGTCAAACGCTGTGGAACGACGCATTTGCTATGGTGACTGCAGGGACGCGCTTGTCGAGGTAAGCCGCGCTCTCCATATCCTCTTAGACGAAGTAAGTATGCTGACCCACCTACCTTCAGCCGTCTGTCGTATCCGCAACAGACCCCACATCGTCGCCATCAACACCACCATCGTCAGACCCAGTGTCCGCACCTGCACCCGCGCCCGCCGTCCCCGAGCTGGTGGCGCCTCCATCCACACCCTCCCCATCCGCCGCCCCTGCACCTGCAGACGCCAACTCAACAACGCCAGCACCTGCGCCTACAGAGGCAGAACTGCTCGCCATGATCAAGACGATGCTGCAGACCGTTGCCGCCTACGAGGCCAGCAAGCAGGCTGCCATCGCCATCGTATGATCGGCTTTCACATTCCTCCCGCAGCAAAACGCAGGGCATCGCACACCGTGTCTTGCTCTCACCCTCATAGACCCTCACCCCCACCCTCCCCCACCCGTCTGCATCGTCTCCTCGTCTGCGTCCCCGCTTTCGCACCGTCTCCATTGCTTGGCCTTGGACCCTTTCGCATCCCCTTCGTCTCCACCTTTTCGCGTCAGTCCTTACACGCACCACACCCCTTCGCTTCCTGTGGCGCCGCCGCGCAGCCCACGTACATATTTATCTCCCGACTTATCATCTTTTGCGTCCGCCGGGCACCCCGTGCGTCGACCACCCCTACCCGCCCACAACTTCGCCTTCACATCTGCATTTCTCGTCGCCTTGTCGTGCCTCCTGCTTTGGGTTTTATGTTGTGGATCCGCGATACCTCGAGCAATCATCACCTGTGTAAGATATTAGCACCCGCATCCCGTAGCTCTGTCCTGTCAAGTGTATAAGTAGTTCGCATTGCATTAGAGTAGAGTACAGTATCCTAATCTTGTCGTCAGTTTATTGCAGATATCTTTGCCAGCGAGATCGTTTTCTTCAGAGTTCTAAGCGCGCGTCTGGTCATGAGGTCGGGTTTGGTCGAGTCGACTTGCAAGGGTCAGCTTGATGCAGGTTGGCATGATGGATATGGATATCCTCCATTCGTTCCAGCAGAATGCAAAGCATGTTGTGTGATGACTATATTACACACCGAGAGAATACACTATCCGGAGTAGTATGTAGCTTACGGCTCTATCCAAAGTACAGTTTTTATGTAGAAACTCTAGGCGCATTAGCACAAATATCCACAACGAAAGCAAGTTATAGGAACCCGACGAAAGGCAAATAGGAAACTCTACGAAGCAGCGAACAAACTCTATGTCTGGATCCTGAAATGAATGAAGAAGGAAAGAAGAACTCTAAAAGAGGAAGGCGACATGGCTACCCCACGCGAGCGCACCGGTGACCCTCACATGATCACGGACCTTCGACCTAACACAGACGCTCAAATAAATACCAACCCAGGATCCCAAGACCTCCATCACACCACGTTCTTCCTCCCCTCCTACAGCGCCGCCCAGAAGTCCTCCGGGCCCGACGCGTTCGCAATGACCTCGACACCCTCCCACTCGTGTTGCCAAGAACCATGCGACCCACGTACGACCACGAGGCGGCGGTCGACCTTGGCCAGCTCCTCCAGGAGGCCCCAGATGTGCGACTGGCGGCACTCTCGGCCTTCCGCATCGTCGTCGTCCATCGCAGACGCATCAGGAAGCGTGCGGAGGTAAGGCGGGAACACGCTGACCGCCAGGACCTTCAAGGTCGGCCTCGCGTGCAAAATCCGCGCCACGTCCGCAACGAACGTCATGTCGTTGTCCTCGTTCGCGCCCGCGCGGCGCGCGAGCTGCAGGTGCGTGAGCAGCGCGAGTGGGCCGAGCGCCGCGAGCATCTCGCGCGGCGCCTGCCAGCTCTCGCCGGGCTCGGCGATCCGCAGGCGGGTGGCGCCCGCGTAGAACATCGGTGAGTGCGTTGTGGGGCGGGCGAGCTGTTTGGGGGTGGAGAGCGAAAGGGGGAAGACCGGGTCCATGTCGGGGAAACTGGCGATGGTGATCTCGGATGGCATCGCGGGGAAGTCGTGTGCGTGCGCGTGGTGTGCTGGCGGGCACGGCTCGAGGCTCGACGCGACGAGGAGCTCGGGGAGCGAGATGGAGCGTATGCCTGCGCAGGCGGCGACGATGCTTGCGAAGTGCGCGCGAGAGGCTGCGCTAGTGGGCCCGTCCCAGGTGATGGCGAGCCGCTTGACGTGCGCTGGCATGAATGATGGCGCCTTTGACGCGACGGTGCGCGCGAAGAGCGCCAGCTGGCGCGACGTGGAGAGCACAACGGTGCGGTAGAGGATCTGGTCGAGCAAGTGGGAGATGTGCTTGCAGATCAACGCGAAGGCACGTGCAGTCTCCGCCGAGGAGAGGAGGGTGCGCTCGAGGATGTCGAGGATAAGCTCTGTGGGCAGCGAGACAAACGAGGGCGCGCGGGGGGCAGCAAGGGACAGCGAACGGTGCATGCGTGTGCGGGTGGTGGTCATTGTGGTGGTCATTGTGGGGGACATGGTGGTATGGATGAAGGCGGTGAGTGAGGGAGATGTTGTACTTATCAGGCGAGACCTGTGTTTTTGCTGGCGTTGCACTCGAAATTTAGCAAGATAGCGCTATGATTGGCTCATCCCCACTCCGGTCCCGGCGCTCCGACTCTGTTTGTAATCGGCTCCGTAACCACCCTCGCGATTCCGACGTCCTCCGACTCCATTTCGCTCTGGAGTACGCCTGGGCTGAACTTGCAGCTGGCCACGATCCACATCTGGTCCATTCTATCGCTAATCCGCTGTCCCGCATGCAAGGCCATGCGTCATGGGAGAGATAGCGTGGAGACTAACCGTCTTAATATTAGAAAGGAGACACTGTGGCTTATCCAGCCAAGGGTTCATCTCGGTGTACAATCGGAATACGTTGCAAAGGGCTCAGCACAGGAGTCGAAATTAACATAAAGTAACTGCTATGAAGGCGGTCATGCATTCGTGCGTTTTTTTTTCCCTTTAGGGCTGTCCTCTAAAGTTTCGTAGATCCTTACTGGTTCCTTGTGAGTAACTTGTGACTGCAGGAATCTGTCAAATCCGTCGCTCAAAAAATGCAATGGATATTCTACTGAAACGAAGACACCATGCGTTTCTTGTCTTACGTGCAGTCGTCTCCGCGGCCTTCTCTTCGTCAAGCTCCTGCTGCACCCACTGGATTTCTCCGCACTTCTGGGCATGGACGTGTGGATGCAGACGAAAAGAAATAAGGCGAAATGGTAAGAGATATATTCGCGACGGTGGCTTCGCGATCTGCAGAGTCGTAGAAATGGAATGTGGGCGAGGATGGTACACAGCCCGCCGTCCCTGTACCCACCGTATGTCGGCCGTGCTGTACGGCAGTAGCGCAGGTCTAGGTCGTCAAAAAGCATTGTTTTAGGTGCGGACCGACCTCTGCGCGTAGATTGGCCGATGGGTCGGTGGTTACTTGGACGACTCTGTGAGACTTCGTAATAACAACCATGAAGAACACGCTGAAGAGTTAGGAAAATAATGCTTTCGCTGTGGTCTGTTCAACTACGTCTCTTAGTCGACTAATTAACCGTCAGGTCCATGATTTCACTAGCAAACTTCGCCTCATAGAATGAATGGTTCCTCACGAATCTCCGACACAATCCCTTCGCCTTAGTGTTTTCTAGTCAGGCGTCTCGTCCTAAGGTGCGGCATCGACGGCCAAGGAATCCTCCTCGTTCCAGCCATCAGTCTCGCTACCTTGACCGTGGCCCTTCGCCATGAAGCTGCCGACGACAGTCTGTTTGTCCCACTTCCCCTGGTAGGTCCTCGCCGCAAG
>NSJX01000044.1:140493-236547 GCA_002286715.1 Dentipellis sp. KUC8613 | reverse complement strand
GTCTCGGTCGAATCCCTTGGCTCCTCGGAGCTCCTCGGACCGAGGAGAACACCGACGACGCCTTTTCGGTGCTACCAAGCACCGATGTTTTCGTGGTTTTGGACTGACGTCTCGGTCCGATGACTAAGCGGTATAGACCGAGATCTCGGACCAAGGACCGAGCTCTCGGACCGAGATCCTAGCTCCTCGGACCGAGGAGAGACATCCTCGGTCGCTCGGTATTGACTTAGCGGTCGCACATCATCTCGGAAGTCGTTGGTCTCTCTTCCCTTTATCTGATCTGATCTGTTACTATTTATCACATGTTTCCCCAAGCACCTAGACCTCGTTGTACCACTCCCCGAAGCCCCTCCGTCCCACTACTGATTATCTACGATAACCTGATTTCCCCGGTGTTTCCCGTACAGTGTATATACCCTCGCGCCCTCGTCCATAGTTCCTTAGACTGTCAATCTTGTCTGTATTGTACTGTACCTGGAATACCAGCTGCACTGCGCTCTGCACATCGCCAGCACTCTTGCTCAACTCTCTATCTCTCATCTCGCTCGCCTTGTCACCGGTGGTGACTTGGGTGGTTGTTTCATTGGTTCTAGGCCAGTCTTGACAATGGCCCACTAGAAACTCATGGCTATGGTGTTCATATAGACACCATAGCATAGGCTGTCAAATATATATGGCTAATATGTATACTATGAACACTTGGCCAGGACCTATGAGACCTATGGAATAACATGGATATCTATAGCTGCTATGAGTGCTATGGAACCCTCCATAGTTGACCATCTCATTCCATGGCTACCATAGTCTAGATGATTGAGCCCCTTACTATGGAAATTCAATTTTTTTCAGATGTAGTTGTATACATGCAGAGACCATAATCCCTCAAATATCATCTGCAGAGCCTTTGTTCAAGATGTTTTTTGCTGCAGGGGATATTGATGTCACATGGGAGGTGCAGCATTCACCAGTTGGCAAAATCTTACTGCCCAATTCTCATAGTCAAATTGATCTCTGCGCCAGGTTCTAGTGCTCCGGCGTAGTTGGCAAATGCAATGGTAAGTTCGTCAATGCTGTGCAGGGGACTCCCCTTTGCTTGCTCTCAATTCTGATTCATCTATGAATCAGTTCTAATAATGGGTGAGCCCACCAGAATCCACAGACTTCAAAATGACAACTTCAGGAAGTTGGTTCCCACGGTTTCAGCCACATTCAGCTCACCTTTCGACATGATCATTTTCTGTAGACTCTGATATGCCACCAATATAGCTGAAACTTTGTATAAACATTGAAAATTATGGTACACACATATCACGAAATTGGCATTTTTTTTCCAGATCAAATGCGTACGCAAACTCGAAGTCGCGTTGCGACAAAGGGCTCCATTACCGAAATCCGCAGATTTCGAATTCAATAATGCAGCTATAAACTCTGCATTTTTCCATGTATTTATGACAAGTACTACGCATACGCCCCAATTTATGCTACAATTTAGCTATTTTATTACAGCCTGAGGAAGCGTTTCGATCTGCGGACGAGAGCACCCGCACGCTTTTCGGGAATTGCCGAAGGCGGTCGTTGTGACAGCTCGCCACACATTCCTGACTCTTCATTGCGATGGAGTCGCTGGCGCACACACACGCACACGCACACGCACATGCACATAAGCCTGCTCGCCCGCCGAAAGGTATCCGGATGCATGGGAGAGGTGAAGAGACAGGGAAAAGGTAAGTTTTTTCTACCTCTCTCTTTTGTACGTCGCCCCCGTGCGCCGTATGACGCCCCCGCTCACCATCTCCAGCCAGCCCGCCCGTTCTCGCCCCCCCGTTCGCTGTACGTCGCCCCCATGCGCCGTATGACGCCCCCGCTCGCCTTCTCCCGCCCGCCCGCCGCCTTTCGCGCCCCTGTGCGCCATGCGTCACCCCCGTTCACCGTACGTCTCCCCCGCTCGCCCTCTCCCGCCCGCCTGCCGCTTCTCGCGCCCCCGTTCGCCATGCGTCGCCCCCGCGCGCCGTATTACGCCCCCGCCTGCGCCTTCTCGCGCCCCCGTTCGCATCACGTCGCCCCCGCTCGCCGTCTGCCGCCCCCGCTCACCATCTCCCGCCTGCCCACGCCTTCTGGCGCCCCCGCTCGCCGTACATCGCTCCTGCGCGCTCTCTTGCGCCCCCGTTTGCCGTACGTCGCCCCCGCGCACCGTATGCCGCCCCCGCTCGCCGTCTCCCGCCCGCGCACGGCCATCTTGCGCCCGACGCCGCCGTCTGCACGCTTCGCCGCACCGTCTCAGCGCCCCGCCCTGCGCTCTCAACGCCCCGGCGCGGCGTCCGCGCCCCACCGCGCGCTCTGCACGCACCATGGGGCCGTCTTGCGTGCGACACGGCCATCTGCACGCCCCGGCGTGCCGTCTGCGACCCACGCCGCTGTCTGTGCCCCCCGTCGCACCCTCCCGATGCCCCGCTGGACCGTCTGCGACCCACGCCGCCGCCTGCGAGCCCAGCTGGGCGGTCTGCGCCCCACCGCACCGTCTTCGGGCCCCGCTGGGCGGTCTGCGCCTCACGCCGCCGTCTCCGCGCCCCGCTTCGCCCTCTCAACGCCCTGCGCCTCCATCTTCGGGCCCCGTGGGGCCGTCTTGTGCCCCATGGGGCCATTCTGCGCCCTACAGCGCCGTCTGCGCGCTCCGCCGCACCCTTTCAACGCCCCATCACGCCCTGTTGACGCCCTCCGACGCCGTCTTGTGCCCCACGTCGCCGTCTTGCGACCCCCGCCTTGCCCTCTCGACGCCCCATCATGGGTCCGTCTTTACGCCCCATAGGGCCTTCTTGCGTCCCCCGCCGCGGTCTGCGCCCCCCGCCGCGCCGTCTGTGTGCCCCGCCTCGCCGTCTCTACACCCCGCTGCGCAGTCTGCGCCCCACTCCGCCTTTTTCGGGCCCCATGGGGCCGTCTTGCGCCCCTTGCCGCGCCCATACCGCCGTCTGTGCCCCCCGCCTCGCCCTCTCGACGCCCCGCACCACCGTCTTCGCGCCCCATGGTTCCGTCTTCGGGCCAACGTGGGCTGTCTGGTGCGCTACACGATGTCCTGTCCCATTACCGCCGTCTCCGCCGCTGTGGCTCTAGCCCATGCCCTGTTTTGCCGTCCCACGCTTTTGCGTGGCCTCGCATGCCTCTGCATGGCCTCTCCCCATCTCACGCGCCCTAGCAACGGCGCGGAATGCTCGCGTGCGGTCTCGCACCCGCAGTCTCGCCGCCCTACACACCTTCGCATTGCCCTGCACGCCTTCACGTCGCGTCGCATGTACTCATGCCGTGCCGCATGCCCACGTACCGTGCGCTAGCAATGGCGCACTAGGCACGTGGGCGCTCTCCCCACCTCGCCGCCCCGCACGCCTTGGCGTCGCCTTGCACCCCCTTGTGCCGTGCCACGCGCCACCGCCGTCACTCACCCCGTGCCGCTGTCGCACGTTCGTGGCCGTTCCGCGCCGTTGTTCCGTCGTCACGCGCCCACCGCTCTGGCGCACCGTGGCACAGTATTACACCCCCGCCCTCTTGACCCACCGGCGACCCCCTTGTGCCGCGACACGTCGCCACATCACGCTCTTACCCCGCACCAGGCCGCCTGGGCTCGCGCGCCGCAGCCTCCTGTTCCGTCGCGCCCTCTCGTACCCCAAGGCGCCACCTCACCGCACTCTTGCACCCCATAGCGCCATGTTGCGCCGCCGCCCCGCCCTCTCGACCCCTTCGGCGTGCCCTTGCGCTGCGCTGCGCCCTCAGGACCTTCGCGCCGTTGCCTCGCGCCCCGTCGTACCCTCTCGCGTCCCATCGCGCTCCATGGTGCCGTGTCATGCCGCAGTCTTGCGCCCCACGACGCCTTCTTTGCCCCCATGCTGCCATATGTTGCCCTGTCCGTACTTTTATACCGGGACTTTCTTCAATGCTGACATTCAGTAGTGGCTATTGTCTGTCATGGCATGCCCTATGTGAGTTCTGATGTATGTAGATCTGTTATTATGCTTGTGTGTGGTATGTTTACTCTTCTTTTGTTCAATATCCAGGCACTGAAATTTCTGTAGGACATCTTGTAGAAAGACCTTTAGTCCTTGCATGATAGCTGGTTATTTTGATACCATTTTTATATTTTAGTATGGTGTTTCATAGTTCTATAAATATAATCTATTATTGTTATTCCATTGTCTTGAATGCCATTGCAAGTACTCCTGTAATTGGAGTGAACAATGCTTCAATAGCTGCAGGACTTGTAGTGACAATGTATGGAAATTGTAGGAAGACACTAAGGGTAACTGTTTTGATGAAGGTACAGTGATTTAGTAATCAATAGGCCTTTTGTGGCAGAATCCAAAACTTTGAAGTGGACTTTCAAGAGACATGCTGAGTTGCAATTTTGCAGCATGCAGCCATATGCTCTGGCATGTCAGCAATTGTGATCTCTGACCTTCTTCACCTCTAGATTGCTCTTCACAATCTGTATGAAATTATTTCTGGGAATAGTAAATGGCTGTAAATTGAGTGACAAGAAGATATACATCATGCAAAGAACAGAAGATCATGTCAAAATCATACAAAGAATTGGATGATAATTAGATATGTGACATTACATAGCAATTTGAAATCAAGACATATCCACCCTCAAAGATGAATCAGAACCTGCCGCTTGCCGGCCCACTCCTCACTAGTGCCCTAATGCCCATTCTCTCTTCTCGATGAGTTCTTCCAGGGTGGGTCCATCAAACCCCTCACAGACCTCCCATGGATTATACCTTTGCCTAGGCTATATGGTTACGTCGGTTATCGCCTCCAGCAGCAAGCATGCGGGTGGGAGTGAAGTCGTTCATGGGCGGGCGTTGAGGATTGGAAGGCCCGTGATCATTCTTTCGAGCCCTCCCAAAGTCGAGGAAGACGGGGATGCCGTCCGAGGTGCCTTGCTGAAGAAGCCACCCTACATTGTCAGGGTGGATGTCACCATGGAATATTCCTAGCCTATGTATTTGAGTCAGGACGTCGATCTAGAAGAGGGTCAGCATGGCATACAGTGTAAAAAAAAAGGTTGCGTACGAGTCTTGCGATAAATTGAGCTGCTTCTGTGCGATATCCGACAGTGCCGACGGTCATCCAATAAACGGCTGCAAGTGATGAGTGAGGATTAAAGGCGGTGAATGGGGCAGATGCTCACTATGGGAAACTTCGAGCCACGTCAGCCAACCAGCGATGACGAGGTATTGCATATGGAGCATAGCTGAACCGTCATCGGCCTCTTTATACGACTGACAGATAGCCGGATAGCCATTGTCCTGCAGCAGATCGTAGATCGACGCCTCCCATCGAATCAACTCCACGGGCCCACGCTTTAGGATCCCGTTCGGCGAGGGGGAAAAGGCGGATATCGCTTTCGAATGTGATAAGTCACAGCACACATACACGTACTTGTGTCCGAACGACTGCAGATTACAACGGCGGCTATGATAGGAGGCAGTGGGAGTGGGTGAACGAGTGAGCTTGAGGTGTTTCCGAGACTCCGCCAGATTCGCCGTCGGTTCCCTTTTGGGAAAGCCCTAGCAATGAGCGCCGCGCCTCCGAGAGAGTCCTTCCTCTTCGTTCTCTTCCACTTCAAAATCGAATGGCCTCTTTCCTCCGTCGCTTCACCACGGCCGCATCTGCAGCAAAGACTCCAATGTATGTATCTCTTTCACTCACTTTACTCGCGACTCACCGGGTCCGCTTTATGTTGTAGGGCAAACGTTTTCGTGAGTGCTCGACCGCGTAGGCACGACCGCGTGCAAAACACTGACAACGCCATTGCGAACAGTTTGACGTGGCGATCGACTCCAAGCCGACTGGCCGTATCGTCTTCCGGCTCTTTGACGATGTCGTTCCCAAGACCTCGCAGAATTTCCGTGAGCTCGCGACAGGCCAGCATGGGTTCGGCTACTCAGGCAGCACCTTCCACCGCATCATCCCCGGCGTGCGCCCCCTTCTTCAGCATTTCTCAATACTCGCTGACATGCATGCACCCCCCCAGTTCATGCTTCAGGGCGGCGACTTTACCCGCCATAACGGCACAGGTGGCAAGTCGATCTACGGGGAGAAGTTTGCCGGTAAGTGCTTCCCCGTCTTCTGCTCGTCTTGATGCTAAACTCCAGGCTGCTATACTAGACGAGAACTTTCACTTGAAGCACACCAAGCCTGGACTGCTTTCCATGGCTAACGCCGGCCCCAACACGAACGGCTCCCAGGTGCGCTGGCATCTTTCTCCGTTCCCTTCCGTCGCACACGCTGACAGTGGCCGCGGTGCAGTTCTTCATCACGACGGTTGTGACGAGCTGGCTCGACGGCAAGCACGTCGTCTTTGGCGAGGTCGTCGACGGCATGGACGTTGTCAAAAAGGTCGAGGCGGTCGGCAGCGACTCGGGCCGCCCCAAGTCGACCGTCACCATCACCTCCTCGGGAACCGTCTAGCTCACCCGGCACCCGTTCTGCTCCCCTTGCGCTTGTCTTAACTTTTATCTATTGCAATCTCACGGTAATAATATCTCGCGCAATGCATTGCTGTTTGCTGAAGACCGTGTGTGGGCGAGTGAGGAAAGCATGTGATATTTGAAGGAAGCCAACTGTGTGCCCCCGGCTGTATACATGAAGCAATCCGTGTGCTCGCGATAAATAACAGAGCATCCGGGATGTACAGTGCGAAGCCCCCCGGCCGTACTCGGCCTCGAACCATATAAGAGCAACCGGTCCATTCACAGATTAAGGACAACATAACTGCACGCATGTATGTATAGACGACGAGAGAGGGCGAGCGCAGGCCAAGAACGGAGGTGGGGAGCGAGCGGAAAACAGGAAAATGCAAGTGTAAACGTAAAATTGTAAACTATAAAACGGAGTGTATGAGGTATCCTGCGCCAGGCTGGTATAGGTTTGGAGTATGTATGTATGTATGGGCAACGAGTGTGTGGATGGTGAGGTAGCAGACGTCCGCCCCAGCGGCTACGACTATGTACAAGACCAGATCGAGAGAAGGAGGGAGGGAGGGAAGAAGCAAGGACAACAGGAACGGCACGATCCGGTGCATGAGAAAACGGAACAAGCAGCAACCTACCAGAATAAAGAAGCGCGTAGATGCAACCTAAATCAAAGACCAAGACCTTGCAGAGGTGTGAGCAGCGGGGCCTGTTTCAAGGGCCCCACACCGCAGATGCTCACTCTTCCTCCTCCTCTTCAACGACATTGTGTAATGGGGCGCCGTGCACGTAGCGGTACGGGCTCTGACGCCCCTCGTCAAAATCCAGCCGGGGCGGCTCCATGTAATCGCCTTCCGGTTCGTCGATCGTCGATGGTGGGGGGGAGGGGGAGTGTGAGGGCGCAGGGGGCGCAGGAAGTGGCGCGTCCTGCTTCTTCGGGAAGGGCGCCGCCGCCGCTTTCTGCGCGACGGGGATTCGCGACGGTGAGCTGGTCGCCAGGCGCTCACGCTCACGGTACATCTCGATGAGTGCAGCAGTCCTGCTTGCTGCACCGCCAGGGCTCGCCGACTTGGCCGCATCCGCGGGAGGGGCGGCGGTCATGAGAGCGGGGAGCGTCGTCGAGTCCTTCTTCGAGGGCGCACCGTTCGCGCTGAGTCCGGTGCTTAGCCTGTAGTCGGGCATCTCCAGCCCAGGCGAGGGCTCTGCTGGTTCAAAGTCGCCGTCGATCGAGCCCGAGGGCATCGCCGAGTGGCGATAATCTGCGCTGTCTATTGAACGGCGCGCTAGCAGCTGCCGCGGGTCCTGGTCCTGGTCATCTTCGTTTGTCGGGCGGAGCGCCTGCCTGCGGTCTGGGTGCAGGTCAAAGTAGCTCAGCCGCTGCCGCAGCTGTGCCGCCTGTGCCAGCCGCTGCTCCCGCTCCTTCATTGCCTCTTCGTCCTCGTCCAAGTCTCCCACGTCCGTGCGCGTCTCTTCGAGGATACTGGCGTCCGGCGTCTCTGATGCATGCGACTCGCGCTGGCTCGGAACATGCATCGGTTCGATGTCGTCCTCGTCGTCGGACGCTGGGTGCCCGCGCACGGCGGCAAGGGCCTGAGCAACCTCCTGGCTGGCGAGCTCTGGGTCCGAAATACCGCCCTTGAGTGGCGAGCGCAGCTCCGCGTCCTGGCCGCCCATGCGCCGACTGTTGCTCGCGACGAGTATATCGACCCAAGCGTCATCCCGCGACCGCCTGCGCTGCGCGCGCGACTTGGGCCCGCCGCCGTTCAGCTCGTCGTCGCTGTAGCTCGCCAGCCGCGTCTCAAAATCCACGTTCTCGTATTCCGACGGAGGTAGTCCCGATGTCCGCGAGCTCGTCGAGCTCATGGGCACCGGGAGCCGAAAACGCGACTTCTTGCCGGTGGGTGTCGAGGGCGAGGGCGACCGTGCCAGGAAACCCTCGCGGCTGGGGCTGAGATACAGGGTGTTGTTGACGACAGGGTTGCCGCGTGGGGTGGGGCTGCGTGCAGCCTCTGGCGGAGGCACCTGTGTCGCGGTTTTGACGCCGCCGTTCTGGTCGAGAGACATGATCTTCGTCGCGCTGGCGTTTCCGCGCAACAGCCGCTCGAACTCGACTTCGCGAACTGACGGGCTGGAGGGGACATGTCCGATGACGTACGGTCGGCCGTTGAGAGTAGCCGCAGGCTTCCACTGTTTGCTCTTGCCGGGTGAAAAGAGAGACGCGAGTCGTGGGCGTGGCTTGAGACCGGCAGAGAGTTGTTGACGATACTCCAGTGGGACAAACTCCTCAAATAGAAATATGGTACTGCTTGTGCGTGGGTCGCCGTTGCCCGCTGTCGCGGTCGTCTTTGCGACAGGCATCGCTTTGTATTCAACCTGCAAGGCCGTGAGAATGGTAAAGGACAGCAGAGATCGAGTGCACGCACCAGCGCCCAATTGCACTCGCGATCCACCTCTTCTGCGCGCTCGAGATCCATCCAGCCGCCACCATACACAAGGTCACAAAATACATCCAAAAACGCCTCCTCGACGACTTCCTCCGCCCCGATCACCGGCTCCGTGTCCCACCCGAACGGCGGGAGGCTCTTCTCCGTCTTCTTGAGCTTGCGCGCGAGCTCCGCCTGGTGTGTCGGCCACGACTGGATCGTGCTTGCGACGGGGGTGCTGAACTGGAGCGTCGCGTTCAGCGGCGCGTCGGTGCGCGAGAACCCGGACGACGAAAAGTCCGTCCACGTCAGCGTCGTGCGCTTCGCCGCACGCGCCGTCCGCGCGCTCTCGGTGAGGTCGAACTGCAGCTTCTTCTCGTCCGCGGCGAGCACGCCGAAGCCCATCTGCTCAAACTCGCCCCACTTGAGGTCTGTCAGGCTGCGGAACCGCTCGTCCCCGGCCGCGCCCTTGGCGAGCCCGAGCCCGAACGGATCGTCGTCCGAGAGGCTGCTCGACGTCGCCGTCGAGGCCGTCGAGGGCGCGTTGCGCAGCCCGCCCGGGCCGGTCTGCGGGTGCACGTTCGGCGGGAGGTCCATGCGCTTGCGGTACGCGTCGGCATAGCGCGGCGGGAGTTTGAGCGTGGGCGGGGCGACGCGGGCCCACTCGCGGGAGCCCGCGAGCGCGCCCTGGGAGGGCGGTTGCTGCGGCGGGGGCCCGCGCGGTGGCGTCGCCCACGTGGAGGCGGTGCGCACGAGGTCGGGCGTGTACATGCGCACGTTGCGGCGCACGCCGACGACGCGGACGGTGCGCGCGCCGCGCCGTGGGCCCATGCGCTCCTTCTGGGTGCGGGCGGCCGGGGCAGGGAGCATGGCGGGGTAGCCGCGGATCCAGTCCTTGAGGCGCGTGGGCACGCCGAGGCCGGCGGCGCTGCCGACGCTCTTGTCTGCGTCCTGCCAGCGGATGAATGCGAGGAGGATGTGCTCGGTTGCGGTGGTTGCGCGGAGATAGTGCACGTAGGTATGGTGGAAGGGAAGCGCAGCCGGGCCAAGGCCGAAGAGCAAGGGGCCAAAGAGTGGGGAGAGGGTCGGTGGTGTATGGCCCGACGAGGCAGAGTGGGCGGTGAGGCGAGCAAGGAGCGAGAGGACGACGGTGAGAATTGAACGAACGATGGGTTGGAGGGGTTCCAGGAATGCGCCAAAGTAGGCGGGAGGATAGTTGAGCGCTTGAATACGAGAGCGTCAGCCGAGCACAAGAGAAAGTGTAAAAAGGAGGACGTAGTAGGCATGATTAGATGTCATGCAGGCTCGGTCGGCACTGTGCAGGGTCATATCAGCGCTGCCACGCGCCCCCTGACCGCGCTAGTGATATGCCGCAAGATGGGACTCGACGACGGGAATAATGCTCACCGACTTCATTTTCGCTCCACGCGACGTAGTTCTCCCATGGGACGAGCCCCCGTACGGCGTGACCGCCTGCGACGCGGACGATGCGCGCCAAACCCCACCTCAGACAGATCCCGAGCTCGTGTGGGCCGGCGAAGCGAGTTTCGTCTTGCCAAGCGCGTTCGGTGGCCGAGGAAGCGGAGGGACCGCAGGTGGCGAGGAAGGTACGCACGAGACGGCGGACACCAGCGGCATTGATGTCGAGGGCAAGACTGGAGAAGATGAAGGGCGTGGTGAGGCCGCGAGTGGAGAGGGCGTCGGCGACAGTCCTGACGAGACGCTCTGCCTCTGGAAGCCCGAGGACGACGTGGCGCTGGAAGGAAAGATAGCCGTAGGCAGTGGTCTCGTCGGTGTCGGGAGAGTCGGGGAACTTGGGAGGGTCGAGATGAAGGGCGAAGAAGCTGCCATCTGGAGGCCCCGCATCCTCCGACTCGTCTAGAGAAGGCCCCTTGGCTCTTGCCTTGGATGAGCTGAGGGTGCGGGCGCGAAGGCGGTCCTTTTCCTTTTCCTTGTCCTTGTCCTTTTTCTTGTCGCGCTTGCCGGGGGTGCTGAGATTGATGCCACGACCCGAGCCGCGGCTGGCGACACGGCCAAACTCGTCGTAGGCGACGACGTCGGCGAGCTGAGAATTCTTTTGTGCTTTGGAAGGGGTGGACGCGGTACGGGCACGAGAGAATAGACTGGGCATGAGGGGGACGAGGAGGAGCAAGTCGACGACGCTTTCCTGAGCTGGCTTGTCCCTCGGCATCTCCCGCTCCCGCCTCTCCGTCGCAAGGCACTCCTTGTTCTCTTTTCTCCATACTCACATAGCTTGTTCATCCCCTCTTTCGTTTTCTTATGTCAACACTCACTCGGACAGATGTCATCTCGGACTGACATCCGCCCTAGAGCCGCAGCGCTCTAGCGATTTTCTCGCCTCTTCCTGCCTTACTCGCATGGAAGCACAAGCGCTTCGATGGAGGTAGGAACGTACACGGAACCACAACACGCCTCGAGGCATGCGCAGGAGTCTGCGTCATCCCTTCAACCTTTGCATCATCGGTTCCTCTTTCGATTACGAACATCCTTCTGTTGCGGCAGCACATAACTTCTGTAGGCTCAGAACTTTGTTGATATCTCTCGCAATAATAAAATCAATCTACGCCTCAAGCCTGCCACTCTGGCTCAAAGCAAATGTACATCTCAGCTTCTGAAGAACGGAACCCTTGTCCTTGACCAACGTGTGTTCATCAATGGTTCTCTGACTACCGTTGACGCGTCGTGGGTGGGAGCAGACCACGAGAGGCGAAGGCGCCGACATGGTGAAAGGTGTGTCGTCGTGGTCGGCACTCTCGCGTCGGAAAACAGCACAGAACGACTTCTAAATAGCCCTTGCCAATCCAGCTTCGATCCACAATCCTCACATGCACATGCCTCATGGAAGACGATGGGCAAAAGGGAACTGAGTCCGCCTGCGGCGGACTCTCCTAGCTATGACCGATTCTGCCCTGTAGTACAACCAACACCCTGTTACCGATCACGCACCAAGCGAAGGACCTTTCGTTCCCTCGTGTCGACACCCATCCGTACAGATGTCATCTCGGATTGACACCCGTCTCATAGCCGCAGCGCGTACCACTGCCCCAGCAGTATGCTCGCCTCTTACCGGCTTGCATGCCATGGAAGCACACGGGCTTCGATGCTCGAGCTCGAGTGAGGACATCAGGTAGGAACGTACGCGAAACTCGACCAAGCCTCGAGGCAGGAGCTTCGGCCTACAGCTAACAGTTGTATCATCTGTCCTCCTTATAATAGATGACGAGCACTTTGTCCCTGTCGTACGCAGACTGCCCGTAGCCACCGTAAGCTCCGAATCTTCTGCAATGATCAGATACGTCTACGCCTGAATCCTGCCACTCTGGCTCAAAGCCAATGTACAGACCACCTTTTGAAGAATGGACCACTCGTCCGTAGCCAACATGCGTTCATCCATAATCTTCTAGCTGCCATTGACATGCCTCGAAGGGTGATGCGGTGATATATAGCAGTCGGCACGTGTACCTTCCTCATCAATTCTAGATTCCAGTACTTTCTTCTCCTCGTGCCGTCTTTCCTTTCACCTCCACGAACGTCAGTCGACTACGGGCGAAGGCTATCAGGGCTCCTAGATCTCTGGGATCGCTTGACGTTTGTCGTCAATGCGCAAGCTAACTCACGTTAAAACTGTAACACTCCGAATTCGGTCGTCCACTCGGGTACGTACGTCGCTAGATACATTTCAATTGCACGACTGAGCAACGGGACAGATGCTCCTGCGTCATACTCTTCATTCCTGGTTCCGAATTTGCAGTCCTCCTCCACGGTGCCTCAGGACATCCCACCTGATAAACCATCGCACTTATTCTCTATTCGAGTATATAACACAGACACATTTGCAAAAATCAAGTATATAAGAGAAAGTGGGCGCCTGTAGCGTGTTATCCCTGGTCAGCCCTGCTCTCGCGCTTCACTTGCTCATAGTGATCCTGCCGCCATCACAGTGTGAGCTACCCTAGGACGCAGAAACCAAAGCGCACCGTCCTCACCTGGTACTCCGCATGTGTCCAGCCGCCACAGCAACAGCCGCCCTCCTCCAACTTTCCACAGCAGAAGCGCGGCTTCTTACCCTGCGTGATGTACTCCACCAGCAGCGGCGCCCAGTCCGGATTCCTGCGCGCGGACGCGACGTCGCGGTCGATCGCAAACGCCTTCGCATACGGGAACTTGTACGTGTCGAAGTCCGCATAGACGATATACGTGCCGGTGCCTGCATACCTCGCCTCCAGCCGCTTCTTCCCCATCTCGACGATGGACAGCCGCGAAGCCTGCATGCTCCGCATTTTTGCCACAGTCGCGGGGTCGTGGCCCTGGTCCCGCAGGTCGACGGAGAACGCAGACTGCACGCAGAAGCGCCGCTCCATGGGGTCGCCGGGTGCGTTGCAGTAATGCACACACACGGCGAGGAAGCGGTCCGCGTCCGCGCCGGGGTTCTCGCGGAGGTTGATGGCGGCCGCGGCGCAGTTGATGAGCGACGTGTGGTGGAACTCGATCCAGGACGTGAAGTCGACCCACGCCTGGTCGCTCATGGCTGCTGTCACCTCCGCGCGCAGGCGGGCACTGTATTTGCACTCCGCCTTGTGCGCGGGCCAGTGCTTTCTCTGGCATTCTCGAGACTGAGGGTGTCTGAGCTGGTGGACACGATGAAGGCTGCTGGCGGGGACGTACGCAGTAGTTGTTGATCATGCAGGCGGTGCAGCGGAAGAGCTTGAGCCCCTCGCATCTCGCCACCTTGAGGCAGTTCTTGCAGTGGCGATGAGTATGGAGCGGTATGCCAGCGTTGTGGTACATGGGCAGTTCGGAGGATACTATTGGAAAGCTGAGTGAACGCATGGCTTCCGCGGGCAATGTTTAATACGAGGGTGGCTCGTCGGTTCGAGGCAGACTGTTTTTTATACGCCTCGAGTATGGATTCCAAGTGGTACACGCTCCGTACATGGAAACAGACATGCCGAGTCTGTTCGAGTGAACACATTTCATGCACGCCTATGACCACATTTGCCCTCGGCATAGCCAAAGCAGGTAGCATCTGCTGGAGCCACAAAGAAATAAGCACTGGCATATACTGTGGCATTGATGAGAATCGAAAATGACCAACTAAAATAACTCGCAATATTGCTATGGTTATGGAACTGTGCCAGTCGAGGGTCTCGCAACACAAGCATAACTGACAACCAGCACAAGATTCGGCCTGGAGGGCCCTCATCATCGTGTCGTAGTAAACTTGTCACCAGCGCTATAATCACCTGGTACTATTCTGCATGAGTCCAGCCGCCGCCGCCATTGCAGTGACGCCCGAT
This sequence comes from Dentipellis sp. KUC8613, assembly GCA_002286715.1. NCBI lineage: Eukaryota > Fungi > Basidiomycota > Agaricomycetes > Russulales > Hericiaceae > Dentipellis > Dentipellis sp. KUC8613. The sequence continues at coordinate 222,342 of NSJX01000044.1, read as the reverse complement.
TAAGATTTCGCAGTGGTCCCGCATGCCATGTCGTAGTTGATAGCGAGCCGGAGTCATTTTGTACCTGTCGAAATGGAGGATTGAACGACTAGAACAGCCGCCCCTGGTCGCGTGCGGAGAGTGCGTGTAGCGTTACGTAATAGCATCTCACCGTGCAGTTCAATGCTTGCAGGCGGACTCGCTCTGTGCACCAGTAGTCCAATGCCCATTTGCTCTCTTGTTCGGAGAACGTGCATCTTGTTTCGACAAGGTTGGTGTCCATGGTGCACTAGATCGCAGCACTGACCATGATCGGGTGTGTAGTTCTCTGGACATCTCCTGCTCTTAGACTCAATGACAGTCCTCCGAGTCTGCACGGCAGGGAACTTGCCCAAGATCCCAGCGAAGAAGCTCATAGGACTGATGTATCCTCAAATGAAATGATTCTGCGGCTGAGACGACAATGGGACGACCTCCGCCACCCAGCGGACCTCGATGAACTCATAACCATCTGTTCGCAGGCCACTTCCGACTTTCCCAGCACCCTGCCGGCGTCGGAACGATTATTCTTTCTCTCAGAGCTTGGCGATGCTTTGATGCACCGTTTCCGACTTTCTGGAAATGCGCCAGACCTCGACGAAGTTATCAACATCAGGCAGAAGGCAGTCGATCTGTGCGATGAAGACGATACCCAGGTGCAGGCGGCCCTGTGGGACCAGCTACAAGCGCTTGGCCGTGCGTTATATCGCCGTGGGGAGCCAGAAGACGTAGACAATGCAATTGTCGTCCTCCGCAGAGCTCTTGCACTCACTCCCGAGGGTGATCCCCGTCGCGATATCTCTCTTGACGAACTTGGCCGCCAGCTCGGTAACCAGTTCCAGGTCTCCAATAATATATACCATATACGTGAAGCAATATCACTGCTACAAGAAGCGTTGTACTTGCGGCCGGTGGGTCATGAAAATCATCTGCAATCGGTGACTGCTCTTGCCCTTGCATGTCGCGATTGTGCTCTTGAATCGGGCAATAGCTCTGGCCTGGGTCGAGCTATAGGTCTGTACGAAGAGGCCGTTGAAGCGTATCAGCCAAACAGCCCCGACCGCACTGCATATACCTACGAGCTTGCTCTCTGTTATTTCAATCGGTTCTCCATGGATGGCGACTTGCAAGACCTCGATCAATCTATAGCCTTCAACCACAAAGCATTAGCTTGTCAGCCACCGGGTCACAAAGACCGCCTCAGGACTTTGAACTCACTTCACATCTCACTCAAAAATCGCTTCTATGAGACGGACCGTACAGTTGACTTGGACGAGGCTATCCTGCTGAAGAAAGAAGCTCTGTCACTGATCGCGAATGATCATAAACAGCGCTGGACGTACTTGCGCAGCATCGGCGAATGTCTTCTCGACCGAAGTCGAGCACTGCACAGTCCTGAGGATCTTGATGAGGCGATCTCTATGTTCCAGGACTCACTGACACTCTTGCCGAACGACCACCGCTCAAAACCAGAAGTGCTTGAGTATCTCGCCCGTGCTTTGGACAGCCGTTATGATCACAATGGCGATCATCACGATCTAGACGATGCTCTTAACGCTCTTCGCTCGTCCATGAGTCTTTCCCTTGTTCAGACAGACAGATCTGCCCTTTTCCACTGCATCAAATCACTTGCTGTTCGTTATGACCGGTTCAGCGATCTCAAAGATCTCGAAGAAGAAATCTCGCTATGTAACCAACTCACGAATGCGCTGACAGAGGACGATCCTGACTATCCTGAGTCACTGAAGCTTCTTGGAGAAGCTCTCCGCATCAAATATCGGAATTCCGAAGACCCAGAAAGCCGCAATGGCTTGGACAAGGCGACTGACGTCCTCCGCAGCGCACTTGCCCACCTCGCAGCCGACAGCGACGACCAATTCGAGTACCTGCTGATCCTCAGCACGTGCGTCAGCGACCGGTTCAAAGAATACGGGGCACTGAGCGACATGGATGAAGCAGTTGACCTAGCGCGGCGCGCGCTGCAGACACTCGCGCCAGGCCACCGCGAACGCGCAGGCTCCCTGGACCATCTCGCAGTCGCCCTGTTTTCGCGGTTTCAGCACATCGGCAGCCGCGAGGACTTGGACGAGGCCATCCGGCTGCAGGAAGAGGCTCTCTCGCTGAGACTTTATGGGCACCACAATCGCTCGAACTCGTTGACGACACTGGGCGTATTTCTGAACGACCGGTTCCGCTTCTACGGAAATATGTCTGACCTGGACGAGGCCGTCACTATGCATCGCGAAGCGCTGAGCTTGAGACCGAAGGACAGCATCCAGCGGCCGATGTCGATGCATAACCTTGCCTGCTCGCTCATCGAGCGCGGGAGGCATTATCGCAGGCTGGCGGACATCAACGAGGCTATCACGTTATATCGCGATTGTCTAGACTTCTTGCAGGGTGGGTGGGAGCGCGCCGGGTCAATGACGAACCTCGCGGACGCACTCATGGATCGGTTCGAGGTATCACGGAAGAAGGACGATCTCCAGGAGGCCAAAGTTCTTCTTCGAGGGGCCGGTGAAGCGAGATCGGAGGACGATCCAGATGGAATGTTCACGCTGTCGATGCTGGGACACTGTCTCCTGGCCTGCTACGAGCAACTCGGCCTCAAAGGCGATCTCGATGAAGCCGTGTCGGTGTTCGCGCGTCTCGTTCAAGAAAGGTCGAGCAGCCACGAAGGCTACCCACGATCTCTGTTTGACTTGTATTCCGCTCTTCATATGCGTGGCAGCGATAGAAATGACGATACCGACCGCGAAGCCGCCCTGAAGACACTAAAACGATGTGTCGAGATGACCCCTATTGGCAGCCGCGGGCGTCCTAAATATCTCATGTCCCTTGCTGGACACTATCATGCGGATTCGACAACTGCTAAGCATGCGCTGGACCTTCTGGCGGAGGCCCTGGCAGACTCGAGCTGCCCGCCACGCGAGAGGGTGGACGATGCCATCGTGTGCTTCACCAGAGCCGAGTCCGCGGAGCTCATGCACGGTTCAGAGTTGGGCTCGCCCGTGAGGCGTGGAAAGCTGGCCGCGGATTATCGCGAGGCCGTCCGCCTTCTCCCACAAATAGCCGCACTGGACCTTTCAATCCAGGAACGACTGTCGTCTCTAAGGGCAAGTGGGAATCTGAGCACCGCCGGCGCCAGCCATTTTCTACTCCTGGATAGGCCGGAGGATGCCCTTGAGATCTTGGAAGAGGGCCGGGCGGTGTTTTGGTCGCAAGCGCTCCGACTGCGCTTTGAATTTGACGATCTGCATGCAGTGAATCCTGATCTTGCCGAGGACCTCACACGGATATCCCAGGAGCTGAGCGCCAAAGATGACTATGGGCGGCAGAAATCAGACCTTTTCCCGACCGATGTCCGAGTTGCCGATGAAGTTGTCGCGGAGCGTCACCTCGCCCGAAGGCGCCAACTAGGCGAGGAATTTGAGAACGTGCTCCAGAGTATCAGGAGTTCGCAGCCAGGCTTCGATCGTTTCTTGCTCGGAGAGACGTTTTCCTCGTTGTCAGAGGTAGCAGAAAACGGACCCGTCGTCGTGCTGCTTGCGAACAGATTGTGCTGTCGTGCCATCGTCATCACGGCCCCAAAAGCTGCTCTGCAGGTCGAGCTCTCCTTAATCAGCGAAGGCCGGGTCCAGCGGTTAGGCGCCGATTTGAAGGAGAAGATTCAGCTACGTGCCATCAGGAACCGAGATGCTGAAGAGACGACACGATATTCACAAGCGGTGAACTTCGACCACGTCGACAGCGAGGCATATTTTGAAGAGCTGTGGGTCAAGATAGTTGAGCCCATCATGAGAGCATTGAAATTCGAGGTACGCTGAACCTTAAATTCATGAGGTGCCGTTGAGCGAAACAATATTCTCTCTCCGTAGAAACAGAATCCCGAAGGTCGGAAGCGCCCTCGACTTTGGTGGTGTCCGACCGGAAGTTTCACTTTCCTGCCATTGCATGCTGCAGGACGCTATAGCCATGGCGACCTGGATGCCTGCTCCGACTATGTGGTCTCGTCGTATACACCTACACTCTCTGCATTGCGCGACGCACGTCGAAGAGCAAGAACCGTGGAACGGGACGATCAGCGGCTTCTGATAACTTCTGGCTCCAGTGTCACAGGGTGGATGTCCCTGCCGGGTGTTAAACGCGAGATCGAAGCCATCAAGAACATTGTGCCCGCCCAGAATCTTATCTTGCCCGCCACTGATGAGACTGGTAGCACTCTTTCGTCAACGGTCCAGGCCCTGGGAGATGCATCTCTTGTACACTTCGCCTGCCATGGCCAACAGAACGCCAATGACGCTTTGGAGAGCGGGTTTGTGCTCGATGGCGGTCGGCTGACACTGTCCAAGCTGATGGATATGCAGCTACCGCGTGCGCAGTTCGCGTTTTTGGGTGCTTGCGAGACGGCGAAAGGAGACAAGGGCCAGCCTGACCAGACGGTCCATCTGGCGGCTGCGATGATGTTCGTCGGGTTTAAGAGTGTGGTGGGCACGATGTGGTGAGTTGTCATTTCAAAATGCATTGAAGGAGCTGACGACTTGGCTTCTGTACGTAGGAGCATGGGTGATGCTGATGGGCCGTCAGTGGCAGAGATAGTGTACAAACACTTGTTTTCGGAGGGAATCTTGGACATGGACGTAGTTCCATATGCACTGGACGAAGCTATCCAGGTACTCCGGCGGGAAAATGTGAAGCCTGCTCGATGGGCGACGTATATACATGTTGGTATCTGAAGATGTCTATGAAGGTCAGCACAATGCGTATCTGAACTGTGGAGAAGGGGAAGAGTGACTATGCCTCGGCATAGTAGAGAAAATCGAATCCTGCCGAGTACCCGGTACTACCCTGTCACTCAATCCACACAAGCGTCTCCCCTGCCCGCACCGCCCTGCCCACTTCCGCCCCAGCCCCGAACCCTCCTACCCGCCTCCCCACCGCATCCGAGCCAGCCAACACAGGCACTGCCGTCTTCATCGCTTCGAGCATCGCGACGACGGTGTCGGGCGCAGTGATCAGCGCACTGCATGGGAGGGGCAGAGCCGTGAGCGTCCCAGGGAGCGGCGCGGGGATTTGGTGTGCGGCTTCCGTTCCAAGGTCAGGGGAAGGGGTTTTTCGCGCAAGAAGGACACGCACTGGGTGGTATCTCATCGGAGGGTACATCTGCGTGGCCCTGGGCGCTTGCAGCAGCTCTCTCGGCTTCCCATTCGGAAAGTAGTTCTGTTTCTCTGCGGGCAGATCGGCGACAGATATGAGCCGCAGAAACTTTGACGAGAAATCAGTTACTTACCGTGCTTCTTCGCGCCGTACACCCTCTGCCTGTCTTTCCTTGAACCGTGCGACTTCGGCTGCAACTGCAGGGTCATATGCAGGCATTGAGAATGTCGTCTCTATGATCTAGATGTCTAGTTAGCGGGTGCAGAAATGTCATGAATAAGATGACACACTTTGAACTTGTATCGTCCAGCATCGAAAAGTGTTTCAAGCTGCAATGTCACGGAGGATGAGCGACTCGGAAAATCGTGGCGTAGAACGAAAGGCTTACTGCGAGGTATTCCTCCTCAGTGACGACTTCGAATCCAACCTGCTCGCGCGGGAACGTCAGCTTCGTGTCCACTCGGAGGATAAAGTGTCGAAGGACCCAACCTGGTCGAACGGCCTCAGCAACCACGGGCAGTCGGGCGTAAAATCCGCGCCGCGCCCCCACGTCTGCCATGCCGGCAGCGTGCGTCCGAACAGCTGGTAACCACCCGGCGACTCCACGGGATAGATAGCAGCGACAAGCCCTGCAATGCCGATTGCACCCTGTGGGAACCATAGATAGTTAGTGACGGTTGCTGAGGGTCAGGATAGGCTCGTAGCATACGCGAGGTGTGTAGGTGCGTGAAGGATTCATCTTCTGCCCAACAAGGCGGCTGCGAGGGTCGATCTGCTAGATAGTCAGTACGCTACCTAGGACAACAAGCTGCGTGACGCACTGGGACTAGAAAGGGACAAGCCAGATAAAATCCAACGCCAAACACAATCTGCGTCTGTTTCTCAGAGGGCCTTCTGATCGTAGGATAGGGCATGCACGTACCCAGTCCGACGCAACAAGCAGCCTCAGTGCCTCCTCCGCACCACCATTCAGCCCGTTGTTTAGCGCGAGGTAATCGATGTTGCTCGGGAGGTACACTGCCTTGTCGCGGATCGAGCGCATATAGCGCTGCAGCGCCTCGCGATTCCAGCGATCGTCGAGTACAATCGGGAGGACTATTTTGCGCGAGGGGAACGTCATGCCTTCCGTCGTATCCGGAAGCGCAAATTCAGCAGCCACAAGCTCGGAGAGCAGGGCTGATTGAGTGATTAAGGAGGGATCATAGCGACACTGTAGGGAATATTGAATGCCGGGGAGGTGTCAACAGTGGATAGGGCTTACCATGGTTGAACGAATACATGGGCCGAAGGAAAGGACTCCCTTCACGCCGCGTTCCTTCACCACCGTTTCGAATGCGTGAATTCGAGCGCGCAGGTTGAAATCCAAAAGAAGCGGGCCATACTCTACCAGGATCGCAGAATCGCCTGCCTATCCTCCAGATCAGTGTCCTGAGACTGGTGCACGCACAGTTCGCGCACTCACCTGCCTGAAGACGACACAGGGTCTCTCGCCTGTCTGCTCGATGATGTGCAATTTCGCATCCATGGGGGCCTTCTTGTCCAAAACGACCTCGGGCGGAGGGTCTACTCTGCCATTGCCACAAGCAATGGCTTCCTCCATCGCGCGCAAAGTCGCATCCAGACTGTCCTTGAGCCGCATAGCATCGGCAAACGAGACGCGCTCGAAGCGCACAGTACTGCCCGGGCGCAGCTGCCCCAACTTCCACCTACACATATGTCAGCCTAGTAAGCACCCCATTTAAATAAAATAAATGTGTTCACACGCACATGTCCGCAGTCGCCACCGTGCATGCACACACATAGCCGCCCATATCCGGGCCCTCGTTCGTCAGGATGACTGGTGTGTCGCCATTCAGATTGACGCTCCCGAGCGCATAGCCGTTGTCGTGAATATTCGACGGATGCGAGCCGCCCTCGCCGCCGCTCTGCCGCGCCCAGAGGATCTTCGGGCCCTCGAGCCGCACGCCCATCCTGTTGCTCGACGCGCTGACAAGCCAGGCTGTGGAGTAGAACGCCTCGAGCCCAGCGGGGGTGAGAAAGTCCTCATCGCCGTGCGGGCCTGGGAGGCAGCGGACGGTCCAGTCGGTGGAATAGATGGGAATGAGGCCGGACGGGATGGACGCCGCAGGATGATCACCATCCTCGTCCTCGTCTGGCTCGCAGGCCCCGAGAGCAAGGTGGTCGCCTGCGACCAACGAGCGGCCCTAATATAAGCATACCTCCGCGTCAGGCAAGACCAGGACTCCCAAACTAAAGCAGTGTCGCGCACCTGGTACCCGCCCAAACCCATCGACGTCGACTTGGAGCCGAGGTACGCCGGCACCTCTGGGAACCCGCCCCTCACCGCCAGATACGCGCGGAAGCCCGCGCCCGCGCCGTCCGCGCCCACCGCGCCCACGCGCAGCTCCGCCCCCGCACGCACGGCCAGCCGCGCCCACATCGGCGCCGCGCGGCCGTCGAGGGTCACTTTCGCCGGGGCGCCTGTGACGGCGACGACGGCGGGGACGCGGAAGCGCAGTGCGGGGCCGGAGAAGGTGAGCTCGAGCAGCTCGGTGCCAGCGGGGTTAAGGACGAGGAGATTCGCGGCACGCGCGGCGAGCGAGTCCATGGGCCCGCTGCGGGGCACGCCGAGCCCCGTTAGGCGGCCGGGGTAGTCTTGGATGGTGGTGTCGAGGCCGCCGCTGAGGACGTCCATCGCCCTGGTTGGCGTAGATCAAACACGCGTATAAGATGATCAGAAGAGAACTACACACCTTGGCACGTAGGTGAAGTCATCTAGGAAGGTCGTCAGGGCGTTTCCGGCGCGGAAGGTCGCGTCGTTGCAGATGGCGCGGAGGTACGCCATGTTGTTCGGCGGCCCATGAATCTTGCTCGAGGCGAGTGCGTCGAGCATGCGTGCAATGGCTTCGTCGCGGGTGGCGCCGGTCACGATGAGCTTGCACGCAAGCGGGTCGAAGTAGGGGGTGATTGTGGTGCCAGTCTCGACCTTCCCGATGCCAGAATAACGAATGGTCAGCTAAAAGTGGATAAAATGGAGATCTCATGGACGACAATACCCAGCTGTCAACGCGCAGCCAGTCGGCTTTCGGGCCAAATTCGACGTACTGGAGTACGCCGGGCGACGGCTGGAAACCAGCCGCGGCGTTCTCGCAGTACACTCGCGCTTCGATCGCGTGGAGGTTCTGTGCTGGGTGCGCTGTGGCTAGGCGGTCGAGTTCGGCGGAGCCGAGGCCGCCGAGCGGGGAATCGTGCTGCGCGATGCCTTGCAGGATCATCAGTTCGACGATATCGAGGCCCGGGCGGACGGCTTCGGTGATGGGGTGCTCGACCTGGGGTATGGCGTGGTAGGTTGGTCAGGGATGCAGGTGGGCCGGCGTGAAACAGGCAGGGTACCGTACCTGAAGCCGAGTGTTCATCTCCAAGAAGAAGAATTCGCCGGTCTTGTCGTCAACAAGGAACTCGCAGGTGCCTACGGGAGTGCGGTGAGCGTCAGCTTTACGCGTACATGCGCACATATGTACCTGCGGAGGCGTATTGGATTGATTTACAGAGTCGGAGTGCTGCAGAACACATTTTCTCGCGAGCATCTTATAAAGACAATGAGTAACTCATTATTGAATGTTCAGACATGGACAAGACGTACCAAGATTGCGGAGCACGAACGGGCTCGGCGTCTCCTCGATGACCTTCTGGTGCCTCCGCTGCACGCTGCACTCGCGCTCGCCAAAATGGACCGCATGACCGAGCCCATTTCCGAAGACCTGGTCCCATGTCAGCAGCGATCCGAGTATAGCTGATGTTCGACCGACCTGAACCTCTACATGCCGAGACGCAGGGACGTAGCGCTCCAGAAACAGGCCGTCGTTCTTGAACAACATCTGCGCACGGGCCTGCGTGGAGCCAAATTTCTCCCGCAGCTCCGCTTCCTGGGCGCACACGACCAGCCCCATCCCGCCACCGCCCGCTGTGCTCTTCAGCATCACCGGATATCCTACCCTCCCTGCCTCCACGACAGCGTGATCCAGATCGTGCAGCAGGTCTTTCGAGCCCGGCACAACGGGGACCTGCGCCTCCTCCGCGAGGGCGCGTGCCTTGTGCTTCAGGCCCATCGCATGGATAGCATCGGGGTGCGGTCCTAGCCAGGCAACACCCGCGTCATGCAGCATGCGCGCGAATTCCTCGTTCTCGGACAAGAAGCCGTAGCCGGGGTGGACGAGCGTGACGGCATGGGCTTTGCAGATTTGCAGAATGGCATGGCTGTCGAGGTAGCCCCGTGCAGCGGCAGCTGCATCTGTTGTGTCTGGAACGGGAAGGGCGACCGCTTGGGTTGCAAGGGAGACGTGTGGGGAGAGCGCGTCGGTGGGGGTGTAGATGGCGACAGTGGGGATGCCGAGGCGCGTCGCAGTGCGGATGATGCGTACGGCGATCTCGCCGCGGTTCGCGATGAGAAGTTTGTGTCCTGCGGACAACGTGGTACGGCCGTCAGTAGAGAGTGTGGAGTAGGCGGAAGCGTAGTTACCAGTCTGCTGTAAGTAGACTCAAATATGACGTGCGGGAAGCGTTGTCCCTGGAGCCCTGGCGGGCGCGGGCGGCGTGCCGTGTTTAGGTTGTCGCCCAGATATGCAGGTGGTCAGATGATAGGTCATGAGAGTGCTGCTGGACCGTGCCACGATCTCTGCAGGAGATAACGTGTGCTAAATTCTGATATCCCTGGAATGCACCGAAGATTTGGGCGAGTGAGGTCAGGTAGTTAGACGGGTTCATGGAAATAACAGGGACGGGCCAGATGTCTACGCTTTATATAGGGATGCGGAGACGAGGACTCTTACGGTGCCAGCTTGGACGTTGAAGTAAACGCTGAAGCGCTGAAGCGCTGAAGTGGAAGGACGCCGGCCCGGTGTAGACCGAAGAGGCTCATCAACGTTAACGGTTAACCCAACTTGAACCCAACCACCATGGTACTCGAGTGCCACCCTCAACCAAGAGTCTATACAACTTCTGTATCTGAAGCTGCGTGGTCTTGTGTCTCAAAATACATGAAAGACGAGGATATGTGCGTGAAGCTGAGTTGGTGACTGACTCGGATTGGAGTAGACATGATGGAGAAAGGCGTGACTGCTTACTGCCGTGACGAGCCTTTTCTCCTGCCAGTGTACGACCCCGCTACCTGCCTTTTCTCACTTCATTTTACATTCTTCTACCTCCGACGTGTCGCATCGCCATCCACAAGCCGTCCAACCAGGATGTTACCAAGAGCACTGAAATCCTCCCAACGAATTTCTTTGGCATCCGATACTTGCGATAACCGCGATTACTAGTCTGTCTTCCTTTCCATAGCCTGTACCACTGACTCATTGGAGATCTCAAGGCTTCTGGATGAATGCAAAGCAGGATATGGGATCAAAGCTCTAGAAGAACATACATGGCAGGAGCATAAGGGCATAGAGATTGAACAGTACTACTCTCACTGATGGCAGGACGACTCTCCACGCCCATGACGTACAGGCGTATGCTTCAAGCTACCCTGTTCTCCACACGATCATGCTCATCTCAGAATTCCGTTTGCCCGCTGTATCGGCGAATCTCTGCTCCATGAAGCATCCCGAGTAATATTGAGCAATTTGTAGGATTTCCTGCATTTCTTTTGGATAGAAGTCTCAAGGTGAGGAAAATTATCTAACCTCTATGTGCAGATGTCTATAATGACCGAAGCGCATGGCGGAGATACTCACTGCCATGCCACTTTTGCCCATACAAGACCGGTGTTCCACCAAGTTTAGCGAATCTCCTTTGGTTTCACTCCCAATTCTCCAAGCTCACTCAACGATTCGGCTTCGCGCAAGCAAAACTTCGCTGGTCGTACGCACGCGATCACATTTTATCAATACTGCAGAGGCGAATGCTTCCGTGGTCCAATTCACGTCTGGACACTCGCATGGTGTTCTAGTTTTTCGTGCTTTTGTCATTCACCTTGGTTCTGCTGCGGTATTGTCCTTTTGTACAGGTCAGCCGGGAGCATCCCACGACGTGCTACTCATGCTGGCCTGAAGGCAATGCTATGCATAGTGCTATGATTACTCGACATCCCCGTCACGAGGGCGTCTCCATAGAGCACGCGTCTTTCGCGTTGAATGCACGCCTCCTTCGCGTGCCCTGTACATGGTCTACGTGCGCCTGGCGGCCGAGATTGTTACTCTATACCCCCACGATCGTCTGCATCTGTCCGCGAAGATACCCAATGCGAATTCCCCTCGGCTACTTTCGCCGTATTTTCTGTTTACCGCCGCCGTCCTCAACACGCTCTCAGATGGAGATGGAGAGCGCCGATACACGGGTGCGTGGCTTTGCTTTCGCTATCTTAGTGGTTTCTAACACCGGGAGGAATCCGTTTCCTAATAGATCTCTTCAGGCGACAGCGACATCGTCCGAGACCAGGAGGCTCTCCGCCTCAATCCTCCCGGCTCCCCCGCCCGTTTAAATATACTGCTCAAACTCGCTCTTTCCTTGATCGACAAAGTATTCGGCCCAAGCGAACACTCGACGCAAGACCTCGATGATCTCATCGAATACCTTCCGGAGCTTCTCGAGCTCTTACCCCCCGACGACCCGAAGCGCGACTCGTTCCTCACTATGTTCAGGGAGACGCTGTTTATGCGTTTCTCACCACCGCTAAGGGATACGGTCTTCAACAGCGACACGGAAGCCTGGAATCTCGACGCGGATCTGCAGTTCGGCTGTCCGCCGCATATCTGGGACTCGATTCTTCGGCACGAGAAACTTCTAGAGCACAACCCACCTGAACAATACGACGACCCAGTGGATCTTATCAGCATCGCGTATGTCTACAACAGAAAATCTGAGGGATTCGAACCGGGACATCTCGAACTAGAACATGACGATTCACCCGTATGGGATGACTTGGCCGAGGCCCACGATCCGCCAGACCTGGATATGCCAGATGTGTCGGACCTGCAGCGAGCACTCAAGAACATCGTTGAGAATGGGGCTCTGAGCCGGCTCGGGAAAGCGCTCAAGGAGGCCGACGAGATGGACGAAGACCAACTTGCGGGGACAGGGCCGTATGCGGGCGCGCAGCTCGAAGACCTCGGGAACGCTATTCGGTACGGAGACGCTGCCATCAAGCTCTGTCCTGCCGACCACGACGACCGTCGCTTCATGCTCTACGAGGTCGCAGGGTACCTCCGCGCACGCTTCGAGATCACCGAAGACTTCGACGACATCGAGCGCTCCATCCGGTACCTCAAAGAGGCGCTCCAGCTGCATCCCCCGCGCGACTATATGCGCGTGCTCGTGTTTACCTCTTTGCGGACCTCCCTGGAGAAGCTTCTGGACCAGGGCAGTCCTGCGCGCTTCCAAGACCACATCTTCGACGACGCGGAATACATCGAGATGTTCCAGCGCGAAGTGGCCGCCGCCCCGCTCGCGAACGTGCACCACAAGCTCACGATGTCGGAGGAATGGATTGCCCTCGCGATCGCAGCAAACCTGGGCCACGCAACGCTGATGGCGCTACACGCCGCCGCGGCCGATTTCTTTGAGCGGTGTCTCGTGCTGCGCCATTCGCTCGAAATGCAGCATGGGTTCCTGTCCGCGAACGGCAGTTCGATGGCGCGCGATCTGGCGGCGGCGCTCGTCGAGCAGAAGCAGCTGGCGTCGGCTGTCGAGGTCCTCGAGCAGGGCCGGGCGGTGCTTTGGGCGAGGATGCGGGGGTATAGGCACTCCCTGGCCGACTTGCAGGAGAAAGATGCGGATCTGGCTGATCGGTTTGAATGTGTTTGCAGGAGACTCGAGGGTCTCGCCACGTCCTCGAAGCTGTCCGCCTCCACGCTGCCAGAAGTCGACAGGTTTGAGCAGCTGTACAACAAACTCGAAAGCTTTGCTGCCACGTCGAAGACCTTCGAATTACACCCGGATCCTCAGTACGAAGGGATACGCGCGTTCAGGAGAAAGCAAGAACATGAAGGTCTCATCCAGGAGTTCGAGTCGATGGTCGTGGCCATCCGGCGCATCGACGGCTTCTCCCATTTCCTGCAGGCCGTCCCGTTCTCCGAGCTACGTCTGGCCCCTGCCGAAGGCCCAGTGATCATCCTCAGCGTATCTGAATCGCGCTCCGACGCACTCATCATCATGAATCGCGACGAAGAGCCTGTCACCCGGGTGGCTTTGAAAGGAAATCTCCCGGAGACCGTTTTCAGACTGTCGATGGACATCCAGCGTGTGGATCTGGAGAATCGCCGCGGCAGTCGGCCTGCGGACGTCGCTGGAAGAGGCGGCGGCCTGACTGCCCTCCTTCGTATCCTGTGGAGCAGAATCTGTGGGCCGGTCGTGCAGCAGCTCCTGCGCATGGGCATCCAGGAGCAGTCGCGCATCTGGTGGTGCCCGACCGGTAGGCTTACCCAGTTGCCGATCCATGCGGCTGGGCCGTACACAGAGGGCAGGCGGAACCTGTCGGATATCTTCGTTTCGTCGTATACCCCGACCCTGGCGGCACTGATCGGTGCTCGTGCGCGCATCGTTGTCGATACTGACACCACTCCACATCTTCTTGCCATCGGGCAGTCGAAAGAGCTTCCCAGCGTACGTAGGCCACTTGGTACAGCGCCTTTGACGTGTACTAAATCGGTCGCCAGGTCAAAGAAGAGCTTCGCTGCATCGGCGAGATATTTGGGCGGCAGAGCAACGTACTGAGCGATGGTAACGCGCCGCCCGACGCTGTGCAAGCAGCCCTGCGCGACTGCCGATGGGTCCACTTCGCCTGCCACGGGTTCATCGACCAGGAGCAGCCCTTCCAGTCTGCATTCAAGCTGCACGACGGCCGTCTGCCACTGCGCCAGATCATGGAAGCACGCCTCCCGCACGCGGAGCTCGCTATTCTGGCGTCGTGCCACAGCGCTGCGGGCGAGACGGGCATGCCGGATGAGATGCTGAGCCTTGCGGCGGCATTGCAGTTCTGCGGGTTTCGGAGCACGGTGGGGACGTTGTGGGAGATGCGGGATACGGACGGGCCGGATTTTGCGAGGATGTTCTATGAGTATATGTTAGGAGAGGGTGGTGGGAGCACGAGCAGCTCGGCGGCGGCGTTGCACTACGCTGCGCTGAAGATGCGGGATGCAGGCGTGCCGCCAGAACGGTGGGCTACTTTTGTGCACATTGGAGCGTGACGGAAGGAGTAATACATGAGCGGTGCGCGTGGGTTGTCTGTCCTTCTACCCGGGTCATCTATCGGCGGAAGGGTCTTGGGACGGTGGTACCGGGTTCGGACATTTTGCTGATGTCCCTCATACGAATCATCCGTAAATTGTCTCAGCACCAGCCTCCAGGCTGCAGCCTCGCGCCCACCGCATGGTAAATAGCCGATCATCTCGATGGTGGGCGACCTGCTTTTGCCTTCGACTTGTATCCGTCTGTCGCTCACTCCCTCGGATTTCGTTGGTCTCGTGTCATCGAGACCGCTAACAATTCTCTTCAGACTCCGGCCGCGGAACTCGGCAATATTCTGCAGGATCAAAGCCTCATGGGAAGGCCAGATAGCAGCACCAGCGAACTTGTGATGAAATCCTCCTCCCGTGGACTGGTATTGGATGGCTACACAATCATATTCGAGTGGATGTCTAGTGTCCAACATACGCTGTCTCGCTTGAGGCCATCTAGGAATGCGCGAAGTCCCGCGGATGAGAACTTGAAGAATGCAAATAATCTTTTGCTCACCGCATCTGTCAATCGTTTTTGGTGTCAAGTGGGGGAGGCTCTAGAGGCAGCAATCTGCAGGTCAGTCAAGGGATGGTATCACTGGCAGCCGGCCTCTATTGACGTTGCATACCCCGACAGGCGGTCTCTCGACGTTTCCTCTAGCTTGCACAACAACTTCTCCAACGACCAGTCGGCAAAGCCTCTCAACCGTGCCTTGCTCAAGACAGTTGGCAATCATTTGTTAGGGGACTGTAAATCTGATATAGAACTCGTCAAGTCTCTCCGCGCGACTGTCCTTGGTATTGCCGCTCCAGTCTGATCTTCATGTACAGCACTTCTGATCCTCCTTTTTGTCCCAGCGCACAAAGATCTGGTTGATCGAGGGCTCCTTTATCGTGCAATATCGCCTTATAATGCAAGCATTGTTTCATCTGCTATCCCTCTATTCGTTGTATAGCTGACCAATGTTCGCAGGTTCTCCTGGTCGACTCTGAATCTCATGTCGAGTCGTGCTACAAATGTTTGTTCTTGGACCTGGACCGCGCGAGCATGACTGAGAAAGGGAGATTCGAGCAAGACCTCACGTACGTCGTGGAAGAAACCCAGAGACTTGAGGCCACGTACACCGAGAGTGCTGCCATTCTCGAATGTGCTATGGCGGTACGATTCTTCATCTAATCTGACTCTCGCATGCAAATTCAGTTTTTGGTTCTACCGCAGGAGACGGTTCAATTCATGGCCATCGAGCTTCTAACCGCTAGCGTCAACTGCGTACCGGGCGTGGTGTATGAGCCTCATCACGGCCTGGAGTCGATCTTATACGCTCTAGGCTACGTGGCAATGACGCACACCAATCGCTGTCTTGCCGATAATCCATGCCTCACCATCGGCCAGAGAGACTTATGGGGTCAGATTATCGCGCAATCATTCGGATATTCAGATGACGATGACGGATCTAGCTCACGGGTCAGAGACATATGTGACTCAAGGAAAGGTCTCAACTTGTTGATGTTTCACCACGAAGCTCGAGTCGGTTCACGGATGAAGATTATTCTGGAGGGCTTTATATCACGGCCGATGCGCGACCTGCTCAATAGCGCGCGGGTGCTCGTGGCACGCCAAACTGCATTTTGGATACTGGGTGGTGAACGGACGCCGATGACCTATGATGAAGTCCTGTCGAAACTGAACCAAGCTATATCGACGATGTGACTGGAATAGGCTGAACGATACACACTGTAGATGTAGATGTGCCAAGGGTCCTCGGGATGGATTTCCATATCCACAATAAATCTCAGTATATATGCACGCGACTTCATAGCTTCGGTACCTCCACTCAAAATGTATGCAACCGTTTGAGACTATCCCCTCAATTAGTGATCTTCCTTAGTCAATATGATACTGGGCCATTCTCCGTAGGGTGATGTCGCCTGCCTTTCGTCGACCCTTTTGAACCCCAAACTCTCGTACCAAATTGCCTGCGCAGTATAAGCGGCGATGCAGGTTTCGCGTTAAAAATGACCTACGTTCGCCTCTGTTTGAGTTGAAAGCCCGACCATCGTCTCTCCTGCCTGAAAAACTGGTCAGCGGTGTTGTAGTTTACATCTAGAGACTGAGTGTAAAGCGTACTCTGTCGCACACGGCCTTGATGATAGATGTAGCCAAGCCTTTGTTCTGGTGGACGGGATCGGTGCCAATGAGACTGATGACCCACTGCTTATTGAGCTGCGCGAATATTCGGTGACCCCACAAATGCGAAGACCCTTGGATTATACATACCTTCGGGCCAAAAATCTCATTCAATCTTTGCCCCATGTCCTTCTGAAACTTCGAGATTGTAGCGATGAGTCATATGTCAGCGGCCAGGTATAGCTTTAGATGAACATATGCACTCACTTCTGCCCACCACTCCTTTGTTTCGGGAGAGAGCGACTTCCAAAATTCGTTATAGCCTAACTTTCTTTGCTCCTCGCTAAAGCGGCGGGTATAGGATCAGGACATGTAAAATGTCTAGAATCGAGATTCTCACCTTCCCCAGCACGCGACACCGGGTGGGAAGGCTATCCCTACTGACAATACTTCGGAGCTGTCCGCTCCTTCGTTGGCGATATAGAAAGCTCCTTCGAGGGCAGCACCTCGGAGCATAGAGCGAAAGAATATATCCTCAAGGTCAGAATTTCCCCCGACAAATGTTCGCAGAGCATCGTCTAGCCACATGTCAACAACTGAGGGCAGACGCGGGCTGTTGTCAGACGCACCTCCAGCGTAAGCTCGAATGCATACGCCCACTGCGGCGTCGATTTGAGCGTCTAGATAGCATGTGAAGTGAGCTGCGCATTCGGATTCAGAACGGAACGGAACACCTACCAGTGGGTGTTTCTATCAGATGGGCAGGCATCGCAGTACGAGCAGTAGAGAAACCGGCGATTGGTTCTTATGTCTCCTTTGAAAATCCAAAAATCCAACCATTGCCACCATTCTCACGACGGTCCATAAACGAACCAGATGCTATTCACTGGGAACTCTTGATACCGGCCGCACACCGGTGTTCTGATGTTTTGATGTTCTGATGTTCTGGCGTTCTGACACAATTGACGGCAGATCTGGGCTTTCGAAGTATCTCCCATGTGGATGGGCGATGAAGGAGACGCCAGCCGGGCGTTATTGATAGCGTCCTGGATCGTGTTCGTGATCATGATGATCAAACCGAGCAGGGTACAACTGGAGCTCATCGTCTCAGCGCTCCCGGTGACCATCCACCGGCTTGGGAAGCTATCAAGTCCTAGCATAGACAGGAGCGAATGTGTCATGTATAGCGAATATCTTGCGCCTTCCCAAGGTAAGGCTTCGTGGCAATATGGAACATGATTTGCGACCCGGAGAAACATAGATACATGCCCAAAATTCTAGCTTATACTTGTGACGTGTGTAAACACTCGCTGAGATCATGAAGTTCGCGTTGTAAGCACCTTGAACCATACAGAGGTCTAATCTCACCGACCGATGGCGAACCTGTGGCTGCCTATATGGTTTGATATTGACGCAAATAAAGACCTGCAGAGCGTAAGACCCAGAAAACCAGTGGAAAGGTCGAAGCAGAGAGCAGAAAAACTCACCGAGTATTTTCTTTATAGGAACGGCTATGTCCACCAGACATCGGAGACTTTTGCAGGTCACTTCGAATGCCAAGTATGAACCAGAACGACAAGAAATGCCCGGAAGCCGAGCTGTCGTCCCGGGAGAGAGAAGCATAGATCCAAGGTAACGATCACGAGGCGGCTTATTTGCCCATGAGAGGCGTCCGAGATCAATTTTGCTCGTCGTCTTCAACAACCAAATACCGATTTCCGTGGAATTTTGACCGTCGGTGCCGATGAGTGTTAGGTTGACACCAGGAAGAGATGCTGCGTCCGTCGCTGATGGGGTTCTGAAAGTGAGGCTGCAATTTTCCATTCCATAGTCCATGACATGAAATTGGGCTATAGTCGACATCTGTGGATTTTGAAGAGGTCAATAGGTATCAACATATCGACGGGATTACGGCTGACCTCAGAGTTCACTAGGACCTGTAGATCTGCAAATGGTACAAAACCGCTCTCTCCACCCCACCAGATAGGCCACTGCGGAAAGGTTCTGTGAATATCTGATGCCGATACCTTTCCAAACGCCCGCGGAAAATTGATGACTGGTCCGTGTGGGGTGCTCGGCTGATGCTTTTGACCATAGAGTTCGTCCAGTCGAAGGTACGAGCTACGAAGGGGAAGATCTTCAAACACATTTGAAGGTGTTTGTGCAAGCATCGGCCAAAAGTTCGAATAGAGCAAGGCCACGATATCGACAATTGAGCACAGGAGGATAACGACGAAACACCATCGTGCTACAGGCATTGCACGGGCTGGAATATGTGATCGTTAAAGATGACATATAACATATGAATTTTGTGTGAGTCAAACGTACCATTGTCCTCTCGTCCTTCATCGTAATCCTCCTGCAAGACAGACGAGTACTGGAAGTGCCGGCGAAGCATAGCGTGGGCTGGTGTCTTTGATGGTAGAAGATGATTATATGCAAATTTACTAAGGATATTTTACCTTTCTACTATATCTAGTACCGCGGCTCAAGCAGGAATACTCTGCGGACTCAGCATGGCCTTCAGGGCAAACTTCTTAGTTGGGCTTGAACACGAGGAAAGCATCAGTTTCAGCAGCTGGCATTAGACGAACTCACGCTGTCAGTAGCAATGATCAATATCATTTTTAGAGCGAGCTGAGAGCTACGCTTCGTCATCAAAATCTGTGGGTGCCAGACTAGGAGGATTGAGTTCGCCAACGCCAATATAAGCGCCAGCATACGGCAGCGGAAGAAGTCTCAAAAATGGGCGCCAAGATGCAAAAGACAGTGTGACTCACTTGTGACTTGACGGTCACAGCCGCGGCGCTAGCAGCCTTCGACGAGTTAGCATCTCCCGTCTACTAGTATCCCCTTCATCATGATGCTGTATAGCTCAGGTCTGCTGAAGGCGGTAGTACTGAACCCTCGACAACCGCAGTACATGGACTGCCCATAAATCCAACACCATGTGTTCTACATGTCTTATTGGCTCCTAAGCCAATCAGGCTGCTATCTCGTATCCTCACTTTCCATCGTGAACCTGCAACACTAAGTCATCTGGTCGCCTTGTATCAGTCTGTGAAAGACCTGGTATGTGTTAGCATTTCAATAAAAAGATCAAGGGAGGTAATCAGGCTCACGGATATGCGACATATTGTGGTTGTACCGGTACTTGTACCACTCTAACCAATTTGCTTGTAGTGTCTCATACACGGCATTCCAATCCTGGCAAACGTAAGTTGCCCCCCCTCTATCCTCTGTAAAGTTTCTCGTCGAGAAGTCACCAGGCTCTAATGTGAGATCTGCTTGACACAAGATCATCTGGCGCATATAATTCAAGCAGTGAGTGAGGTGCGTCCAATCGTCATCGTTGGCAATCGAGGAGACGAGTTGCCTCCCGAATCCTTGCACGCAATGCATCTGATGTGTCATTGCAGAGAAAGCTGAGCGGTGGTCGGGCCCGTAGCGGAATGCGCCAGCACCGCGTGGGGATGAATATAACCAGTCACTCTCTCCCTCTGCCTCCGCCATTTCGTAGTGAATGCTTTCTTCGACTTCGAGTTTGACGAAAGCCATTTCTGGGATTGACATCATGTAAGGGATATCATCTCCTTCAAATGCTGCGCCTTTTTGTGAGCAAGCCCCATTCAATGCTTCGTTTCTCGAAAACTGACAAAAGCTCATCTGTTTGCCATTCTCGTGCGTAAAACCTCCAGAGATGTTGGTGGTACAGATGTCAACGACGTTGTTCACGGAGAGCCAGAGAGAAGCGGTGGCGATTATGACGAGGATTAGGTTGAAGGCCAGAGCCGACATATTCCCTTCCGTGATCCAACACCAAAATTTACAGATGGTAGAGATTATAAGTAGCTGCGTGCGTGTCTCGGGGTTACCAGCGCCGTTTCGAAGTATTCCTCATCAAAACCTTGAGTATTCAGACCGGTACTCGTATCTGCCAGGTTCGTCATGTGGATTTCTACCTGCCGTCTATTCATACCCATGTCATAGGCAGAAATTTCTCAGCATCAGGGTATCACGAATGAACATGGCGCTGGGAAGAACTTCCATCCACCTGTTCATCCTTCACTGGTGGAACTTTGCCATTAATCAAACACTCGTAATCTCCTCGAGCGCTTCTTATTCAAATAAATAATGCAGGTAAGCGCCTCTATTTGTGTCGGTGATAGAAGATGTCGGGCGCTGATGTAGGGAAGGTGCAGAGTGATGCCCTCACACGCAGAGCAGCCACCGAGAACCATGAGGAACATCGTATCTGGGAGAACGACGAGATACGCATGCACCAAGTGAAGACGGTCCGCTCGGACCTAGTAGAAGTCGGATTTCTGGGGCGCCTGCAGATGGTGTCATTATTACGGTACGTATAACCTGATGTTCATTCACGTCTCCCCCTCCGAGCATCGACCTGAACAGATTCGTTCCAGTCACTCATAGCGATTATTTCTGGGCTTGCTTGCTCCGACAAGTGCGCTAATCGGTACGCTACATCTACAACACGCATAGCTGAATAGCTGATTATTGGTCCTTTCGAGTTAGACGATGCATCTGCTCCACATACTATGTACAGCCGTCTCTGTCAAATTAATGTTGTTCTGGTGGATGCGAAAGAGCAGGGAGCGGTGCGCTGACACAATGTGCGACGACAACTCATACAGTACGCCATTGCCCAACTTCTTCTGCCGTAGATCGCGTCTTATATTGTTTCTTCACAGGCTATGTTGGCCACGATCATCCTCTTCGGTGGTCTGTACCCAACTACAGGCCAGTCCGTATGACTGTCGAAGAGACCGTCTATTTTCAAATGAGAGACACAACCGGCAGCGCAGACGCCGAGTGGGCCTCTCTCTATCCTGGTGGTGGGGTCGTGTACCTTGGGGATCATTACCAGCCATACACGGTATCGATGCTCCACCAGCTCCGATGCCTGGACATTGTCCGCAAGGGAATCGTCGAGCGCATCAACGACAAGCAGACGACATTGGTTCCGCCCACGGGTCTTCAGCGACACTGCATAAATTATCTACGCCAGATGGTTCTCTGCCGTGCCGATACGCACCTCGAAGACATAGTCGGGAAACCCGAGACGATTATTTTAAGCCATCATCGGTGCATGGATTGGGAGTCCATTTATTTGGCAGCTCAAGAGAACCGTGAAGCACGCGACAGAAACCAAGGGGCGGGAAGAGGGTGATGTACGCGTCTCTTACCGGTACTGTGGGCTCGCATCTTGGCCTGACAAACGTTCTTCTAGCTCGGCAGATGTCCGGCTCCCCCTCAGACAGCATATTGATGGGTGTCCATGGGAAAATGAGCCCGGTTTCTCAACGCATTGAACCATGTTTAGACGTAGCCGAGACTGAAGAAATGACTACGGAGGAAAAGGAATGAAATCCGTTTTTCCATCGGTGTGCAATGCCCGAGATCAGGCCATCGAACGCTCGTATCACTGTTGGTTTGCGCAGCTCGCGTGTGAATCATGTATCGGTGCGGACTATTTATTTCACAGTAACGGAACTCAAGGATAAGACAGGTTCAGAGACACCTACGAATACCGGCAATCCCACCTATCACATCCTCAATAACATGAAATCGTCTCTTGCAACACTCCTCTCATCGGCGATACTCGTTCTAACAGTCGCGCTCGCAACGACCAAGGTTGTCAGTGTAACTTCTACCGATATGCTCGAAGGTAAGCTGGGCCTGTGATATCAGTGGCTGTGAAACTTGACACGTTGTTCTTAGCGATGGCTCTCGAGGAAGACCCTGTTTCTCCCGACGATTTTTTACCGTTTGCTGCTGTAGAAGATCCCGATGCTTAGAGCATATTCCTTACTTCGGAGATGTGAGGTACGCATTATGTCCTACCGTTTCGTGTTTCACTAACAAAGGCTCCAGTGAAAAAGGGATTCAATCCTGCTTGGACTCGGAAATGCAGCGTGAAGCGAATGGACTGTGGTCGTTCTCTGCTGACAACCAGAAGTAAAGCCGCTGTGTGTTTGTATCGTATAGAACTGAGCTATCTCCCACGTTTCAATAGCACTGCCGCTCACATGTTCAGTCAGGGCTGATGTCCGGTTCGTCTCCGTACTGTCCTAGCTTCTGTCATTGGCGGATAACACATTCTGGCGTCAGTACTTCAGAGACGCCTATAGTAAGATGGAACACCTCACCCTGCCATCTTCCGGGTGTCTCACCGGTACCCTTGTTGATACTGATGATATGATCTCGCGATGTGATCAATGCCCTGTTCAGATGCATAGAACGGGTCCTCAAGATCAGGAGATGGCCCGCGCGCAGCCCAATCCACGTAGGCGCGGTATGGTACACTTTTCTTTAGTGATGTATCAATCACACATGGACAATATAAGGGCTGAGTTTTGACCTTCGGCGCGTACTGACTCCTTCGCTCGCAGTTCATCTCCACCCACTATACCACCTTCCCAATGTCAGACTCGCCCGAAATTGCATTGGAGCGCTCATTTTGGATCGGGGTCATTGTATCGTCAATGCTGTATGGTGCGTGTCCTTGCTGACAACGTTCCAGGCTGTGAATTTCCCAACCCTCACTTTCGTAATTGGCAGGACTGCAAGTTCAAGTATACCTTCAGACCGTCTACTTGATGTTGAGATCGCCCTCACTGACGGGAAAATCTCTACACATCTATCTTATCTCCGGAAGCATTATCAACATCGGCATGACAATCGCTGTCGCAGCCAACGATGCCTTTGCGCAGCTCATGTGGATTGAGCACAGAGATTTTCCTGGGGGGCCCTTGGGCTATCTCTCTGCCAAGAGTTCACTGTGGGTGAATACTTTCAGCACAGCCGGAGGTATCCTCGCTCAGATTGTTGCAGACGGCATTCTCGTCAGTGATTCTCCCAAAATCTCCACCTTTCACTTATGGTTTGACTATGGTTGCACAGATTTACCGCTGCTATATTATCTGGAGTGCGAGGTGGTCGGTCATCATCTTGCCGAGCATGATCTACCTGACTTCTATCGGTAGTGTTATTCTCTACATTCCCTGATGATATACTTATGAGGTGTTCTACAGCGATGGGGATTGTGGAACTTGTCATGAGTGCCGCGCCAGAGAGTGATTTCTTCCGGGGCAACGTTGTCCATTTTACAATTTCTTGGGCATCGTTGTCGGTCGCGGTCAATGCCGTTGTCACGCTTCTGATCTGTACTCGCTTGCTCCATGCACGCCGATTTATGGACGAGATCATGCCAGATGGATCAGCAGACCTATACACAAGTGTCGTCGCAATCTTGGTCGAGTCAGCGCTTCCGGTCACAATAATCGGAATAGTATATGTAGTCGTGGATGGAAAAAATCTGGACGTAGCCCCAGCATTTTCATTCATATGGGGCGCTATCGGTGTGAGTAATGTCTTGAGCAGTCATGTTTTATCCCAGCAACGGTATGCTAACGGCCCTATCCAGTCTCTTTCCCCACAGCTCATCTTGTTGCGAGTGGCAATGGGCAGAGCATGGACTGCGGAGGTCGCGTCTCATGTCAACAGCAGATCATTGCAATTCGCGCCGGCATCTACCTCAGTCACACAAACGGTTGAGGACAGGGATCTCCGATGGAATACTTCCACGCAGGTTGGAGGCGGAGGATCGTCAACAAAGATCGAACCTAGCATGTATTCTGCGGCATTATGATTTTGTAACTATTAGTTCAAGACGTCCCTTCGGCATTTGGGACGCTTACTGGGGACTGGTCGAGCTTGTGCAGTATTATTGACACAATCCTTGACAAGTGTCGCCGGGTAGATGAGGTTTTTCCGGGAAGCTCAATGCAGTCGGTATTTCTCTGCGAGAAGCGGCAACCGCAAACATTCGCATGACACGGCGTCATGAGATTGTCAATAAAGGAACCAAGTATTACTCACAGGACACCGTCAACACTCCTAGCAGTGTCGAGAACAAGCTCGCATTCACGAAATGTCCAGTTGGGTATCCAGACGCGGCAGTACAACAACATAATTTACAATACGTATGTCAAAACAGCGTGGAACATCGACTAGGAAAGATGATGACGAAAAAAAACGGTACCAATACAACCACACCCGTTCATCTCTTATCTCATGCCCCAGCCACTGCGCTCCTCCGACCCCTTCTCTCCCGCTCGTCACCTTCCCGATCATATAAAGCGGATGTGCTACGCTGTGCTGTGCGCTCGACGATGCTCGTCCCGTCGCGGAAGCGTGTGCGAAAGAGCACATTCGCATTGGTAAAGAGGCCCTCCTTGAGCGACACGACGACAAACTGCGCTCCGCGGAAGCGCGTCCGGAAGAGCGTACCAATGTGCTGTGTATGTGACAGGTCTAGCGCTGCATCAATCTCATCGAGGATGTACACCGGTGCGGGCTTGAATTGAAGCAGAGCCATGATGAGGGAGAGCGCTATGAGCGAACTAGCAGTCATGTCAGAATTAAAGAATGTATCGGTGTGAACAGCTGAGGACGTACCGCTGGCCGCCGCTGAGTTCGGTAAGACTCTGTTTCCAGACGCTGCCAAGCTGGACCTTGATTTCGAGGCCATCCATAAGGTCCTGTCCCTCGGGCGGCTGCAGTTTGGCGAAGTTCCCAGGTAGGAGCTCCGCGAAGATGCCACCGAAATCACTGTGTATACATGAGCTGCCGTAGAAAAACACCTGTGACAACAGACACACCCATTGACTTTCTCCCATGTCGTCTGGAGTGCATCGCGCTTGTACCGGTCAAGTTCTTCGATTGTCTGCTCGATCTTCTCCTTGTCCTTGAGCACGGTGCCCAGCATCTTCTTCAATGACGATTCGCGCTTCTCAACGCTAATTGTCAAGCGTGATTAGCGTCGGCAGCGAAATGTAGAACGTACATGCCTACCTGTCAATCATGTTGATGACCTTCGGGTTCACCTTCTTCTTCATGCCCCGCTGCTGGCTCAGTAGCTCCTCAGCCTTGGCCCTTAACGACTCCACATCCGCGTTCTTGAAATCATACTGCGTGCCTTCTTTCCCGAATAGACTGAGTACCTTATGAGTTTCCTTATCCGAGCGGGAAGAACAACCAAGACAGGACGTACTGGTTCTCCTCCACAATCCACTCGTGCTGCTTCTCCAGCGTTGCGACTGTATTCTGCGCATGTGTCTTCTCCTTCGTGAGTGCTGCCGCAGCGTGTTCAAGCTGCTTTAGTGCCAGGTCAGTGTCCGCCAAAGCCTGCTTCTTGCCGCGGATCACATCCTCGAGGTCCGCAAGTTCGTTATCGAACCGCGTCAGCGTCGCGCGCTCTTCCTGGAGTTTATCACTAGCTTTCTTAAGAGCAGCCTGCGGTCACAGTGCGGTGAGCATCTACGCACGATCCGGAGCAGGAAACATACCTGGCTTGCATCAAGCTCAGACTGGAGATCCTCAAGCTCTCTTTGTTGCTGGGCGATGCCATCTTGGTCAGCCTGCAACTTCTCGTCCGCGGATGCAATGTCATCCTGCAGCTGCTCGAGCTCAAGCTGTGCCGTCTGCAGCTCCTTCTGCTCCGTTTTCACACCAACAGATTGCTTCTGCACGTCAGCCTTGCGCTTCAGGATGTCCGCCTGTAGACGAGGTCAATATTTGACTGCACTCAGCAGCCGACGAAGCGCACCCTCAGTTCGTCGGTCTTCCCCTCTTTGTTGTCTTTAAACTCGACCATATCCTTCTCGAGCTTCTTGCACTCCGCTCTCGCAGCTGCCTGCTTCTGCTGTGCCGCCTTGAGGGCCACCTCAAGCTCGGTGATCGTGTTCTGAAGTGCCTCGACTTGAGCTTGAAGCTGCATCTCTGTTAGCCTGTACCACTTCTCAACCAGCGATGTGCACGACGTACCCGCGTGGCATTGCTCCCGCCAACCTGCTCCTCGAGCAGATTCATCTCGTGCAGCTTGATCTCGAGGTCCCGCGTGCATGCGCGCCAGCGCTCCCGGCGGTCCTTGACTTGGGCCTCCTCCGCCTCGAGCTTACCGAGCTCCTCCCTCGCCGCGCGGAGCCGCCGCTCCACATCCTGCAGCTCCTGCGCCCGCAAGATGATACCGCTGCTTGTTGGCGCCGCACCGCCGCTCAGCGTTCCTGAGGGGTCGTAGACGTCGCCGGCGAGCGTGACCGAGCGCGCCTGGACGTCGCGCGCAAACGTGACGCGCTTCGCTGTCTCCGGGTCCTCGCAGACGAGCGTGTCGCCGAACACCCAGGCCATGGCGCGCTCGACCTCGTCGGGGTACCCGATGAGCGAGAGCGCGAGCTGGACCTTGCCAGGCGCGATCCGCTTGGCGTTCTGCACTTGCTGGGGCGGAAATGAGGCATGCGCTACGGACAGGTAAAGAACAGGGAACGTACCTCGTCTGTGACGCGCGGCTTGCTGATCTTGGTGAGCGGGATGATGGTGACGCGCTTCTTGAGGTTGCCGCGCTGCAGGAGCTCCTTGCCGACGTGCTCGTCGTCGACGACGATGTTGTACAGCTTGCCGCCGGCGGTGATCTCGAGCGCGGTCGCTGTCTTCCTGCTCGCCTCTTCGAGCGAGATGAGCGAGGCGACGGGGCCTTTGACCGAACGGGGGTCGAAGTTGGGCGACGGCATCGAGTAGTTGAAGTCGAGCGCGGAGAAACGCTGGCGGGTGCCATCCCGTTCCTGCAAGCAATGTCAATGCCACTGACGCAAAGGATACCTCGCAATATCGTACCTCGGTCAGGCCCTGTACCTTAGCCTTCGCCGTGCGCATGGCCACCTCGCGCTGGTGCTCGAACTCCGCGCTCCAACCGCACGCGGAAAGACGCTTGCGGCACTGGTCGACGTTCGATTTCATCTCGGCAAGCTGGCGCTCGCCTTCGCCCGCCTCGCGCTCAACAGCCTTCCATCGTGCCTGGAGTGTCGCTAGCTCAGCGCGGCTCATGTCCAGCTTGGCTTTCGTCTGCTGTTCCTCTGCGGCGGCTTGAGTTATCTGTTTCTGAGCCTCGGCCAACTGGCCCATGAAGCCGCCGCCATTCTTGTTCTGATCGCTTCCGCCTCCGGTGAGTCCGGTCAGCAGGTTCTGAAGCAGATCTTCTTTGTTCGTGAGGGCGGTCTGCATGTCGGTGTGTTTCTGTTTGACCGCGTTGTACGAGGCTGTGCGCGCGTCGACCAGCGCTTGCTTTTGTGCGAGGGCAGCCTCGAGCTGATTGGGCGAATGAGGCGGCTGTATCGCCTACATGCGGGACACGTACCTCCTTGCGCTCATTATGGGTCGTCTTGAGCCGATTCTGCTCGTCTGCGATCGTCGAACGCTTGATCTCGGCCTGTGTCTTGATCTTGACGAGCGTCTTGTCGAGCTCGGCGACGTCGTCTTCCATCTTCTTGAACTTGCCGCCCTTCTTGAGCTCGCGCTCGCGCTGGGCCCGCACCTCTGCTGCGTCGTGCTCGGCAGCCTCGCTCTCCTTGACGATGCGCTCGCGGTCTTTGGCCTTGCGCGCCTTGTCGCGCTTCGAGTCTTCGATCTCGGTGGTCTTGGTCTCGACGCGCTTCTTCGCATCAACCCATTCTGCAGCGCGGACAACGCGGTCGATACGCTCGAGCTCGGTGCAGGCTTTCTGGTACTGGAGGAAGGCGCGCTTCTCGGCGCGGAGGGTGTCGAGCTTGGGGGTGATTTCCTCGGCGAGGAGGGACGTGATCTCGTCGACGCGTTTCTCCTTCTTGCCCATCGTCTTCTTCGCCTTGTCTTTGCGGTCTTCGAACATGCGCGTTCCGGCGGCTTCTTCAACCATGCCGAGGATTTCTTGGGGACGCATGTTGAGGACCTAGCCTGGCGCTCAGACAGGGTTACATAGAAAGGTGAGGGATCACGAACTTTCGTGATGCGGCCCTGCATGATGAGAAAGTTGGGGTTGTTGATATTGAGCTGGACACTCTGGAAGAGGGTCTGGATGGTTTGCTGCTGCGACTTGTGGCCATTGAGAAGATATTTGGAGATGTTCGGTAATGCAATCTAAACACGAGCAAGTTTGCCAACAAGCAGGGATGTAAAAAGTCGAGTACGCACCTGTCTTGTGACTGTTATCTGCGCCAAACTCTCAAAGCCAGCGGGGCTCTTGTCTTTGTCGGAGTTGTCAAAGACGATAGTCACACTAGCCTTAGTGATGCCCGCCTGCCCGCGTTTGTAGATCAAATCTTGTTGATTTTGAGCGCGCATCTGCGATCATATTGCGTGAAGAGCAGGCTAGGGCGTGCAAACACGAGGATGACGCACCGAAGTCATGTTGGTGATACCGAGCACGAAACAGATCGCGTCGAGGATGTTGGACTTGCCCGAGCCATTGAGGCCGGTGATGGCATTGAAAGACGAGTCCCAGCCGGTGATTTGAGTGCGTACAGGGTACGACTTGAAGCCCTCGAGGACGAGCTCCTCGATGCGCATGGTGGGCAAGAGCAAGACGAAACCACGTTCAATTGACAATATTGTTTCTGCAGCCACTGGCACGCCACAGACGCGTCGCGCGGGCGGCAAATGCGGCCCGGTCCACGTGACGATCTCAGATTACCTTTCTTCTTGCCGGTCGCTAATTGTTGCAAGGGCTTCTGCCACTCCCAATTTCCCCCTCTTTTGTACAACCCTTGGCCCTTGCTTTTATAGACTTATATACCGGTCGTCAGGTCCCCCAAGCTCTGTATCATCCGACGACCTTCCCCCCACATGCCGCGTTGAGCCATGTCCTTTTCCGATTTCGACTACTCTGACTTTACCGACATCTCGTCATCCGACGAGGACGACTACGTCCCCCTTTCGCAAGCGAGGAGAGGTGCCAAGAAGAAGAAATCTACAGCGAAGCCGTATACCATTACTGGTCAGTTACGGCCTCCGCGTGCTGCCCAGTATTCAGTAAAATCTCTGTATGGTGCGTACACCCCGCACCATCGCCCTAAACACGTGTTGAATAAGGATCATACCTTCGCAGATCAGATAGTAGAGGGGAACATAGACTTGGATCCCGAGTATCAGCGAGGTGCGCTACCTCACTTGAACACTGCAGCCCAAGTCGAATAGATCTAATTGCTTTATCTCTTCAGATGTGGTGTGGCCCGATTCAAAACAAATAGGGCTCATTGACTCTGTTTTTCGTCATTATTATATTCCCCCAGTCATTTTCGGTATGTGCGCTTCTTGACTGTCTCGCGTTGCTTCTGAATCGTCCGTTCAGCTGTGTCTACTTCTGACGATGGGGTAGAAAGGCGAGTATGTATTGACGGAAAGCAACGACTGACTTCTTTGCAAAAGTGAGTTTTGCATGGTATTTTTTCACTCTAACTACTAAGGTGAATTTCTGTGGTGAGGTTCATGGATGGTTTCGTGAGTGTCCTGTTGTCTGTATGTTGACTTGTATGATGCTAATTCGAAAATCCTTGTCAGATTCCACGTAAGTGCCAATTTCTGTATAAATCTCGGCTATCTGATCATCTCAAACTCATCTTAGATAAAGACAAGTGAGTAGAGTGAATATTGTCTACGCACTTCACGCTGAACTTTCGACAAGTGCAACCGGTAAGAAGTATTGGTACAAACACGCCGGTCCCGGAAGACGAGCACTCCTGCCAAAGCACTTGTTGCAAACATTTGCCAACAAACAAATTGTCTGTGTAGAATATGACGATCTGACGGATGACCAGGAGAGGGAGATTTTCCAGGTACGTTCTCTTTGATTACGACGCCACTTTCACTCACCTTCCACAGCGCGTACAACTCGGAGTTGCTCTGACTCCTGCCGGTATGTCTTCGTCAGCTAATGGTTCACTTGGTCTCAACTCACAACCCTCCTCTAGAACGGATGGCGGCCATCACAGGCCCTTGGCCTTCCTTCATTCGAGATATCCAAAATCAAGTTCTTGGTGAGGAAGGCTTCGGTGACGTCTCAGAATTCGGCAAGACTCGTGGTCGCGACTTTCAAGCAGTCGTATCCGTAGTCTTCGTCATCGACAAACTGCCCACATTCACCACTCCTGGCGCTGCGCAGCTCGAGAAATGGTTACAGCGCACGACGGCCGTCCCGAAAAAATTGCGCGATGAAGTTGTAACCACGTTCAAGATTCTTATGCATCTCATGCGCGACAAGAAATATCGTACATCGTTCGAGAAACCAACGCGGGTGTCCCCCGTTGAGTTTGTCATGATAGGCCTCCTTATTCATCAACACCGCGACAGTCTTTCCTTCGCACAGCTCGCATCGGCAATAGAAAAGATGCGTACAGACGTCCGCACGAAAGAAAAGGATATTCGGACAAATGGCAGAGTCACGAAGGCTATGTTTAACTTTATCATGAAGCAGGTCGGGAAGATTGCTCTCAAAAGCGACGGGAAAGGCGACAAGCCTGCAGCTGCCCAACTATTGGCTCCGAATACTGCCCCGAAGAAGAGGAAACGAGCAGTCGAATCTAGCGACGATGAAGATTCCGACCTGCGGCCGGCAGTGAAAGGGTCGACAAAACCCTCCAAGACTACAATTACGATTCCTCCCAGAGGCAAAGTGGCGAAGGCTACGAAGACTGCACCAGCAAGCGCTCAGACTGCAAATGGATCAAAGGTAACAAGCAAACCGAAGGTCGCGCCTACAGGTGGAACGTCCACTCGACCTGCCAAGCAGCCAGCCCCAATTGCCAGTACATCTAAGACAAATACAGGATCGAAAACAGCTACGTCTTCGAAAGTGTCCACGGATGGGAATGCGACGACATCTCGCCCAAAAAAGGCTTCAGTGAAAACGACTCTGCCCAGGGTATCAACTGACACATCAATCCCAACGCCGTCTCCTCTCTCGGAAGTCGCACCGTCCCCATTACTGCCACAGCCCCCTACCCAAACCTCGTCGACGATGGGTCCCCCAGCCACGCCAGTCGTAACGCAGAACCGGCCTGCGCCCCCCGCACAGGCTCCTCAGGTTGCACACTCCCCACCAGTTTTCATCAAACCCGAGCCCGAGCCTGACAGGCCACTCGGTGCGGGCCGACTCGCGGCTATTCGGGCTGCAAGAGCGGCCGCGGTCAACTCTCCTCAGGGTACCCCAGGAGCCGGATCATCTACTCAAACGGGCCCGCCAGCAGCGCAGAGCGATCACTTCTTTGTCAAGCAGGAGCGAATGTCGCCGCCTCCGTTCTCTTCTTTCCTCCCTCGTAGCAATACAGAACCCAACTTGGGATCGGCATCGCAGCCTATTGTAATCGACTCAGACGACGACGACGACGTTATTCCGCAGCAAACGCAGCCGCTCGCCAGGAGGCAAACGTTTGCATATGGCACGCAACAGCCCATGCCATATCCGAACTTCGCCGCTCCGAACAGCAACATGCCGCCCCAGAATGGAGGCCAGCCTGCGGCGGGCGGTGTATCTGCAGTCGATCCGCAGACCTTCGAGGCACTCTTATCTGCTGCAGGTGTCCAGGTCGCCGGGAAAAACGCATCTGTGCCGGCTCTCATGACCAACGGCCAAACGCCGCTGGCGCAGTCGCAATCAATGCCGAACGGGTTCTTCCAGCAGTCAAATCCATTAACGTTGAACGCCGGGATGGGCGGCAATCCAGGACTCGTGTTTGGGAGCATGCCGCCGCAGAACATGACGCCCGAGCAGCGGGTAGCAATCCAGCAGGCGATGGGCGTGCACGGGAACAGCCCACACATACGCAACATGCCGCTCCCGCCCACGGGCCCCGCTGCCATGCAGTGGCCGGCTGGTGGACAGGTCCCGATCCAGATATCTGGGGCTGCGAGCGCAAGTGTGCCTCCCTTGCGGCGGCATGACACGGAGATGGCGCCCCCGCTTTCGGTATCCCCTAGATCGTCGTTCAGCGACAGGCGGAACAGCGATAGGTTCGACTATGAGCGCGATCCGCGGGACAGAGAGTACGGCAGGGATGCTGGCAGGGATTATAGTCGGGGCAGGGATTACCGCGATCGGGACTACGACCGGGACAGAGACCACGGACGGGACAAGGATCGAGAGCGCGGCAGAGACAGGGAATACGACCGCGACCGCGACCGGGGTCGAGAGAAAGAATATGACTACGATCGCGGGCGCGGACGTGGACGTGGTAGCAGGAGTCGCGGGCGGGACTACTATGACTCTGGGCATAGGTATGAGAGCAGCCGTGGACGGGAGCGGGAGCGGGATCGGTACGAGGACAGGACTCGCCGAAGGGACTGGGACAAGAGAGGGAGCGAGGAGAGGGATTCGAAAGACTGGTTCAGAGATCACATGAGGGAAGTGGAGAAGAATAAGGAGAGGGAGAGGGAGAGAGATGGTCGATAGGAAGATGAATCCGTCGGCGGCGCCTTACCGGGTTAAGGACCAACGGCGTCTAGATGTTGCAGGTACGTACGACATCAATGGTTTGTTCGCGTCGGCGCTCTGTGAGTATTGTCAGCATCTGATATTGGGCTGTACTGTCTAGCTGAGCTGCCCGTCGACGCGAGGCATTTCCGGCCAGGGACTGTGCTATTTCTCGAGCGCCCGTGCCGCTCGGCTTTGCTTTGTTTCAGCGTGGTTCCCTTGTCGAAGTGAATTCTCACTAACATTTATCCCCCAGACTTATCGACTTCATAATCGTGTCATCACTTCTTCACAACTCTTGGCTGTTCTCAACACTGTCTTTATAACTGTATTCATCAGTCTGTGGTTCCGCAGTGTCGTATATTCACTTATCATTCATCTTGTTGTTCAGCAGGACGTATGTATATCCTGCACTCGTTCGTTCGCACTATATAGTAATGTTACCTATTGATAAATTCAATCGATCTCAGTCGCTCTCCCCAATTGCGTCCTCCAGTTGCATGCACAAACATACGCATCGATGACAGGCGGGTAATCCGATTCTGCACATGTCCCACAGATCGCGCTCTGCTGTCCCGAGCAACCGCAACAACTCCGCTCACCTTATTGTCCACTTAGGACTGCTTCCAGGCCATTCATCTATCCCTATGAGACGCATTGCCTCCTGCGAGCCTTCCCCGTGTACTCCACCGGGTGAAACTGCTTCATGGCATTCTCATTTAAGGGTATGAGTCATCCAATTCGAAACACATGTGTACTTTGAGATCTTGACATCCATTCCTATTCCCTAGACCATATCATGACAAGTTTCCCGGGTATAAGCGGTCCTCAACAATATAGAGCGGCGAGGACAGCCTGCGAATGAAACGTGTCAATGAGGTACTAGATCCCAAAAACCTGAAAACGACACGTTACATGAGCATCATCATCCCATGGCTTAACGCCTTGTGCGAGTAGTTCCTCAACGTCGTCGTTGGTGAATCCATAGTTCATCATCCTCTCCTCCATGTCATCATCATCGCCAAATTCGAGCATGTCTTCACCCCATCTCGGAAGAGAACTTGTGCCCATCCCGTACGATCCTTGTCCTTGGCGTCCGGCTCGTTGACGACCCTGTCCTTTCTTCCCATTCGCAGCGGCCTTTTTACCCTTGCCCTTTCCTCGGCCCCTACTAGTCGACCCACTTGCTCCCCTACCGCGACCGCGCGCTTGCGAGGGCACTGCTCTGCCTGCCAGATCGACGGTAGGATCATCTTCAAACGCCTGCATCATCCATTCCATCATTGCGAAATGGTCCGGCACCCACTGCTCGAGCGGATCGCCCCCATCCGGGTTCTTCCCCTCTGACCACACTATACGATTATCAAGCGTGTTGAAGAAGTGCTGCACGGTGGACGGAATTTCGCGAGCAGGATGAAGAGTCGAAAGTACCATGCGCGCAGCTTCTACACTTTCTTCGTCGTCCCACCAGCGGCCAGGCGGAAGGTAATCCCTGCAGTGGGAATACACGCAGTTGCGCTCGCCAAATTTGCACATCCTGGCCAGAAAGTATACGCAGACATTCTTTCCCCTATTTCATCCCAATGAGACTGAGACGGACCGACGATGAGCAGACAAATAGACGTACAGATCGTCGCGAACACTGAGATGGTTGACTGCATGCGAGTACAGGCAGTCATGCCCCTTCGTGCATCCGGCGTGGTTGTAGAAGCGGCATGGAACGCCGTTGCCTTCATGTCGATAGTCGCTTGAATCTGACGCGTAGTCAATCTCGATCCTCTGCAAATCTAGGGCGGCTTCATCATCTTCGTCGTTGAGGCGGATTCTACCCGCTTCGTACAGCGTGCGAATAGAATTCATTTCGGCCTTCACCTCTGGGACGTTCGGGTCCTGCTCTGTTATCGCCACGAAGTCTAGAGAATCCGAGTCAGCGTCGTTTCAATGAAAAGCATGGTGAAATGACCTATTAATGCTGCTTTATAACGCTTCTGGCCTTTGAATGCGAGACCACGCCTATATCGCGCCTTAATGAATAAAGGATCCTGCATCAACGCACGGTGGGCAGCGTTTTCTGCATCTCTGTAGCTGGTAGATGAGAAACAAATAGAAAGCGTGAGTATACATGGACCTGAAGTGGGCCAACGGCGAACGAGGTCGCGGTGATAGTACTTACTTGCCCATTTTGAGATACGTCGCTGCTATATTTGACAGTATGGGCACGCGGGGCCCGTTCGCCGCGACAGCATCCTGGTAGCATTTGAGGGCTTCTTCGTAAAAGCCTTCTCTAAACTTCTTATTTCCCTGCGGGTGCCATGCGTAAATAAGGCAGACGACGCGCAGAACTACAAAAGCGCACCTCCTCTTTATACGACTCCGCTTTCTGCCTTCGTGCCTGTGCTCGTTCAGCACGAGCTTGCTTGCGATCCGCTAACAGCTGGGCTGTATCGGGTACTTGTGAAGAAGCCATGTATAGGGTGAACTGAAGAGTATAACGGTGTCCGTGGTCGTTGTTGAGTTGCAACTTGAACTTACGCGAGACTGCCACAGCGCGACTGGGTAATATTGCCGAGCGCGCGTTATATCAGTCACAAACACGCCTACCACGTGGGCGCGACATGACACGTGCTGGGCACGCATTTGCAGAATTGTCACCGTTACGTTCTCCCAGAATTCGAGAAGATTGACTCCCATTGGAAGCTCGTATATACGTTGTTGAAACATACAAAAAATACAGGAATATCATACACCAAATAATGATCACCCCAATCCAACCAAAACCCAACTTGAAAATCGTGCAAGGGGGAATAGATACTTTACTCGGTGCGGCGTAAATGGTCGTGATTCACTGGTAAACTTTGATCCAAGGGAACTCGAAGTACGCATTCTTGAGATCTGCAGGTCTGTTGTTGACATAGTCTATCGGTAGTGTTAGCGCCGCAACTCCAGGGAGTAGTATTGGATAACACACACCTACGCATGTGCCCGGGCATCCAGACGAGGCCCACGCGCTGCTGCTGCCAGCCCAGTCGCCGCCTTGAGGCAAGAGTCAGCATCCGGTAGAGAGCGACAAGATCAGACAGGAGAACAACTTACAGAACGTGAGGTTGATGATGATGTTATGCGGACCGAAGTGCGAGGCAAAATTGCAACTCGTGTTCGGGAAGTACGCATCGGGGCGGCCCTGGAACACGTAATGAGATCTGCGCGTCGATAAAAAGGCATCAAGCTATAAAGCGTACCCAGCTATCCGTGTTCACAGAGCCTGCACCGTTCTTGACGTCACTCGGCGTGTTGACGTCGTCGCGCGTCCAAAACCAGATCTTGATAAAAGTGCTTGTGCGTTCGATAGCCCACCTTCGCAGAAGGTCAGTACAAACGCTACCGCATGATTGGGATAGGACCGACCATCCGCCACCGTTGGAGTTGAAGTTTGGCCCGTAGCTATTCGGGTCGTTCTCCGCGACGCCGCACCCTGCATTGTTGTTTACTGCAACATTACAGTCGTTCTGTAACGGGTTACTGTAGTCGCGATCGCGATGATTTGAGCATCTCATGACATCGACAACCCCGATGAGATATGACATACCCGCTCTCGGTACGAGACGCCGGCATCGTGCACCCTGCGCTCGTGTGCAAGGTCATGCGGTTCGGCGGCACGTCATTGACGCCCTCGACGATGTCGACTTCACCCTGCATGAGAACCACGTGAGTCGTTCCACCACACTCCACAAGCACCCGACGCGACGACACATACCTCATTCGGCCAGTTGTCGCCAAGCTCCCAGATAGCCGGCCAGGTGCTAGATGATATGCCGCATCAGCTACAGAGCCACCCCGGAAACGCACGGACGGATCACTCACCCGCAGCCATGCGGCATGTGATCCACGTTAAACCTATATATGTCAAGCACTCAGCGATCGGGATGGAGAGCAGAGCACAGTGGGAGAGTGGCATACACGGCGACGTGCGTGGTGTACTGTTTCTTCGACTGCACGCGGAACGAGTCGCGCCCAGGCCCGCTGGCGGGGATGGTTCCGCTCACGTCCGCGCTGAGCTTGATCGTGCTGCCCAGCGTGATGATACCCTCGCTCTGAGCCGTCGCCTGGTTGACGTAATTTCTGTACATACACGCACATACACACCGTTAAGACCAAGGAAAGCAGGCGAGAAGGTGATGAACGCACACACGCCCGTGCGTCGGATCTGCAATTGCTTGGAACGCGAAGTTGTTGTAGAACGTGCTCGGAGTGATGTTGTCCGACAGGGAGTACGTCGCACCGTACGCGCTGCGCGCCGCGAGCAGCGTGCTGAGAAGGACAGTGGTGGCAGAGAGCTGCATGTCGAAAGAAGAGACCGTCGGTGCTCTATCCGCCCTCACCACTTCGTCCAGCCAACTTTATAGCACTCTGCGCTCTCTCGGACCGTGGTCGACCCAACGCGACCCTTCAATCTTCCACAACTTCCGACCGCACCACATGGAAGATCGTCAGTTGAACAAGCTATGCGCGCGCTCCGGGCACGGTTCAAGAGGTCGGCTGGCGATGGAGCACGAAGCACGGTCGTTAGAGACACATGCTCCTCCGGAGATATTCCCTTCAACCAGCGTCAAAGGCTTGGGGCCGGCATCATGTGCGGGCAGACGGTGTGATCTGCACGGACAGCGCACTGCCAAGCGCTGCAGGTGCGAAGACGCGGAGTGATAAGAGGTGCTGGCAGTTTTCCCTTGGTGGCTCGGCGAGTAGGTGGCACAAAGCCAGTATGGCATGCCAAGAGACTTCGAAGAGGAGAGCATTATGGTGGTTCGGGCGCATCGGCGAGCATGAGCGTGAGGACATGGATGAGGCTTAACAGAGGCGTTACATTTGGGACACCCCAGAAGCGATGAGAGGCGTTGGAGCAGCGACCGGTGTTGTGCAAGGCGCTACGCAGGCCCGGACCTCCGGTATCCACCCCAAGAGCCCTCGAGGCGCCGAAGCGCGCAATTTGCAGAGTCTGCGGCGTATGTTTCTGGCAAAAAAAAAATCAGAGCAATGGAAGTGTCAGAATGCGTATACGTCTGGGTCAGCCAAACCTGCACGGTAACAATTGACCAAGAGCGCCCATCAGCGAAACATCATCCGCCGGCCGCATATAGCAAGTGCTCCACAGACCGGCGGCGCTGCGGCTCGTCAAGTGACGGCCCTCTCGTCTTCCAGCAAGCTGCGAGAGCCGTTCTCCCCGACACGAGGATGGATCACGACGGCACGGAAGCATTAGACCATCAGGACGGATAGCGCACGAAGCGGCATCAGAGCCCAGCTAGATCGATAAGATGGCAGAGGTGAAATCAGGACAGAGAAGCATCGTGGCGTTGTTGGGGATGTCGCGTCGACGCGTGGTCGGGATGGTCCATTGTAAGGGTGGATGGAACTTGGAGATAAGCACGGGGCTGATCAAGACACTCCGAGTCGAAACACGAGACGGGCACGGACAGGTGAATTTGAAAAGAAAAGGGCGTGCGGCTCGCGAGAGCATATGCAGCGCCATATGCAGCGCCCAGTGACCGCCAGGGTATCGCATGGTTGCGTGATATCGCACATGCCGACGGTCTAGGGTCGCATTCGGCGTTCGGACAAGTGCGCACGGAGGCTACTTGCTAACTTGCTAAAAGTCCCGCGAGTAAAGTGCATCTGCGGCCAGAATAAAACCAGGTGTGAGCAACTTAGCGATGTTCTAGGCCTCCGCTCCGAGGATGAACAGGTGGTCAGACCTACATATTGATGTCGATCCGACCGACCCGAAGAAGTTACGGGGGCGCCAAGAGACACATGACACTGGTCGTTTCCTGCGCAGAAAAGGTGAGTATATACGATCGCTGGGATTGCCGATGACTGTGCAAAAACGGTGGGAAGAGACATATTCTCAACGTTTAGACGACGACGGTCGTTCCAACGCACAATGCGAAAGTTTCGATATCATCGTCTTGCGCAGAGAGAAACTTGCAGCACGTTTGATTTGAACCCCGACACTATCGGAGCTGCAACATGTTCGGCAGCTCGTTCGGCCACAGAGCGCAGGCACTCGCAGGCACCAAGTACTCGCACCAGACACCAGGGATGTCCTATAACCTGCAAAGATAGGCTCGAGGGATCGAACAAAAGCAATGACGTCTCGACGAAAGGTGAGATCAGGGTAAACGACCGAGGGGTAAAAAAAAGTAAGCAAACAACAGACACCCAAGAACAGGGCCAAGATATACGTAGATCCACAGACACCGATAGTAATATGTATGACAACTACTTATATCTAAAGTAACATAGGTACGCATGTCCATATGTCCAACCGCGCCGGTGAGATAGAGATACTGTACCCGCACGCAAGAGACCGGCGTATACACGCCAGGACGCCCCGATAACCAAAAGCGCGCCTCCGGATCGTCCTAGGCTAACTGGCAATAGCACCGGTCCGGTCCAATATCCACCCGCGCATCCGTCCAAGTCCAGTCCATATCCAAATCCAAATCCAAGTCCAAACAACAAAACCACTAGCTCGCGAGCCCCGCCACCACGCCCGCGAGCACCACACCCCAGCCCGCCCAGCCGACCCCGCCCGCGGCCCTGGGCGCGCCGTTCGCGCCCTTGGAGCCCGCGGCGACCCAGTCCTGGTACGCCGCCTGCATCTGCAGCACGAACGCCTCGCTCTCGGGGCTGTGCTGCCCCTGCGCGCCGTACGAGTCCGGGTTCACGACGGGCTGCAGCCAGCCGTCCTCCGTGAAGTGCGCCGCGCCGTTGAAGACGGTCGAGGTCGGTGTCGGTGTTGTGGAGGAGGACGACGAGGAAGAGGACGAGGGAGGGGCGGAGGACGAGTCGGATGTGGGCGACGTTGCGCTCGGCCGCGCGCTCGACCGCGACTCGGACGTGCTCGAGCCGGACCGCGAGTCGGGGGCGCTCGTGGAATCGGACTCGGGTGCCGCGCGCCGGTTGGCTGCGGCCGAGGACGAGGACGAGCCGAGGAGCGTGGCGAGCGCCTTGCGCGAGCGCTCTGCGTCGGGGAGGTATGTGTGCTTGTTGGCGAGGAGCGAGAGGCGGTAGACGGTCGCGGCCATGATCGCGGTGGAGGACGCGTCGTCGAAGTTGCCGCTGTCGGACGAGTCGGCGTAGTTCTTGAACAGGTTGTTCGATTGCTGCAGACGTGTGAGTATGGGGCCGCGGAAGGTGGAGGAGAGAATGGGAGTGAAGGGAAGAGACGCAGGACGTACAAGGTTCCGGTACATCCCGCCCTGGATCTGGAATGCCCAGTTCGCGAGGTCGTTCATCTCGTTCTTGAACGACTTTGCGTACTGCGAGTTCTGCATTGTGCCCAACACGCGTAGCATGCCCGCCGCAGCCCACCCGTTGCCTATATACACGTCAAATCAGAATCGAATAAGAAAGAAGAAGGGTATAATGACATACCAGTCGACCAGTGCCCCTCGTCAGTCCCGTTTCCCAGCAGAATATGCTTCCACAGCCCATTCGCGTTAGGGTCATTAAGATAATTGCGATACACTTTTATCTGCACCATGTTCAACACACCCAGAAACGAAGTACAAATGAGGTGCGAACCTGATTGTACGCCTCCTCGACCATCGACCGATTCTGGGACAGCACGCCGTAGTACGCGAGGAACGGCGGCACCATGTACACCGAATCCGACCTGACCATACCACGCGCGTCAGAACGCGCCGCCCACACGTACACGAACCGCAGCAGACTCACCAGAGCTGCACCTGCGACACGCGGTGCGAGAGCGCGCCGTCGTCCGTCCGCGGGACATTCCCCCACAGATAATCGAGCTGGTCGCGCGCGGCGCCTGCGTAGTCCAGCCCGTCGGCCGCGCCCTGGCCTGTCCAGTTGGCAAGCAGCACGGCGGCGCCGATGCTGCATGGATCGCCGGCGCTGCTGTCTTCGATAAGCGGCTGCGGCCCGGTTGCGTTGTGGTTGGACTTGGCGCGTCCGGAGACGATAGTGCGCGCGATGCCGAAGACGTCGGAAAGCGAGGAGCTTTCGGACGAGTTCAGGCTGCTTGGGGGCGGGAGAGACACATGGGTGAGCACGGAGAAGTCGGGGGCCTCGAGTTCTAGGAGCGTCTGGGCGCGTGTGCCGAACTCCCAGCTGTACGGGGACGTTAGCGAAGTAGGAGGTTCGGCGACGGGCACACGCACCTGTGTGTTGCGCCTTCCGCGAGACGCTGCTTCACGAGCGAGATCTGGTCATCGCTGAAGCTCTGCGCGTGGGCGGTGGGTAGCCGTGCGCAGCACCAGGCGGCAAGGGCGAACGCGATCGGTTTGTAGCCACGCCGGAGCATGGGGCCGGCTTATTTAAACGACAGAGACGAGCAAGGAGCGTCGGGAGCGGGAATGGGGGCGACGTCTGCGGATGCCAGAAGGAAATATACAGATTCAAAGTGCTCTGTGGGAAATTGATGATCTGGAAGCCTGTCTGTGTCTAAGTATAAGTTGCCTGGGTCTGCTGCCGGTTTCCAATCAGCCTGCCATGCCGAGGACTCGACCGGGCGGTTGTTGCGATTGCAATGCGGACGAACTGTTACTCACCACTGGGACTGCCGGGCCTGATATCGAAAGGCTCGAGGGTGAGCAGCATGGCGTTCCGCTGCGATGACTGCATCTCCGAGCCGATGGAGCGGGCTCGGAGTCCAGGCTGGATCGGGCGGTATTCTGGGTCTGCACGGAGAGACCCCGGATAATTGTGCCTTGCTTCCACTCGGACCCACAAATAGCGTTGCTCACTTGCACAAAGCACGGTCTGGCGAGGCATGGTCAGTGGAGGATGAGCGGACGGCCTGGCTCAACGTAGTTCACTGGTAAGCTAATTATAATATATATCGGCGGAAAGTACAAATTAAACCTAACGCTGCTGACAGGACTTCGATTCATTCAATTTGTGACGTCACGCGTCTACCACGTTTTGCACTCTCCCTCTTTCTTCGCTCTCTACTACTCGCACCTTACTGGATATCAACATACTTGACAACTATGCAGTGCAGATTGTTTCTCTTCAAATCCTGAAAATACAGCTTGCTGATATTTCGCGCTTTGCAGACACTGCCGCAACGCTGCGGCAACGAGAACGTCGTCGGTGGCAGCGCCGCACTCCTCTTCATCGATAGCTAGCTAGGCATGTTGCTGATGCCAATCAATACCTCGCGTACGGTATCGGCAACATAGACAACGAAGCCACGAACTTTGAGTTGACCAGCAAGTTCGCGATACGCATCGTCATTCGGTTCTGCATTACACGTCATCGACACTAATATAGCCCACCGACGTCGTCTTCCCTGCCTTCTTCCAATCTACACGCCAGAGTTTTCCAAAACGACCACGTCACACGCATTGGCTTTCTCAGCACGGACTTCGGAGGAAGTGTCAATCAAAAGTCATTGTATCCGCGTTGTGAGTAGCTATCCGCAGTATCAGCCCTTGAGACCCTAATTCGAGTCGGCTGATGGTCCAGCATTCGTAGAAGGTGTCCATGGAATCTTCATCTTCTCGGGCCAACGGGCAGAGACGTGGACGCGGACGCAGAGCGAACAGATTGCATGGGAGGCGTAGGCGCAATAACCAGGCTCGAGAGGCAAGCGAATTGAACGCCAGAGGTGGAAGTAGCGCGCGGGACAGACAAACAGTCGGGAGCTGCGCGAGCCAAAGAAGAGGGCGCGCTCGTGGTGGACAAGGACACGGGCAGGCGTCGATTCCGCATGAGCGGGAGGCATATCCAGGTTATCCTTTGAGAATGGATGATGTCGGTGTGTTCGACAACCTCAGTCTCGAAGAAGGGCTTGACCAGGTGTTCGAGAGGATGGGGAATGCGGGGTTCAGCAATGCCGAATACGACACATTCATCTTGTATGGTGTAAAACCATGGGATGATGATGCTGCAGTAAGCTCTATTCATTTATGTTCATTTTTCTCTGCTGATGTATTGGGTTTTAGTAGGATGTCCTTGATGCTTTGGATTATTATAATTGAGTTAGTCATAGAAACAGGTATTGTGTCAATGTGAAGCTCACTTTTTATTACTTACTCAACTCTGCCTATCCAGCTGTCCTAAGGCTCTGATTATCAGGGATTGATTCAGCCACTGAACTTGTGGGTTTTCAAAATATAGTGCTTTTGCTAGACTCTAGTAAAAATTTTTATTCATGTTCTAACTAACTAATTATACAGAAAAGGAAAATAATATGAAAGCTCTTTACTGAGTTGATGTGTTCAGCTGATTCTCAATATCTACAGCCTGTTTGCTCATAACTTGTGCATCTTCCTCTCTGGACATTGTTTGATAAAGCTGCTCCAGAGCCCTGCAGGCATTCAATGCATCATTCAATGATCCTAACTCCTTGAAAATTCCTAGAGCATCATGCAACTCTTTCTCGGCTTTATCATGTTGATTTAATGCAGTATGTATAAGGCTCAGGATTTTCAAGTCTCTGCCTTGCTCATACAACTTCTTAGCTTGTGCATGTGCTTGTGAAGCTCTTTCAAGGAATGTCTCTGCCTGAACAAGATCCATGTGCTCTCTGTGCATGTAGGTTTGAGCTATGCCAAAGAATGAGTCTCCCATGCCTGAGATATTTTTGCATTTTTCATACAATTTTGCAGACTCTTCATACATTTCTCTAGCTCTGAGTATCTGTGAGGTGTACCTGAATGCTTCACCCAGGTAATAACTGTCAACAGCTTGCTCAGGTATTGTGTTGGCTTGTATGGATGAATGACAGGCTAATGCTTTCTCTAGATTGTCTATAGCCAGATCAAACCTGGATTCTTTCAGGAACAGAATGCCAATAATCTGCATCACATTCCCAGAACCCAAGGTACCTCCTGTCTCATTATACCATTCCAGAGCATTATTGAGACATTTCAAGGCTTTCTCATGATCTCCAAGCTCAATGTGAACTGTGCCAAGCTTGAGCAAGGCATTAGCTAGACCTTTCTTATCCTGACAAGCTTTTGATATCTTTTCAGCCTTTTCAAACTTCTGAACTGCCTCAAGACATCTGCCTAGCTTCATGTCAATAGTGCCAAGAGAGAGCAAATCTGCAGCCTCTCCAAGTTGATCTTCAGCTTGTATATGCAGACTTATAGCTTTCTCAAGCATCTCCTTGGAAGTCTCTGCATCTGCATGATATCTTGTGTACAAAGCAGCCAGCTCCTGGTAGTCATTTGCTTGACCCATAATATCATTCTCCTGTTTGTGCAATGCCAAAGCTTTATTGAAATCATCCTTTGCCAATTCTGGCTGATTGAGCCTGATGTGAATATCTCCCAGG
This sequence comes from Dentipellis sp. KUC8613, assembly GCA_002286715.1. Taxonomy (NCBI): domain Eukaryota; kingdom Fungi; phylum Basidiomycota; class Agaricomycetes; order Russulales; family Hericiaceae; genus Dentipellis; species Dentipellis sp. KUC8613. Next base: position 178,219 of record NSJX01000044.1, on the reverse strand, counting down.
CAGTGCAAATCATTGGCCTGGCCTACAGAATCACAGGCTTCCTCATGCAGAAATACTGCACTCTTGAAATTGGCTTTGGCTTCTTGTAGATCTCCAAGGAGAAGATTGATTCTGCCCAAAAGCTGAGTAGTATTGGCCTGTCCCAAGACATCTCTGACTTGTACATGCATCTCCAGGGACTGCATGGTCACCTCTTTGGCCTCTTTGTATTCAGCTAACTGCATATGAATAGTTCCCAGTAACTCAAAGTTATAAGCCTGGCCCAGAACAGCATTGGTTTCAGCATGAAGACATTGTGCTTCATGTAGATGATCTCTTGCTTCTGAGAATCTAGCAAGCTCAAGAGAAATTCTACCCAGATTTTGCAAGTCATATCCTTGGCCAACCTTGTCACCAATTTTAGTGTGCAGCTTCAAAGCTCTCTGCAGATTATGTTCAGATTCTAGTAATCTGGAAAGCTGAAAATAAAGTTTGCCAAGATATTGCAGATCATGAGCCTGCTGAGAGAGGTCTTCAGCCTTTTCATGCATAGTCAGAGCTTCTTTATAATAGCCTTCAGCTTTTTCTATCTGAGCTGTGAATTGACAACATTTTGCCTGAAGGAAAAGGCAGTCTCCTCTGAGTCCATGATCAGGATCCTGTAGAGCTGTGTAGACAAGATTGAGGAGCTTGTCCTCATATAAATTCATGAATTGGCAGAATCTGCAGAAATCCAAAGTAGGTTTGACAATAGCATTATCAGGAGTGGCAATCTCAAAGAAAGACTCCAGCAAGAAGTTCAGATTCCCTATCTCTGGCAACAGTTCTGTCTGCACATCTGGCAAAGCATATTTTTCTCCCAGAGAAGCTAATGGCAGATAATATCTTTTCAACCCATCAATGCTTTCCAGAGATAAAGCATGATTTGCTTGGATATAAAGCCTGATGGGGGAAAGAACACTGATATTCCCAGATTGAGCTGTATACACAAGTGCATTGTGATACAAGGTTGACAATGCATGCTGCATGTAGGGCAGATTGGCAAAAGCAGTCTGAAAGCTTTGCAGTTTGGACATCTGCAATCCATCAGGCAGCATGCTCAGAATGCTGAGCAGAACAAGTGCATCAGGGTCTGCAGTCATCTGTGGGCTCTCCAAGGAAAGCATGATTGAGAAGTCAACACTTGAGAGTTTGTCAATACCCCTCCTGTGAGCCATAGATGTGTGTTTGGTTTCCCAATTTTCCCAGACATGAACTGTGTCTTCAGATTGTGCAAGATAAGCAAGCAGCTGGACAGCAAGTGGGACACATTCAACTGCCTGCACAAGTGTGGTGGCATAGGCATCCCTTTTGCCTGAGATAGCCTCAAAGGTCTGCAGTGCAGCCTCAAGTGTCAATGGCATCACTGGTGGCAAGAAGGGCTGAGTCCAGAGTGTCTTTGCAGGCCTTCCTCTGCCCCGCATAGTCACAAGAACAGATACAGAAGGGATAGAAGTGATTTTGGCAAGAAGCTCTTCGACCAATTCAGTCTGTGCATCCCAGGGTGTCTCGAAGTTATCCAAGCACAAGATACACTTCGAGCGGTGTAAGAATGCCAAGATCTTCTTCTCGAGAGAAAGTATGCCATCAGTGAAGATCCCCAGAGCAGCAGCCATTTCCAAGAGTAAGGCATCCGCAGACCGTGCAGCATCGCACGGGACCAAGTAACGTGCATCGATAAACTCCGATGCAATGGCAGGGTGATGGAGAACAGCGAGTGACAGTGACGTCTTGCCGATACCGCCTGGTCCCAAGATCGCAATCCGCGCGGGAGCCTTTTGCTGAATTGACGTGACGAGTTCTTGGATCTCGTGATTGCGCCCGAACATTGTCGCCGATGGCGCACGCAAGTCTGGCGGTGTCCTGCGCAAAAGATCAGTGTGCATATCCTGCAAACCCTCAACTACGACGTACACAGTATCTTCGATAGCGACAATCCTAACCTACATCTCTATTAGCAATGCACACACGAGAAGTACAGTATATGTCGTACTTTATTTAGCGCGTCCAGAATCTTGGCAGCATCGGTACGGGTGCCGAGACTGATCTTTGTCTGTGGCGACGGGTTTAGCAAGCTGAAATATAATGCTGGGGATGAACTCACATTGAATATCTGCAGCGCAATCTCCGTGTCGCGCGCACAATTCTTGATGGCAGCGTTGAGCTTGGTTCGGCGCAGGAAGAGCGAGATATGGTCGAGCATCGAGCTCGACTTTGTCGCAGGCTGATATCGAGCCCAGGTAGTGACGGTGGCTTGTAAGTATCTGAATTTGATCGATCGGATACGACACTTGATGTGAGAACCCGGAGTACGCACTGTTCAAGGGATTTGAATGCTTTCTTGATATCTTCCGGCATCACCGTCGCCCCGACACTCGTGAGCTCCATGTGATATTCCTCGATGATATCTTTTATTGCTTCGATGTTCTTCATGACAGCTTTCCAGCCATCGCGATACTCGTCGACTTCCTACGCAAATTCTTAACGGCCGACCTGGAAAACGAAAATGCGTTCGAACGTACTGCTTTCATCTTCAGGATGTGGATACAAACTCCGGAGATGGCTTTGATGTACGGGATGTTCTGCGTCATCTCGCCTACCTCCTTCAAGACCGCAAGAATAGTCTCAGCGGTGCTGAGCGCAACTTCTGCTCTACCCGACGCCGTGGGTTGGGTTGCTGAGGGATGGATCGGGGAAGATATACAGTGTAAGTAGACTGTAATCTCCGTCTCTCCAAAGGACAACGTACGAGGATTAACGACGAGCACTGGTCCCAATACTACTGGCTGTGCCACCGTGTTCTCGATGCTCGGAACGGGGTTCTTCACAGAAGACATGACTGGGGCTTGACGAGGGAGGAGTGAGCGTAAAAGCCGAGGACAACAGCGACGAGATGAGAGACGACGCTAGTAAAGGACACGAGTCCTCAGGGTGCCGGATTAGTAGGATATTGTGCCTTGCCTGTCATGCCAGCCACACCGTCTCCGAAAAATGATTGTCGCGAGAACTCGAGCTCCGACTTTTCCAGAATGAGCTCTTGTAGCCCAACCGCTTTTTGCAATGATTCAACGGTTTGAGTTTGTCTTGCAGTAGTTCAAGAGCATAGATAAATTGACGTAGGTTGGAAACAGGTCGTTCGATTGGACGAGACAAGCCAGCCAACGCTGAACGGGAGATGCCGGCACGAGCGCTTCTGAGTCGAAGACACAGTCTCTCACTTCCCTTTTGCTCAAAACGAGTCACCCTTCCCGCTATCCCTACTCATAGCTTGCGCAAAGTCATAGACAATTTATGACACCACTTTCTATGTGCATGAATTACTGATCGTTCGTTCAGGCCACAATGCGTCGACACAGTATATGTATATGATCACGAACGAGGAAAAGCGGCGACTTGAACTTTTCAATCGCGTCTGGCCCAAGCCGCCCATATGTTCTATCCTGTGAACTCTCAAGAAACTCTGCTAGCTATGGAAACAACGCTGGACATGCTTGCATTTCTTTTTGAAGCTGTCGAGTGAGGTCTGAAATGCATTTTATACGTCATTTGGTTCCGTGACATGCGCCACCTATTCAGTTTGGGCCACAGTTGCCGTCCCTCCTGACTGTTCCGCCAACTCTCTCCCAAACCACCATACTGCTCCATACTCGCTTTCTCGAAAGCAACGTCTGCGGAGAGATTGACTGCTGTAACCGGTGAGTGAGTCTTCTGCAACTTGGCTTAGGGACGTCTCTCAGCCTATCTCTACCTCAACAATTCTCGATTACCATAATTTCAAGAAATGGAGTCTTCATTGCCTATGCAAGTCGACCAAGCACCAAGTAATGCCTCGGGGCAGGGTATACGAGAGGGATTTCCCAGGACCGAAAGCCGCGGCCGAGGAACCGGTGCATCCAATAGGAGGCGGCGACGTGATAGTCAAACCAGAGACGCGATCGGGTTGCACGCCAGGGTCAGAGGAACTATCCGCGGCAGCGGTCGTGGCCGTTCGCGCGGCCGCGCGCAGCGAGAAAGAGAGTCGCCGCAGTTCATGTCTCGCGAAGAGGAGCTTAGAGCCGAACGGGAGCTCGACGAGGCTTTCGACAGGATGGGCCACGCGTGGTTTAGCGAGGCTCAGTACGACGCACTGATCTCGCAAGGCGCGATGCCTTGGGGCGATGGGGCAGAGGTGAGCGTTATTAGCCTAGTCCAGACCTCGGGTTGCTGATGTCAAAGATAGTGGCAGGATGACCTTTGACGTTGTCGGAATTCAGTCGAGTGCCAAAGATCCCATTCGTAAGTGTGTCAAGCATCAATTTGGGGATCACATTTATGAATGCAGCCTTTATGAATTTTAAAGAAATAATTTTATCTGTGATCTTATGTGTAACGACATCAGTATCATTCACGAGTATATGTTGTTACCTTCAGCAGAATAGGACATCGAGAATAGCCTGCGAGAGATCATGAATTAGTGAAGAAGAGTCAGTGAGGGCACTAGACACTCTACCCGGGCATCGCTATCCCATGGGCTGACGCCCTGCATAAGCAGCTCCTCGACTTCATCGTCGGTAAAGCCATGCGGACCTCGTCTGGCCATATCATTCTCAGCAGCCCGACCGTAACCTCCGCGCCTGGACGGAGATCCACTGTCCTCCGAGCCATAGTCTTCAGGCCAGTCGTCCTCCGAGTCACTCCAAGGATTCTCGCCCAACGCCTCCTCCATCCAATCCCCGAGCACTTTGAAACGGGGCACCCATTGTTCGAGCTGCTCTGGCATACTCGCGAATTTCTTCTCTTTCAAGACTAGACGGTGGTCCAGGTAGCTGAGGTAATGATGCAGGATTTCGGGGTCCTCGCGCGCAGGATGGTCGGACAGGATCATGGTGCCCACGCGGTACGCCTTGTCCTCGTCGTCCCACCATCGACCAGCGGGGAGATAGTCTCTGCAGTGCGAGTACTCGCATTCGTCCTTGAACTTGCATGGGATGTCGGTCAAATAATACAGACATACGTTCTTCCCCCTAATTCGATTTCATGAGATCGCAAGGCCAGATGCACGAAGAACGGAGAGAGAGAAACGCACAGATCATCGCGGACGCTGTTGTGGTCCACTGCATGTGAATATAGACAGTCGCGTCCTTTTGAGCATCCGGCATGGTTGTAAGCGTGGCACGGGACACCATACCCTTCATGCCGGCAGTCGCTGGAATCCGACTCGTAGTCGATCTCCACCTTCTCCAAGTCTTGCGAAGCGGCATTGGCCTCATAATCCAGGCGGAGCGGACCCGTTGTACAGAGCGCGCGCAATGCGTTCAGTTCGTTCTTCGCCTCTGTGAGGCTTGGGTCCTGCTGCAGTATCCACACGAGATCTACGCAGGCGTCAGTTATCTTTCATTTAGCCAAAAAGATCCAAATAATTTGACCTGATATGGCCTTTTCATACTTCTTCAGGCCCTTGCGCGCGATTGCGCGCCTGTACCGCGCCTTGATGAACAAAGGGTCGTGCATCAGCGCGTAGCAGGCGGTGCCTTCTGCACGTCGATAGCTTGCGACAAGGCATCAGTATATGCATACTCTGAGGGAAGCAGACAGAGGTGACCACGGATGGGGTCCTGATGAGAATACTCACTCGCCCATTTTGAGATACGTCGCGGCTATGTTGGACAGTATGTGCGGCTGCGGGCCGTTCACGACAATTGCATCGTGGTAACACTCCATGGCCTCTTCGTAGCGTCCTTCCTGGAACTTCTTGTTCCCCTTAAAGCGCTTTACTGTGAGGAAAGGCGAAGGAGCGAAGAAATCTACTGGAACTCGACACGCACCTCCACTTTGTGAGCCTCCGCTCTCTGCCTGCGTACTTGTGCGCGCGCAGCACGCGCTTGTTTGCGCTCTGCTAGAAGCTGCGCCGTGTTTGCGGTTTCCGTGGAAGCCATGTATGTAACGAGTCGAGAAAACAAGTGCTTGGATGGTCGCGGTTCACCAGTTACAATTTTGTGCGCGCCTCCGAGTCGACGCGTGTTCGGAATATTGCCGGACGCGCGTGGCACGTGACGGCGACAGACGCAAACCTCAAGTCGCCAAAGTTTCAGGAGAGTGTTCAGACAATCTAGAAATCGAAGCTCGAAGATAGGGTACCGGAAGAGAGTATACATGTATCGTTTCTCGCGCGTCAGTTACGTATCACTTCAATTTGGAAAACGTGTAGATTGGTAGTCTCTCCCGCGCCTCGTCGATGATCTGGGCGTGAAGAAGTCTGCAGTGATTTATATACTAATGGTGGGATATCTTCGTTGGATAGGCAATCCGAGGTAGCCTCGTCAAGAGAGATAAAGTGAGGTTATAAGAGGACGCGATGACATACCTAACTGGATATCCCAAAAGTCGACTCCTGTATGAAGCCTGATTGTTTCGAGCTCCGTACAATAAATATCGTTATGAGAGATAAAATGGACTAGAATACAGCCAGGTCGATGTGGATAGCAGGTATAGGACGGAGGCAGAAGCGGTCGCTGGTGTGGGATATGCCGGTTATTGGGCTAGGATGCGGACTGCCATTGCAACACAGGCGAGCGCCACGTATGGTGAGAGACGTTCTCCTGATCGTATTGGATTTGAGTGTTCGTCTTGCGAAAACGTGATGGTGTGGTACGCACCGATTCGGGCAGACATGAAGAACAAGCCGAGGAACCTGTTCGCGCATTCATGAGCGTTATTAGGTGAAATAGATAAAAAATAAAGACAGTGACGCACCCCTCCTTATTCCTATCGATAAGCCCTGGTGCGACAGCGCGGATGTACGTGCATGTACAGATGAGCAAGAGGATGACGAGCAGGAGAGATTCGAAGTTAAAAAGTGCAGACTACGGACGCAAATGCCATGATTAACGCCTCATTCTTTCCTCAAAGTTTCCTTCACGCACCATCGTAAGATATTCGGAGGAGATACCTCCCTAGAACTGCAATGCCTTGCGCGAGGAGAGGCAGAGGAAAGGTGGGCGTGTCACTTTCCCACGAGTGCAGCACACACGTGTAAGCGCCCGACCACGGAAGTTTCCGAAGCCGACGGCTTGGTTTCAGAATGGTCGACCGAACTTACACTCTCGACTTTGCCTCTATTCAACAGGTTGTATAAATATAAAAAAGTCGATTCGGCAGCGTACTTATACAGGGGAGGGCTGGCTAATGATACAAAAGATACATCCTAACAAGAAGAAAGAGACCAAGTGGGGAAAGGATTTTGGTGACCTAGAAATTCGGAAGACTGAATGCGCTTCGGATTCAGCCCATGTACGTTTTATATTCAGGCTCAGGCTGGGAGTAGTAAGCCGGCGGAGCGCCGTCTTTGTCGTTCACATGTGCGGTCTGAGGACCAGGCGGCTGTGAGACAGGTCAGCCTTCGGCGCATCGACACGACACAGGGGACTGTACACTCACCACTGCGTACGCATAGTCGCCATTGAGGTCGTATCCGCCCTCGCACACAGGAAGGCTGTCGAAGACCACCTGCGGCGATTGCTGGGGAGGCGGGTACTGCGCATACGTCACGGGCGCGGGGGCGTAGCTGTGCGGCACGGCAGCAGCTTGGCGCGCGAGATGGCGGCGGCGGGCGAACCAGAAGACAAGCCCGAAAAGGATGAGGACGCCGCCGACTTGGGGAGAGAGTGCGTTAGCATGTCGTGGTTACCATTGTGGACAAAATGGGAGACGTACTGACGCCAGCGGCGATGCCGATCCTGACGCCGATGTCAGGGGTGCAGACTTCGTCGCCTGAGCTGAGTTCATGCAAGTCGATGTCGGTCAGTATGCTCTATGTCTGGAAATGTCGGGACGTACTCATCAACCCAGCAGTCTTCTGCACGCGCTCCAGGCACGGATGCGAAGGCGAAGAGGGACATGAGCATGGAGAGGGGCAGCGGTGCTGCTCCTGTTATAGTAAATATGTCAGTAAATGGTGCGTTTCGCGAGCTATCGTCTGGCGTACCGAGGCGGGGCGCGCAACGGCGAAGTTGGGGCGTACACATCGAGGAATTAGGACGAGAGGAGGATTTCTTCATTGCAATATCTGTGATCTTGGTATTTCTAGTGAGTGGAGAGAGGTCAAGAGTATGCACCGGGGTTCATGATCGAGAGGCGAGCCGCGTTTGAGACAGGGGCGGAATAGAGCGCGGACGTAGACCTTGTCTGGGCTCCGAACCTACATTTGAATTCGTCTCGCAGAATAGGTGGCCGCAGTCCGCAGCGGATGTAGAGGACAAGGAAGGTTTGTCTCGTGGCAAGTGGGTTTGCAATCTCCGGTGCGCTCGCGAACGGGCGGCTGGAAAATTACGGAGGACAACCAGCGGCCTCCGCTACGATACCACTAAGACATCGGGTTCTATAGACTTCCTTCTTCGTACACTTGAAGCTCTGTACACACTGATCGTTTTCAGAGATGAGAGAGAAGCTTGGAGTCAGTAGGTCGTGGTTGGGATCTCGCCGAGTCAAGCGCTCGGAAGTTCGGACTTCGGAGATGGTTGCGCTGTTGTGATCTAATCTGATAAATGATCATCTCTCGCGTGATGGCGTTTTATCTGATAAGGCACTCGCTTGTAATTAGCATCGATCGTACTCAGGTCCTTCCTCTTCTCACTACAATACACCCAGCTTCATGTTCTCACCCTGTCGACGCCGTTTCTTGGATCATGATTCTTCCTGGCTAAAAAACGGCACACGTAATGGCATTCCAACCGAATAAATACGGTTGTCCGACCAGGACTTACCGCCCGGTCCCAACACCAGATATACCCCCGGCGTCCTCGAGTAAGTCGCCTTCCTGGGCATTTTGTTGAGATTCTCAATGAATGACGCAGGTCATATAACCGGCTGACCATGGCAATCTCATTACCCCCCGATCTGCTCTTCATTATCTTCAGGCTGGCATCGGCTATAGACGTAGCCCACCATTCGACCAACCCAATTGACTGCCTCCCCTCCGCCCTTGCCACCTACGCCCTTGTGAACAAAAACTGGCATGACGTCGCTCAGCATGAGCTCTATACCCGACTATACCTGCGCCCATCAACGCACGCCGATACCCTCATGCTTCTCCTGCGCACACTCGAAACAACACCCGCGCTCGCCTCACGCACGCACGTGCTCTCCTACTCCGCGTACGCGCTCGCCCGCGGCGACACATGCACCCTCGCGCGCATCCTGCAGCGCTGCAGCACGCGTCTCGAGCATCTCTCCCTGCATGGCTGGGCCGCAGCGCCCGACGAGCGGGTCGCCCTGCACACTGCACTCGCAAGCTGCACGCGCCTGCGCACCCTCACGCTCGCCAACGGCGCAAGCGCCGCGCCCCTCTGCGACCTCCCCGCTTTCCTCGCCACCGCCCAACGCTGGCCGCAAATCGAGGCGCTCTCCCTCGGCGCCAACTGTGTGCACATTCCCACCACGGCCACCACAAGCGCAAGCGCAAGCGCGTTGGCCTGCGCGTGCCCGAGGCTCGTGCGCTGGGAGTTCCGCGCAGACGCGGGCACCGCCGACGCGGACATCCTCCCGCCCGCGGGCCTCGCACCGCGCCTGTCCGTGCTCGTCCTCCGCGGCGGCGCGCTGCGCACAAGCGCGGCCCTCGCGCCCGCGCTCGAGGCGTGGTCGGGCCACCTCACGCACCTCGCCGTGCAGTGTCCCGTCCCCACAGCCGTCGCCGACGCGTCCCTCGCGACGCTCGCGCGCTTCCGCCGCCTGCGCACGCTCCGCATCCCGAGTGCGTACCTCCGCCCGGGCGACCTCGCCCGGGCGGGCGGGTTCGTCGCGCTTGAGGAGCTGCAGTATAAGCTGGAGGCGCGCGAGCTGCCGCTGCTTGCCGCGGCGCTGCGCGGGCGCGTGCAGGGCTGGGGCGCGTTGCCTGTGCTGAAGACGCTGACGGTGTGCCCGGCGTATGGTGTGCGGCGTGGGTTCGAGGTGGGCTTGATTAGGGAGCTGGTGGAGGTGTGCGCGGAGAAGGGCATCAAGCTTGCAGTGGGGAATTGTGGTGGGGCGTTCGATGGGTGCCTTGAAGCGAAGCAGGCGTAAGCAAGGAAGTGTTATGGCGTAAGTTGCATCCTGCACTCGGGACTCGGGGCTCGAGGCTCGAGAATGGGGTATGGGGTATTGGAGCTTCTGCCGGAAGGAGGTGTACTTAGACGATCAGCAGCGTTTGCAAAACTTCAATGAGTATGTGCGTTACTGAGAGCGGGTTCGTGAAAGGGGATGCAATCGTGCAGTTACACATGTGATCCGCATTCCCTTACGATACCTCCGCGATGTACGAAATGACCCGTTGGGAAGAGTAGACGCTTCTTCGTCTTCTTCCAGGGGTACGCTGCGCGTCGCATTATTTGCCTTGACAAAGTCACGCAGGGCATTGGTGCTTCTCTGTCGAAGGCGGTGTACCTTCTGCATCGATAGGTTTGGCGCCATAATCCCATAAGAACATTGTGTCCTTCGACCTATACATGGAGGGTTCATTAATACCAAGCGAGAGGAAAATAGCGTGAAGTACCTACAGTCATGAATCCCGTCGCCGAACGATCGTGACGACTCAATAACGTCAATCCCTGAACACTGAGGGATGCGGGTACTATACAGCTGACAAGAAAGCCCCATAGGGGATATAGTGGGCGTGTAATACGAAGTTTCAATGGCAATGGCATGGGTGGCGTGGGTGCGCGCGGGTAAAATCGACCACCGAGGTTGAATTATAGTTCGCTGGCATCTTTGTGGGCGTCTGACTGGTTTCGTAGTTGACTCGGAAGCAAGACACAAAAGCTAGAGCTATTACTACATGCTGGAGCGCAGGCGCGTAGAGCTACACGGCTTGACTCGGTGCGTGAACAGAAGAGCGCGCGATGGCTAGAACAGGCGGTCTAGCCCTATCATATGCTGTGGCGTATCTTGCGCGCCCCAAGCTCTTTGCGCTCAAGGTTGTGAGATAGGTGGTATCAGCTGGATCCCCTGAGAGTGGTCTTGTTCTACAGAAGTATAGCGACGGGGGCTGGACCATGCTCCCGGGTTTCATTGATTGATACCACGTGGCGTTAGACAGATGAACGCTGCACCTACCGTGTATGTTGAGTCGCGGTCCTTCGAGGTTCTCTCTCGGCCGTTCCGCACCCTCTCGTAAGTAGCCGCACTGCCATCTCGCGATGCCTAGTGCTTCATGCCGTTGCTCCTGAAAATACTGAGAGGGGGATCAGAGATGTTGTCGAAAATATCTCACCGATATATGTAATTAAAGTGCATGTCCGAGTCTATCGGCGGTGGCGTACGGCGAGTTGGGGTTGAGACGTACAATGCGACCGTGCGCGCCTGGTGGTGCATCGAATGTATTAAGCAAGCGCTGATCATGTCTCAACGTTGGTTGAGCGACTGTCTGGTACGACGACAATATCAGTTACCAGCGTTTACTCCGCATGCCGTTCTGCATGCAGTCGAAGCTCCATTCAGTTGCTATCTAGCCACATAGTTTGTGCGTCCAAAAACACAGGTTTGCGCAGTGAGCGAAGGGAGAAGTCGGGGGTGTCGGGGATGGATTGCATACTGTCCGTGCGGATAAGAGCCAATTTGAGATCGCTGAATACAATACGATTTTCGCGCGTATCAGACGTGACAGCACCTTGCATGACATCAATGGCGTCCACGCTGAAAACGTGGGGCTTTAGTCGTTTCTCTCGGAGAATAGATGCTATCAGGACGCTGCTTGTTGTTCTGGAGGGCCGAGGTGCTGTCAAAAAAAATATGTGTAACTATCAGCATTGTGTTCATCAGGAGCAGATCAGCCACTCTGGACCGTGGTTGAAACTACTTTTGTCGAATGGGGCGAAACAGCACATCAACGGAATCGGGCAATCATCAGGGCCGTCCATCACGAACAGCCGTATCGTTCTGCTCCAGAATTCTACACAGCGCCAAAATAAGGACGCCCTCCAGGATTGGCAGGAACGAACTCGGAACGAGCAGTGAGCCGTCAGCACATCTTTGACCGCCTCATGAGAGCCTAGAAAGGTGTCGTATCAGACTCCAGAGTTATAAAAGAGCCAGAATGGATATCACAATGATGATCACCTGCATATTCTCATATCACCTCCATGACCATCGACTCCCTTAGATCGCAACCCGCCTCCGACTCCCCTTTCTATGCGGATCCCTCCCCACTCGCGCTCCACATCGTTATAATTGGCTGTGGAATCGGCGGCCTAGCAGCAGCGCTCACACTCTCGCATGCGCTGCCGCAGTCGCATATCACCGTGCTTGAAGCCGCGCATGCCCTCACGAACGTCGGCGCGGGCATCGTCGTCTCGCCCAATGCGTCGCGTCTGCTGATCCGTTGGGGCCTCGGCCCTGCGCTTGCGGACGCCGCGGTGCGCCCTGAGGGTATCGTGTTCCGTCGGTACGCGACGGGCGAACGCGTCGGCTACAGTAAATGGGGGGAGCGCATTGAGCGCGCGCACGGCGCGCCGTACCTGCAGATCCACCGCGCGGACTACCACGGACTCCTGCTCGGCCTTGTCAACGCACGCCACAACGTGACGATCCGCCTTGCCGCCACGGTGGTGGAGGTGCAGCCCGAGCCGGGCGTGGATGGGGGCCCGAACGTTACGTTGGCGGGCGGGGAGGTTCTGACGGCAGATCTCGTCATCGGCGCGGATGGTGTCAAGAGCAAGGTGCAGACTGTGGTGACGGGTCGCCCTAATGCTCCCCGTGCGACGGGCGATGCAGCGTATAGGACGATCATTCCCACCGAGAAGATGATGCAGGACCCGGATCTGAGGTCGTTCGTGGAGACGCCGGAGATGACGGCGTGGATGGCGCCTAATCGACACTTGATGGCCTATTGCATTGTGCGTAGTCGTTTCCTTGCTCCTCGGCATAACGGACAGGACTGACCGCGTGGGCGCAGAGCGGGAGACGGGAGTATAACTTTGTGCTTCTCCACCCGGACGACGGGTCTGAAGAGTCCTGGTCCGCGGTAGGCGACGTGGAGAAGATGAGGGAGCAGTTTGCAGATTTCGAACCGAGGTATGTTCCTTGGCGCTAGGCGTGGGCCTGGCACGATGTGATGATGTAGTGATGTGCTGATGCTGGACGGCGGTCAGAGTCCAGAAGCTGATGTCGTTCGTCTCTTCGACACTACGATGGCGCCTCATGGATAGGGCGCCACTGGACAGATGGATACATCCCAGCGGCCGGGTCGCGCTCCTTGGAGACGCATGCCACGCGATGCTGGTACGTCTTCGTATCGGTTCCGCGGTGCTTCTTCCAACTTGTATCTGATAAACATGTTGCATTCAACCAGCCATATCGGGGACAGGGAGCAGGGATGGCCGTTGAGGATGCGGCCGTGCTCGGTTCGCTGCTCTCCCACATGGGGTCTCTAGATGAGCTTCCAGTGCTCCTGCAGGCGTACGAGGATTTGCGGTCCGTGTCTTTTCCCGTCAGAATCCGGAGACCGTGTTGATAAATCACCGAACTACAGGCTCCCGCGGTGCACGGAGATACAGCAGTCGTCGAGCCTTAATCGACACATATTTCACATGCAGGACGGGCCTGAGCAAGAGGCGAGGGATGCGGCGATGCGACAGGCGATGGAGATTGAGATGGCGGCCGTGAAGGTATTGCAGATGTCGTCGTCATCGTCCCCGCTGCCGTCCCCACCCGTCGGAATGGACGATCCATGCAAGGGAAATCCGAACCAATGGGCCGATCGGAGCAAGAACGAGGGCCTATTTTCGTACGATGCAGATAAAGAGGCGGAGAAGTGGTGGACGGGAATTGGAAGGGCAATGCTTGAGAAATCATGATTTTCCACCGCTTCGTCTGTACTATAGTGTACATTAGCTTGAGGCCTAGAGTTTCAGGAACAGCGCATGCTAAGAGTGTCATCGGATATCGAAATGGAGACGAGTATATAAAGACGCACAACTTGTAAATATAGACGGTTTCTGGAAATGACCTCCGAATTCGAAGTTTGTCGGTTCTTGTGCGATCAATGCAAGGAGCCCTTAGCCTATAGTTAAAAAAAAAAGGCACAAGAGACAGCATGGAATGGTCACAGTTCCCGGATTAGATGAACAGCTGGAAGTGAGACACGCCTGAAGGATCTGCTCTGCGTCAGCCTCAAGTTGGACTCCCGACTTGCAACAAGCTACTATCGAATCTATGCATACGCGAGATTTCCCAGTGCCAGTGCCCTGTGTCCTCTGACCCCTACCTGTTGCATTCTGTAGATCCAGGCGGATAAGATTGTATGTCTCAGAGAAAGTCAAGACCAGCCTTCCAGACATCCAGTTGTGAACCTGGGGGAGAACTGCTGTTGTATCGATGAAGATTCTTTGACTCGGAGATAGTTAGTTATGTAAGCACAGCGCCGGCCCGGTTCAACTCGCTTCGCTCGAGCGCGGTGACCTGGCTTGAAAGTTCGGCACTGCTGCGACTTTCCCATTATTACATGCTCTGGAACAGCTACTATCAAGGATGCTTGGACGGGGCTGTCATCAAGAAACTTGGAGCCAATCTTGACCATTTTGACGACCCGGCATATGCAATCAACCCCGAAGATCCTGCCTGCCAAGTTGCGCTACGCACCATTTTTCGTATTGTTATTCGAGAGTCCGAAGGGGCTCTAGATAGCAAGTACGCCCGCGGACACGATGTGAGCGAAGAAGCGAACGATATATGGAACCGTCTCCTAGAGGACCACCCAGAGCTTATAGGGAGGCTAGTCAAATGCTGTAGATCCAAGTCCTTCAAGAAGATTTACTCGTTACGTACGTCAATGTGATAGCGTATAGACTCTTACTCGCCAGTAATTTTCTAAGTTCTCTACAGAATATCTCTGGACCACTACATCTGACTTTCCGGAATTCCCTCTATACGAATCGATGACACATTCGTCATATGTCGGTCTGTCTTCTGCCTTCGTATCTCCTTGAACATCTGGTTGCGAATAGGATCGCTTTTAGCGACGACCCGATCTTGGAACCGTGAATTTCGAGGTGACTCAACAAACCTGTTGTATCAGATCTTGAAGGACTACTCCGGGGAATCTCATGCATACGCCCGCTTTGCCGTCTTTCTGCAATCGTCAGGAACTGGGAAGTCTCGTCAGATTGACGAACTTTCTAAGCACCATGTGTGCATCCCGATCAATCTCAAACGGCATGCTCACAATGATATCCGTAAGTAGTCTTTCTCTGTTACCAAATTTTATCTTCCTGATCCACCACGTCTTGTAGCGGAACAGTACCCACCCCCCGAAGCACACCAATTCATTCAATGGTTCATGGAGCCAGCAGCCGAAGCTAGTCTGCAGAAGCGTTATCATGCTTTCTTGCTGAGCCTGATGGGTGTCATGAAGGGGCGTCTAGAAAGCTTACTGAAAGTAGATCGTACGTCTTTTTTGCTGTATACGTTCTAGATCATGATGGGTTGAATGTGTAGCCGATGCCCCCTCAGCCGAGAGCATTGAAGCGACGGAGACAAAAAACACCGGGGAAGCTAGTGAAGTTATCCACCATCGTTTGTCCTTACTGGCAGGCGAATTCAGGCGCCGAATGATGAACATAATTCCCGGGCGGCAAGATCTTCAATTCAGATCATTCAAGTATGGAAATTATCGACAAAGCTTTTACGCTGAAGTCATGGAAAAAGCGAACGAGGTCCGTATATGTTCGTTCATTATCAGCTTGTCTACATGTCGATTACTTTATAGATTGAGCTTGCGCCTTCTCAGTACTCTTTATCCGCTGCCGCGGAAGCGCTCTGGACCTTTCTCGATCCTACTAAACTATGCAAAGGCCCTCTTTTGGTGATTTCATTCGATGAGGCTCGCACGTTTATGCAGCCTATCGAGGGCTGGTTTTGTTCGCGTTTTTCAGCAATATGTGCAGCACTTCGTTCCTTGTCAGGGTTTCCTTTTTTCACTCTATTCCTTTCAACGGACCCAGACATTCACATTCCCTACCCGCTCCCATTCCTGCCAATCACCGAGATAGGCTTTGACGAGTTCGCTGACCGCGTTGCCGACGATGGTACGTGGAGGCTTCAGCGTCTCGCGTCGACATACCATATCGCCCATTTGGGCCGTGCTCTGTGAGTTCTCTTCCGTTGACGCATCGCGTTTATTCCTGATTCCTCTTGAAGATTCCCTACACACTACGACAATCGCGGCGATATTATTGCGTTGGCTCGCAATAAGTTACTTGCAGCTCGCTTCGTACCCATGGACTGGATGAGGCTCAACGATGACCAAGAGCTGGCTTGTCTGGCGGTACGATTGGGCCTTACGTTTGGTGTCATTGGCAGTGCGAATCAACGGAAGGATCTCATGTTGGTCTGTCGCCATATGCGACTCTGTCTCTCCGCTTCCGAAAACCTGGCGGACGTGGTCACCACCGCCCCTTCCGAACCCCTACTCGCGGAAGCAGCTGCTAGATGCTTAAATTCTTGGGCTGCCCCTGCGGCACTTTGGAAACACGTCGACGAGTCCTGTGTGAGTGTCGGTGAGCGAGGCGAGCTCATTGCAGCCCTCCTCGTTCTCTGCGCTCGCGATGCTGCGGTTGTGATGGGCAAAACGCAGTTTTTTCGCTACTCTTCACTAGATTCTGACGACGGCGCAACTCGTGTTGCTTGTGTTGAGGATTTCCTCCGTGAGCTCGTGAACAAGGACAGCAGACTCTTGGCTGCGCAGTATCCGACAATGCATCGCAACCCTGAGGACAGGACGCGGCCACTCAACGAAGCATTTCGTGATGCTGCCGTATGGTTCAACCACTTCGTGAAAGTGGACGACGTGGACCTGATCAGTCAAGAGTTCCTCTGGACTTTCCTTGCGCGCGGCGCAGCCGTGCTATGTCCTCACAACCAGCGTAGCGTGGATATCGTCATTCCTGTTCTTTTTCACAATGCCCTTCGGAGAGAGAACGTCTCCGCTATCCTCATCCAGGTCAAAAATGATTCGTCCTTTGGAGATTCGCCTAGGAAGAGTCTATTCAGCAATATGAATCCTTATGACGTTGGTCTATTTGCTGGGGACATTGTAAAACCCCTTCCCGTCATCCGCATTGTCTTCGCACTCTCCTCGGAGACCCCATCGGTTTGGTTCCGCGAGAATCCGGTCGAGCTAATGGGGGAGGATGAGGACGGCACTGCGGACCATGTGACGCCTGCGTTTACGGCCTACGACATCTGGTGCGCAGGCGTGAGCGACCAGACGTTCAAGGTTGTTAGCCCGGAGCAGGCCTGCTGGTACCAGAAGCTCGTCTGGCGTTCGCGTAACGAGTTCACGACATGGGACCGTCGGGGTTCTACTGCCGAGAAGAGAAAGACGGTATTGCGTGGAATGCAGCCCGAAGGGGAATAAATGTGAGAGCCTGTCAGTAGTAGGGGAACAATCGGTCCCGCTGAGTGACACCAGGAGGTGCGTCCCGTCTGAATACGATTCTGTCCGCAATATCTATTGAACAAACTTGATGAAGTCATGTAACGTCAAATTGCTGAAAATGTTTACTTACCACCGGCGTCTGCATGCAGCTACTACTAGTACCAAGATTGATTCTAAGAGTACCGCTCAAAGTGAGATGCTTCTGAATTTGTTCCTAGCCTCTTCGGTAACATAGTTACGAAAGTGTTCATCTTGCATAGTAACACCAGGGTGCATTCTCCGGCGCGCTAATCCCCTTGGATCCTTTGTATCGGACTCATGCGCCCCGGGAGTGTAAGGATTCACCAAACTACGAGAGCGTAAAAGGAGCGACTGATAGCTGAGAGCAGATTCAACGGTAACGACCTTGAAGGTCTCGTTGGTCACGCCCGCACACCAGATGTCGTACGCCGTAAATTTCTGGAGCCCTCGTTTCCGGGCGGGAAACGGGTCTAGAGGGCGGTCGTTACAGGCGATGCGTGCCTTTTCGGAGGCAAGGGCGAAGACCATGCGGATTATGGGGAGGGGCTCTTCTACCTCTCTGGCGTATAAGCCTACGTCGAAGGGGTCCATATTGTCGAACAGACTGGTCCTGGCAGAGTCGGTGAACGAACGATCATTCTTGACTTGGATGAGGATCGCAGAGACGTTCTTCTCACAGAGCGCATCGTGGAACAGGACTGGGATGACGATGTCCACGCCGCGCTGGTTGTTCGCACACACGACCGCGGCGCCGCGCGCGAGAAGACGCCAGAGGTGTTTCTGGCCGATCATCTGGTAGTCGTGCACTCTGACAAAGTGGTTAAACCAGATAGCTGCATCCTCGTAGGCCTCTCCGAGCGTCTGGAGCCTGTCGCTGTCAGTGTGAAACTTGCTCGGATACTTGTCTGATACGGTCTTGCTCAGGAGGTTGTCGAGAAAGCCGACCACGCTGATGATCCGGCGCTCGCCATCCGTTTTGGGATCCTTGGAGGTATGGTGTATCCCATGCGTCTCTCGAAGGGCCTGCTGTGCCGTAGCTTTGAGGCCAGCATCACGAGCCAGAAGAACGAGCAATTGTGTGATCAGCTCTCCTCTATCACCAACGTCCAGACACGAATTTTCGACGTGTTCCAAGAGCGCAGCAGCGGCGTCCCAGCCATCCATGCTGCTGAAAGCTGCATCCGCGAGGAGCGGCTCCGAGGCAGATATCGTCTCCGTGCGCCCGGAGCCTGGAGGACCATCGACACAGAGGCGCAAGTGGTGCCTGACCAGAGTACGTTCTTTTTCTTGGCCCGCCCAATTCGTAGCATGCACGAAGTTGATGTCCAGACGCACGGCCAAGCATGCGAGTTTCTGGTCGCTGCTGAGTGTCGCTGGCATGCCGGCGGTCCAGTCGACAGCGAGTAGCTTATTGCGGGCGAATTCGACGATCTTGGTTTGGACGTCCGGGTCCGCGGCGATGGTGTCGTAGTAGGTGGGAAACCTGGCAGAGAGACCACCGCTGTGAAACGCTGAGAAGGATCTGGATCGAGAGCAGAACTTACACAGCACGGCCGAGATGGGCAATATGGTGCGTCGATGCGAGGCGCCGGAGCGGCCACGTTCCGTCATTGGGGACACGATTGGCGAATTCGTCGAACCCCGTCTCTGTGATAGGCGCGAAAGAGTTCAATTGAGGCAGGTATGCCTGCCAGTGTGGAGTCAAATGATGAAAGTTGCCCCCTGCAGAAAGGAAGACGGAGAAGAATGGGATGTGTGCCAAGGAGCTAAGCGCATCACGCAATTCTGAGAAACAGGTGCGGGGCAGACCCGTCCTTTCATTCAGGAGTGCAGAGGAGTCGTCGAAGCAGAGTACGAGGAGAGGGCCAACACGTATATCCGTGATAGGGTTGAGGAAGTTCTGAAGATCTTCGCCAGCTTTGACGAGGGCCGCATCTATGATATAGTCATTTTCAACCGCGCTAGTCTGCTGAAGACGCCTTCAGCAAATCTATACCTTTTTGGTGAAGTCGAGTTGATGAGGATGATGTTGCGGCATTAGCGCCAGGCAGGTACTCTTGCGCCGCTCGGATAAATTGAGTAATGATCATCAGCTATAGTATGATTAGGAGTGAATGATACCTGTGCATACAGTGTCCGCACGTTCCATGACTTCGGCATAGAAGCTCTGACGATAATCACCATATGTTTGCACCGTGAACCCTTTGAAGTCGTCTTTCACAGGCGTGGTTTCTGCCATCTTGCATCTGAATTTTCGGGCCAATGAAGACAAGCGATTGACTATTGCATCATGAACTGAGTCAACCTCCTCTCCGCTAATGAATTTGAGGTCTTCGATAGACATGATATTATCTGTCACGATATATAGCGGTCATATTCTGCCCATAATTGTCCTGAAGGCGAGAGTGTGACAATACATACGCTCTGTTTCTTGTATTTCTGCAAGACGGTCTTTCGTAACACTCAGGAGGCCGTATAGGAAAGCTTGATAGTGCTCCCGCGATGTACCCCGAGATCCGAGCCGGAACCATGTTCGGAACACCTTGCTGTCGGCAGGTGGGTATCTTATTGCTGAAAAAATGGTTGAGATGTAAGTGGGAGGACAGATATTTTGACATAGAAAATAAGGGAATTAGAGCACTCACAATCTACTTCATCCTCGGCGAGGTTCATAGGGATAACTACGATACGTTTCGCAAGTTCATCGATCGTACGAGACTTGCCTGTACCCGACGACTGGACGAACGAGGTGTAGCGACCGTAGTAGAAAGTGGCTGAATTGCTCAAGTAACCTTTCAGGACGTCGAACAAGAGGACCGCAGAATTCCCGCGGAATTCCTGGCTCCAAGATTCAACAGTTGCTACATTATGATAGTGGGGTGAGAATCAGAGGCTGGTGGGATGTTATCGAGATACGGACCGTCATACACAGCCCGCTGTGCTATGATTTGAGACTCGCTAGGGCGTGGTCGTTGGAGGTATTCTAAATAGTTGTCAGACGGCTCAGATCGAAACGCAAAATCGGTAACCCAGACGTGCAACTCACCTAGTGCGCGGATCTTGTCGAAGCATTCGGATTTGCCGCATTCGAGAAGCAGCCCAGTAAGCTCAGGGTGTTCTCGTCGTAAATTAGCCCAAGCTACGCGAGACTCTTCGCTCGAATGAAACGGTCCAGGAGCATATTTTGCGTCGAGTCTTCCTTCAGACTGCTGGACGACGATACGGAAGACCGTACGGAGGATATTCTCTTCTACACGTTTAGAATCAAGGCCTGGATGGTACAGGTCAAAGTAGCTGTTCGCTTCCTCATCACGGTCCGGAATGTTGAAGGGATGGCCGCTCATTTATGCATGGGATTGAAGTTCGAAACTGCCAGTGGAGAAGAGGAGATAGCGGCCAACTTGAAAACGCCAGAAATGAGTGTCTTTGGACTAAAACACAGTGAAAATAAATGGTGAGGGTCAGGAGAGGTAAACTCTTGAGCTTTATATACTGGGCACATTGAGGACTCGAGGGAAGGATCGTGTTGCAGGCGTGCAGAGCTGCTAGTGCTACCGTGACGTTAGCTGAATGTCGTCAGCGACTCTTAACCCTGAAGTAGGGTCATATTGGCGGGTTATAGATGGTTCTATCATCCTGAAATTAGTTTTCAAGCTCGGCACCTTTCTCCTCAAAACGTACGTCTCCCTTGGACGGTATTTTATCGCAAAGGACCTCTCACTGACCTGACCTTATTCGCGATAGTATGTCTGATTCAGAAGACGAGGACGGACTTGGTCTGGGCGCAGTCTTTACTGTAAGTGGCTCCGGCCTCTCCTCCTCTTGGATCCCGCCTGCGATCGCACCCGAACGACCGATAAACTAATTCTCATCAAGCTAGGAGCCCCCTCGCCCGCCCTCCCCAGAACCCACATTCTCCACGTACAAACGGGTATACCAGTGGCTTGATCGCGAGTCCCAGTGGGACGAGGTGAAGGTCAGATTGGTGGGGAACCATCCGTTGTGGGGACACTACCTGTGCGTGCTATCATGGATTGGAGGTGATGCTACTTGTCTCATGCAATTGATATCAGATGGAACGCGTCGCGCTCGTTCGCATCTTACCTTGATCTGCACCTGGAGCTCTACAGCGACCGCACCGTCCTTGAGCTCGGTGCCGGTGGCGGCCTCCCGGGGATCGTAGCGGCGAAGAACGGCGCACGCAAGGTGAGTTGCTGTCCTATCCATCATGCCGACATCTACCGACGGAAACCCGCAGGTCGTGCTCACAGATTATCCCGATGCGGCACTCGTGGACAATCTCGCGTTCAACGTCAAGGCCAATGTGGACCCGGAGCAGGCGCAGCATGTGGCCGTGAAGGTCTGATTTCCGTGTGTACACCCTGTGTTACGGTGATCTGATGGTTGCGGACGTCTAGGGATACATCTGGGGTAAACCCGTTGCTCCGCTCTTGGACGTGATCAAGACCCCCGCTCATCCCAACGCACGCTTCGACCTGATCATCATGTCGGATCTCATATTCAACCACTCGCAAGTCAGTTCTTTCGACCTCATTGTATATCCAGCGTTGACTGACAAACCGCGAATTCGTAGCACGATGCACTCCTGAACACATGCGAACAAGCGCTGAGTACTGCAGATCTACGACCGGGCCCGTGCTTGCTCGTGTTCTACTCGCACCATCGACCGCGTCTTGCCGAGCGCGATCTCGACTTCTTCCGCAAAGCGCGCGAACGGGGGTGGCATTGCGAGGAAGAGGTTGTCGAGAGGTATCCGGTGAGCTGCCTTTGCGCGATATGGTGTGAACCGCTTTCTCATGAATCATATCCAATGCATAGCCGATGTTCCCCGATGACCCTGGAGAGGAGGAGGTCCGCGCGACCGTGCATGGGTGGAAGCTCGTCAGAGCGTAAACCGGCAACTTGATGACACTCACCTAATTACAAGTAGACGAGTCGTGTCTCCGGACGCGATGAAATGTACTATCCTACGACATACCTGGCCACGTAGATCTCCATGTAGCGTAGAACCATTATAAACACCATTTGTACTGATACCTTCGCGGCAAGGCGCAAGCGGGGGGAATATCACGCGGAGAAAGGCGGGTGTAACGGGCCGCACGTGATTGGCTGGTGCCCTCCCGTTCCCGACCCGCGTCCTCGCTCGGCCTCCTCTGTCTTCCTCCTCCCTCCACCATGGCCTCCTCCTCCGTCCTGCGCTCCGCCGTCGCCCGCAACATCACCCCCAACGTCGCACGCCGTTCAGTGCTTCAATTCGGTGCGTGCGCAGCCCAGCAGTACTTAATCCTGGCATCTCATTCCTGACATGAACACAGCACGGTCGAATTCGAAGTTCGCTTATGTCCCTGGAGGCCGTGAGTGTTCCGCATTCTCTCCTGCTGCGTATTGGCGTGCTGAGTGAAGTGTGATTGTCGGTCGTGCGGCGCAGCGATCTACAGGGGCACCGTGAACGACCCGACGACGTTCCCGCCCCCGTCCAAAAGCCACGGCTCCTACCACTGGACCTTCGAGCGTCTGCTCTCCGCCGGCCTCGTCCCGCTCACCGCCGCCGCCTTCGTCACCAGCGGCACCTCCGCACCGCTGCTCGACGGCCTGCTCGCCGTGAGCCTGGTCATGCATAGTCACATCGGGGTACGCCGCTACGCTGCTTTCCGACGTCGTGCGATTGGTTTGTGTCTGACTTTGTTCTGTTTGGTGCGCTTTCGATAGTTCGACTCGTGCGTCGTCGACTACCTCCATGAGCGCAAGTTCCCCGTCATCGGGAAGATCGCGAAGTGGACCCTGCGCGCGACCACCGTCGGTGTCCTTGCTGGTATCTACCAGTTCAACACCAACGACGTCGGTACGTAGATCCTGCCACCTGCTTATCACAAATTAGTCACTCATTGTACGATCCTGCGTAGGTCTGACGGAGCTGATCCGGGGAGTCTGGACGGCGTAGACGTCTCGCATAGCGTTTGACGCGTGGAGTCGTTGTTCCGTTTTCCACTTAGAGTGGAGCGCAGCTGCCTTTCTTTTCCTCGGGCCGGGGTCGCAGTGTATGTAGTCCCTAGTCAAGCAAAGTTCCTTTTTTGCATGTACCCGGAGCGGTGGCGGTATGCTTCCTTCGAGGCGAACATATTCGAATTATTTGAGGACAATCCTAGTGGCTATAGTAACATGACGGCCGCGGGCGGAAACGCTTCTTTGCTTCTTTCTTGTGTCTCTGCCTGATTATTTTTCTGCCACCCCAACTCAGAGCCAACTCAGAGCACCGTCGAGCAGGCAATTCGTGAGTGAACTGATATTCATGAGGGCGCTATGCTGACGATCGTGCACGCCAAAGACTTGGCTTCGATTGGTCCATTCAGCAACTTGCTGCGAGGTCGATAGCAATCTGTAAAGAAGCCTTCACTAGACGCCGCATTGCCTTCGGGCACCATCATCGTTCATATACAGCAACCGAGGCTTCACGTACGTACGTATACGCCCCGCAAGTTGAGCCCATCGCATCTGCTCGCGAAGCTGTTTCGCCTGCGCCGCGAGTAGAGCTGCTCCGCACGGGCGCTACCGCCTCCAGCGTTGAAGTCCTGGTAGTCCTCAATCCCGCGCGCCATTGGACGACTGCACCCAGTCGGGGCGGTGCTATGATAGTGTACAGTGCACGCGTCCATTGTGCTTGTGCGCAGACTCGCACTGCTGCATGCCGGTCGTGCTTCTTACGTCGCTGGGCTATATGTGTACGGCGCTCAATGCGGACGGGTGCGTCCTGGTCGGTGTACATGTTGTAGTGCCTCGTGGGGTGTGCTAGCGAGTGCTTCGGTGGGTACTTATTGGCTTGCGGGTCCGGGGCGGGATGATTATTTCTTCTAGGTCGCCTGAGGTTTTTTGTTATTCGGTTTCCCTATCATATCACCCACCAACTTCTCATTTGGATAACGACGTATGGTTCTCAGTCGATTCGGACGAATCCAGGCTCGGGCGTCCGGTATGTACAGTGATATGCAGTCTTGCAATACAGTGTGGTACAATGCTGACTGCTATCTCGGATCTAGCGCTCGCCTGGCTCATCCTCACACTCGTACTCCTGCCCTTGGTACACGCTGACGACGACGACGACGATGACGATGACCACGACTGCTGGGAGGACTAGTCAGTTGCTCAATTTTCCACTCCTGCGTCGACGCGAATCAACTCACCGTAACCCCGTCCAGCTCAGGGAAGAAGTACTGCCACGACGACGACGACAACCACGTCGGCCCGCACGACCTCAGCATCGCATCCCGCGTCGCAATCGCCGTCGGCATCGGTACGCCCTCTCCCTCCCTCCTCTTCCTTTCTTCCCCTCTCCCATCCCATCCCATCCCACCCCCCACTAACACAACCCCGCGCGATACAGCGATCGCGCTCTTCGCGTCCCTCATAGCCTACTTCATGTACCGCCGCCGCCGCGCCGCCGCGCAGCACTTCTACAGCAGCGTCGCGCCGCACGAGCACCAGCGCACGGACTCGGAGGCGGGGCTGGTCCCTGCGCCTGTGCCTGTGCAGGAGCGGGTGGACGGGCGGTATGATCTGGTACGTGTTGGGGGTGTGGGTTGGGTTGGTGGTTCTG
This sequence comes from Dentipellis sp. KUC8613, assembly GCA_002286715.1. Classification (NCBI taxonomy): domain Eukaryota; kingdom Fungi; phylum Basidiomycota; class Agaricomycetes; order Russulales; family Hericiaceae; genus Dentipellis; species Dentipellis sp. KUC8613. The sequence continues at coordinate 153,185 of NSJX01000044.1, read as the reverse complement.
AGTGAAGCTGATGGTTGGTGTAGGTTTCTGGTCCGCCGCCACAAACTGAGGTTGCAAACGCGGGCGCAGGCGCAGGCGCTGGTGAAGGTGTGTCGCCGCTGACCCTGCCCCCAACGGTGAAGGAACGAATGTGAGAGAGGGGTTGGAGGTGATGACGTTGTACTCGCAACTCGATTTGGGATCTTGGATGTCGGGTGATGTACTTTATTGTTCGTGTGCAGATTTGGGTGTGGGGATGGGTAGGCTGATTCTTCTTGCAGGATAGAAAATGCCGATGCATAGGTCATATATCAGTGAGATTCTGTGGCACTAGGCATCCGCTAGCCGCAAACCGCCGACGATCGTACTCGAAGTACGTACTCGTGCGCACGTCGCGTTGTTCGAGGGAGCCATAAGCTTCCAATCCTCGTTAGCGCAACCACGTGCTCGAAGCCGCCGTTCGACCACGTTCAACGCATGCACGTATATGCTAGCTCGACAAATCTCCAGCGCCTTCCACACTGGACTTCTGTGGACACATCAAGGCGGTGTTATTGCGCGTACCCATCGTCGCGAGTTCGAACACGCCGAATATGGCGCGTCACCGCCCATCTCGCTACGGTGTGCGGTCGGGATATAGGCTGCTGCGTTTGTGCACGTCTGTATGGCGTTGCAGAGCTCGAGGCGAAGGCTACGTCACTCGATGCCTATAGCTACGCGAAGTGGCAGCAGCTTGATGGTTATTTATTCTACTCGCACGCTCGCGCCGCAGGACTTCGACTGTCTCTCTTTCTCTTTCCCTCCTACGTCTTTTCCGCAGTGGACCTACTCGACTGTTGACCTCGCCGTTCCAGTCGCTTATTTAAACTGGTATCCACGCATGGCTCGTATTTTCCAGTCTGTGACTCACGGTACGCATTCGGGATCATCCTGCAAATTGCCTCAAAGCTGACTTGCGCTGGCGGTCCCGTCGCTCGCGGCAGCGCCGGGCCTACGACTCAAGTTCTCCTTCCTCTTCCTCGCAGCTGCGCTCGGACTCTTTCCTGGCGCCCGCGCGGAGTGTTACAAATACGACGAGTGCGTCACTTCCTGCTTGCACTTCCTGCTTCGAATAATGGTTCCTCTTCCGCCGCAGCTATGCACTCAGGCCTAGCGACGATTGTAGCAATCTGAGCTCTGGCGCGCGCTTCGGCATCGCGATTGGCGTCAGTACGTCCCCCTCCGCTAGGTTTCTTACCTCGAAATGCTGAGCATGATGCTCTCCACGTTGCAGTTGCCCTCATTGCTGCGATCTTAGCCGGGGGCTTCTACTTCTACCGCCGTCGGACTGTCCAACGACAAGTGTATGCTCTCACGCCACAGCGCGAGATGGGTGTCGCGCCTATGCAGCAGCAACAGCCGGCTACTGGCAATTATGATCCAGTAGGTTATGTTATGTTATGTCTCAGTTTGGTTGGTGGTATTGATTGATGTCGGGCTGCAGCCTCTTGGTCAGGTACCCCCGGGCTATGTAGGAAACATGGGTGTGACAAATTCGGAGTATCACAACCAGTCTGTGCATGGACCCTCTTCATTGGCTGGTGGGAGGCCCTGAGAGATGGGTTCTGGAACTTCAAGTGGTTAGGTGTTGCTAATCTCAGGTGCTTTACCTTTTTGTTTGTGCCACCAATCGTTGGTGGTGTAGTTCAATGTGATTCCTTGACTGAACAATTCATTATACTTACTTGAAATATATTTTCATCTGTATGTCAGTCAGAATAAAAGTAATCCTAATCAGGATATTTTACAGACTGATTCTACTGGTACAAAGGGAGGGTGTAAGTTCTAAGTAAGAAAGTATTACTGAGTCACAGAGTTCATCTGATTCTGTAGAAGTATGGCTTGCATCCACATAGCCTCTGCATCATGCATCCTTGACATCTTTTTATAAAGCTGTCCCCACAACTTGTATGTATTGATCATATCTTGCTGCAATCCCAATTCAGTATATATCCTCAGAGCATCTTTGAACTCTTCCTCAGCTTTCTCAAACTGAGATACTTCTGTATGAATCATGCCCAGATACTGTGACTCAAGGGCTTGATTATATTTGACACCAGCTTTGGTGTGCAGTGACAGTGCCTGACTGAGATATCTCTCTGCCTCCTCCAAGTGCAGGTGTTTCATGTGGATTTGGCCCAACATTGTCAAGGAATTGGAAAGGCCAAGGATATCATCACCCTGCTCATATAACTCTACAGCCTTTTCAAATTGAGTCATGGCCCCTTCAAAATCTGATGTAGTGAGATGCACCTGGCCCAAGTAGTGATAATCATAGGCTTGACCAACAACATGGTTGATAGATTTATGTGCAGTTATGGCTTTGTTCAGATACTCCTTGGCCAATTGAAATTCAGACATTATCATGTACAGGTAGCCAATTTGTTGCAGATCAGTTCCACCACCTAGCTGAGCTCCAGTCTCTTCATGCAGTTTCAGAGCTTCATTGAGATTATTCAAAGCATCATCAAACTTCTCTAGTGTGATGTATGATTCTCCCAAGAGGTGAAGTGCACCAGCTAGACCATTTTTGTCTTGGCAATATGTGTATATCTTTTTGGCCTCAGTAAATTTGATAATGGCATCAGGAGTGTTCTTGTTGAACCTGTCAATACGACCCAATGACAGCAAGTCTTCAGCTTGTCCATGCTGATCTTCAACTTGTTTATGCAAATCTAGAGCCTTGTGCAATAAATCTGTGGCTGTACCTGCATCTGCCTGCTGCATCAAAATATGTGCAAGTTCTTGGTAATCATTGGCCTGGCCTTGAATGTTACTTTCTTGCTGATGCAAAATCAAGGCCTTCTCTAGATATTGTTTTCCAAGAACAAGCTTATTCTGCTTGTAGCAAACTTCACCAAGAAAATTGAGATCATTGGCCTGTCCAAGAAAATCACATGCTTCTTTGTGCAGAGATAAGGCCTTATGAAAGTTGGCTTCAGCCTCTTCTAATTTCTCTAGATGAATATTGATTCTGCCAAGATCCTGAACAATATTGGCCTGACCCAGAATATCTCTAACCTGTAGATGCAGTTCTAAGGCTTGTTTCATCTTTTCTTTAGCTGGTTCATATTCTGCTAGCTGCATGTGGATAGCCCCCAAATAACCAATGTTATAAGCCTGTCCCAACACAGTATTGGTTTCAAGATGTAATGCCTGAGCTCTATTCAGATAATCTCTTGCTTCATTAAATTTGGCAATTCCCAGTGAGATCCTGCCTAGATTCTGCAGATCATATCCTTGGCCCATTTTATTGCCAACTTGAGTATGCAGTTCAAGAGCTTTCTTCAAGCTCTCAGCAGCTTCATCCTTTTTGGACAGCTGAATGTAAAGCCTGCCAATATATTCCAGATCATGAGCCTGCTCAGCCAGATCCTGTGCTTGTTCATGCATAGCCAAAGCCTCTTTGTAGTATTTCTCAGCATCAGCAGCCTGAGATGTGAACTGGCAGCATTTGGCCTGCAAAAAGAGACAGTCTCCTTTGATTCCAAAGTCAGAAGCTTGTGCAGATGCAGAGACAAGAATGAGCAGTCTGTCTTCATACAGATTGATGTACTGGCAGAACTTGCAGAACTGCAGAGTTGGTTTGAAAAGAGAATCATGAGGTGCAGCAGCATCTTTGAAGAAGAATCCCAGCAAGAAGTTCAGGTTTCCAATTTCTGGAAGCAGCTCTGTCTGCACATCTGGCACAGTGAAATGCTCTCCCTGAGAAGCAAGAGGAAGATAATATGTCTTTAAGCCAGTAATGCTCTCCACAGATGGCCCATGTTTGGCCTGCATATAAAGCCTGATAGGTGATAAGACACTGACATTCCCAGATTGGGGAGAGTACACCAGAGCATTGTGCCTCAAAGTGGAGAGTCCATGTCTCATGTAGGGCAGATTGGCAAAGGCAGTCTGGAATTTCTGCAGTTTGGCCATCTGCAGGCCATCAGGAAGCATGCTGAGAATGCCCAGTAAGACTAGTGCATTGGGGTCTGCCATCATCCGCGGACTCTGCAGCGAGAGCATGATCGAGAAATCGACACTCGACAGCTGGTCGATGGCCCTCCGGTGGACCATAGATGTGTGCTCGGCTTCCCAACGGCCCCAGACGTCGGTAGTGCCTTCCGACTGCGCAAGGTATGCAAGGAGATAGACCGCAAGTGGGACGCATTCGACTGCCTGGACGAGCTTCGTGGCGTAGTCGTCCCGTTTGCCCGAGATCGCCTCGAAAGTCTGCAACGCGGCCTCGAGCGACAGTGGAGTCAGCGGCTCAAGGAATGGCTGGGTCCAGAGTGTCTTGGCCGGCCGCTCGGTGCCCCGCATGGTCACCAGAACAGTGATGCTTTGGATGGAGGTGATCTTCGCCAGAAGCTCCTCGACCGCTCGGGTCTGCGCATCCCAGGGCGTCTCGAAGTTGTCGAGACATATGATGCACTTCGAGTTGCGCAGGAAAGCCAGGACTTTCCGCTCCAGAGAAGACGAGTCGTCGATGTAGATCCCCAGCGCGCTGGCCATTTCCAAAAGCAGAGCTTCTGCGGACTGTGCGGCGTCGCAGGGCACGAAGTAGCGTGCGTCGACGAATTCCGATGCGATGTCGGGGTGGTGGAGGACGGAGAGCGCGAGCGACGTTTTGCCCATACCGCCTGGGCCGAGAATGGTGATGCGCGCAGGCGACTTCTGCTGGATCGTGGTAACGACCTCCTGGATCTCTCGCTCGCGTCCGAACATGGTATCCGGTGGAGCGCGGAGGTCGGGTGCCGCCCTGTCCACGAATGAGCTGATGCATGCAACAGAAGACTTTAAAGGAGAACATACACGGTATCTTCGACTGGAACAATGTTGACCTGACGCCACGTCAGCATGAAACTAGATAATCAATATATATTGAAACATACTTTGCTTATTGCGTCCAAGATCCTAGCAGTGTCAGTACGTATACCGAGGCTCAACTTGGTCTACAATTACAATGTCATTGCGCCAAAAGTAAGTCAAGAAGACAGGTAGACTCACGGTGAGGAGCTGCAATTCGTTCCGGACCCCGCGCTCACAATCGTCGATGGCCGAGGTGAGCTGGGCGCGATTCAGAACCAACCAGATGCGATTGCGCTTCCTCTTCGACTGGCACCGGTCCAAGGTAATGAGAGTGTCCTCTAATTGTCTGTACGCGAGCATATTTAGACAAGACCACTGCAGGCGGTATTCACACCACGCACCGCTCGAGCGACCTGAAAGCTTCCTGAATATCTTCTGGGATTATCTGGCCTTCCGGTGAGGTAGCGGCGAGCTGCTCGTAATAGTCCTCGATAAGTTTGTTTATCTGTTCTACATCTGCCATGACGATATTCCATTTATCACGGAACCTGTCGACTTCCTGTTGCAATACGTTCAGCGACTGGATTGTGATGAGCGCGTTGTCAGAACGTACGGTTTTCATTTTCAAGATATGGATACAAATTCCCGAGATGGCCTTGATATACGGGATGTTCGTCGCCAACTCGCCCGCCTCCTTCAAGAGTGCAAGGATCGTGTCGGCCGAATTGAACATCGCATCGACTTTACCCGAGGTTATAGATATGCTGTCTGGTAGAATTCGTGTAAAGGACGAGCTGAGTTATATCAGGATCGCAGATAAGAGAATACGCACAATCGTTCGTGCTAAGCGCTGGTCTCGAAGACACTGCACGGCGCACTACTTCTTCGCTGTTCTGCAGATTGGTGTCTTGTTCGGTAGACATGATAGTATCAGAGATGCGGATGGGCGAGCAATACTACGGAAGAGATGCTGGTGAAGACGAGGTTGGAGAAAGACCCGAGTATCGTTGTCAGCAAGGAGTATCAGGCCACCTGTCAATCTGTCAACTTCGTCCGTGTTGCCGCCGCCGCCGAATAATGGACTACTCACCCATTTTCAAACAGCGTCGAAAGGCTTAACAGCTGTCCTCAGGAATATATTATGCTGCAAGCCCAGCAATCGCAGATTTAAGACGCCAAAATTCGAGTGCGGTGGCAAGTTAGTATGTAGTTACAACCCAGAGACTTCTTTAGTTGGCAAGCGCCGCGGGCCGAGCCGAGCCGGCCCAGCATTCCCCGCGCATCAGTTCCCCACTGCTTTCTGAGAGCACCGCTCATGTCGAAAACACGCAAACTATCTCTTCAACACGCTGTGGATTTGGAGTCTCAGAAATAATATCACAGGGTCCTATATATCTGGTGGTACCGGTCTTATCACAAAACCCAAGGTGATGTACTCTACAGTTTATAATATGTACTAGCATTTCACTTCTGTTTAGTAGCGCTCACGCCGTTCGACTAGTCTCCGCGGCAGTTCGGCCCCATGTCAGCGACGATATGAGCAGAATCGGTGTCGCGAGCGTTGCTTGCTATCATGTCAAACCTAGCCTCGGTGGGCGCCACGAAGCCTCCGAAACATGAATACGAACACTCAACCTCAAGGCATCACATTGGCCTCATATATGGCGGCACTGGTTTGCGCTAATTTAGCGATCACTACCTGCATGGGCGCATTTATGAACTCGACTGCGGGTCGAAGCGCCCGTGCGGTTGGTCTTGGGGCACGTATCTGTGTACGATGTCCAAATGTCCTCAAAGTGTGTGCGCAAAGCGTAAATACTCGCACCTCAAACGGTTTGTTCTCCATCTGACCATTCCTTGATAATCCCTACAAACCACGCCCTTCCTTTCTCAACTTTTGTATCTTTATCTCTCACCCGACACGACCTTCGCAGGCAGAATGTCATCCTCGTCCAGCAACAACACCATGTCCCTTACCGGCGGCATGCCAACAACGCACCAGGATACTGCACCCTCCGTCATCTTTATTGGACTCTATCTCGTCACAAGCGCACTCTGCTTCTTCCGCATGCTCACGCAGTATCGCTCGCCCACACGCCTGCTGCTCACGTACCTGCGCCTCACGATCTTCGAGGCCGTTCGCATCGCGACGTTCATCGTGCGGATCCTGGGTGCGAAGAACTACAGCGACGCGCTCAAGGGAAAGGCGCAGTTCAACGAGACGTTGCTCATTGTCGAGCAGATCCTCATCAGCGTCGGGTACATCATGCCTGCGTCGACGCTTGTCAAGCTTGTCGGGTTCCACAGCTCGCGGAACGAGGGCGGGGACAGCTCGGGCAGGTCGCTGAACGTCATCCGCTTGCTCGAACTCGCAATTACCGCCGCCATGTACGTATTTTTCTGCTTTGAAAGCCATGTGAAATGCTGAGATCGTGTGCCATTAGCGTTCTCGGAATCATTGCTGGTGTGAATGTCAACAAGTCGTTAACAGACCCGAGCGTCGCGCACAGTGTCAAAACCGAAAGGTACGTGTGTCTACCCTCCACACCAGTTACTACAACTGAAACCGGTCATGCAGGACGATCTCGTCTGTCATCATTATCGTAGTGCTTGTGCTCACTGTGGTGTCCTGTCTCGGTCTCGTGCAACGCAAAGACATTCCGCGACGCACAACGCTCTGGCTCGGCCTTACCAGCAGCCTCCTTGTGCGTCTCCCCGTCCTTCCCCCTGCCTATCGGAGTGACTCATATGTCCACCAACTGCGTTTTGCGTTCATATATGCGCCACAGATTGTTGTCCCCATTTACCGCATCGCGGCCACCGCTAACCCACCGGCCAACTCGAACTCCACAGGCGCGAAAGCCGCATTTTATGTCTTCCAGATTGCCGTGGAGTGGCTCGTTGGCGCATCACTGCTCGCTGTGAATGCGAAGGAGTGGTGCGGTCTCGCGGACGAGCGGGGTGTTTACAGCTCCTACGCCAGCGAGGAGGCTCACAAACTCGCATATACCTCGGGGATCTACTAGGCGTCGCGTCAAGATGCAGCCATTCGTTTCTAGCCGGTGATACATCAGTACGGTATAATTCTTCAGTGTTAACGATATTATGGACATTGTTTGGTATGCCTCGTTTGGATTGGCTGGGTAAGGGACGGATCGTCATCGGTAACGTGGGGTTGGCGTCGACTCGTGTATTTCTCACCCCGCGTTATTCAGGCCGAACATCTTTTGCTTGAAGCGATATCGCGGTGCGTCAACAATCTCGAGCACATTCTGTCCCCGTCTTTCATGCGCTGCGTTTCTTCATAGCACGGCCCGCGAGTCCGCCGCGGCGCACTGCACTAAGCAACACGGAAAACAGAAGTGGTATTATTAGGTATGGCGCTTTCTATCGCAGTCTGACTTCTTCTGTTGATGCCTCGCTTCGGAGCGGTCAAGTTAGCCCATGGCCGCCTGCTACTTGCTACATCCCCGGGGCGGTGCAAGCGATGAAGAATTGACTGTATCATGAAGAAGACGCCAACAGCAGATAGAGCCGTGGCGAACATGGCTGTCGCAAGTCAAGACTGGAATGTGAGTGCGACTTAACATCCGGTCGTGTTCGTGCCACTCATGTTCCATCCACTGTGTGCTACAAGCATCACGGGGCGAATTCAAGAAGCCTCCGAACCGCCTGTCACAATTACTAGTGGCACGGCTTGTCCGTTTGCAACGGCGAGCGGGCGGAGGTGTATGTTGCGGGCCCGGCGGATGCGCAGAACGAGCAGGAGCTGGTGCAGAAGCAGAAGCAGGAGCCGTTTGCGCATCGTGCAGGGTGTGATAGATGGACACTGGCAGTCGGACAGTGCATGTACGTACTCTCAGGCTCTCGGCATGACATCACGGACGTTCTTCGATACTACGAAGGCAGCACCGGCCTGTTGGAGTGGGCCAGTCAGACAGTGCGATAGTGCGACAGTAGAGTACTAGTGCGACTCGGACGTATATATACGCATGCGCAGGCCGAGGCGTCGGGCGCCTGGTGTTACTTGGTAGAGCACTTCCGCGGGGCTGGCGTGCTGCACACCGGTACCGCTCGGCAGGGCTAGCTGTAGAACGTGCGTGGAACGACTGTCTTCAGTGCTAGGATTCAGAATAGCGTGTCAGAGAGTCAGACTGATCCGCAAATGTCAATGGCTTCTTGGCCCCTGATTAATTACTGCCCCACACCGGTATAATACAACACGAAGAGAAAAATGCGAAAATGCGAGCAGCAAATAAAATACCATACCCCCCCGTCCCCCCCTCCCCTTCTACCCACACCCCTCCTACCCACACACCCGCACACCCGCACACCCGCACACCCTCCCCCCTTCCCCCCACCCAGCCCACCCCATCCCTAATCATCAAACTTCGCCTCGACCCTCGGCTTGCGCACCAAATGCGCCTCGCGGACCTTATCCATCGCCTCCAGACTAAGACAGCCGCCGAGGAACTTGGCGACGACGGCCATGTCGCGGCCGTCGCCGGTGTCGCGCGCGTCGACGAGCGTCGCCATGCGCGCGGCCTGCGGGCTGAACATCGCGCGCGTCGTGCCCGGGTAGCGCGTGAGGTACTCCTCGAGCGGCATGAACCCGAGCCGCCGCTCGAGCGTCTCGACGAGGCGCATGCGCAGGGCTGTGCGGGGCGGTGGATGAACAGCGCGCGGTGAACGATGGGAGCAGTGGACGGTGAACGATGGGAGCAGTAGACGGTGATGAGTGAGTACGGCTGTGAGCAAAGGGAGGAAGGGGCAGGGAGGAGAGAAGGCGCACTGTACGCGTCGGTCTTGACCGCGGCCCAGACGTGCTGCGGCGGCTCCCAGGGATCCTCCGGGTGCGCGGCGTTGTGGTCGCGCGCGTCGAGGAGCGCGCGGTAGAGCAGCTCGCCGAACGCGAGCGGGCTGCGGTCCTCGACGTCGACGTAGTCGAACGGGCAGATCGTCGACATCGAGAACGTGCGGTCTGCGTGTGCGCGCCAATCCAGTCAGCATCAGCGACACGTTTGCGCGGGGCGCTCTGGGGCGCGCACGCACCCTTGATATTCCACTCGGCAATCCACACGCCGCACAGGACCGAGTTGGCGGGGAAGAGCACGGTGGAGCGGCGGGTGTTGTACGCGACCCAGTCCGCGATGGACTTGTCCTCGGCGCGGCTCTGCGCCCACTCGGGGCGCGAGCGGTCGCGGCGCGCGCGCGTCTTGGCCCACACGAGCGCGACGTACGTGCGGTGGTGCGCGCTCTGCGGCGGCTGCGTGAAGAGCGGGCGCGCGCTGAACCCGTGCTGCAGCACGCGCGCGTCGATCTCCGCGTACGTCTTGATCCCGTTTTGGTGCTCCAGGACCTGCGCGCCGTCCATGAAGAAAAAGGGTGAGCGGGTGAGGAGGAGGGAGGGGGAGGGGGGCGGACGTGCCTCGGGGACGGCCATCTTTGCGAGCGTGTGCTCGCGCCAGAGGGTATCGCACGCCTCGAGCAGCGCGGGCAGCTCCTTGCGCCCCGCGAGGTCGTTCGGGAGCGCCCACACGGCGAGCTCCATATCGCGCGCGCCCAGGCTATCGCAGACAGACGCCGGGTCAGCAGTAGCCGCCAAGGGGCGGGAACGGAGAGGAGGACGCACCGGGCATGCGAGAGGCTGCACGTCTTGCGGTTATTCTCAAACAGCTCCTTGCAGCGCCACTTCCCAATGCCGCCGCGCGCGGAGCCGCCGCCGCAGTTGCTGCAGCGGCGGTACTTGTCGAGGCAGGACGCGCAGACGACCTCGACGAGGAAGGAGAGCACGCCGCGGCCGGCGGGCGCGAAGCCGCCGTGGCCCTGGATGTGCATGCAGACGTCGCAGATCGTCGACGCGGTCGTGTCCTCGAGCTGGCTCGCGCGCTTGCGCGACGTCGACCCGATCTTGACGGGCGAGCACGCCTGGCACTTGAACACCGCCGCGCACGGCGTGTCGAGCTCCGCGCGGCTCCCGCGCAGCAGCAGCCGCGCGATGAACGTCCCGCACGCGCTGCACGTCGCGTCGCGCTCCTCCATCGCGCGCACGCTCCGCTTTTTCGCGGGCGCCGCCGCCGCCGCCGCCGAGGAGGAGGAGGAGGATGCGGTGGCGTGCGTCGCGCCCGGTGAGTGCGCGTCCGAGGGGCCAGAGCCGGAGCCGGAGCCGGACGGCGGCGTGAGCGCGGGGCCGGGCGCGAAGAAGTTGAGGAGGTCGTGCAGGGACGAGTTGGTCCAGTCGCTGTTCGCGCTCGCGTCGTGCGGCGGGGCGGAAGCGGACTCGGAGGCGGGCGGGGACGCGGCGCTGGCGCTCGGTGCGGGCGTGGAGGCCTGCGAGGGCGCGCGGCGCGCGGCGAGGGCGACCTCGGCCTCGCGCTCGCGGCGGCGGGCCTCGCTCTCGTGCCGCTTCTCCTCTGCGATTTTGAGCTCGAGCTCGCGGATGCGGCGCGTCTCGCGCAGGATGTCGAGCTGGATTTGCTGTTCTTGCAGAGCCTGGGAGATTGGGTGCGGATGGGAGAGCGGGTCCTGGAAATGCGATTGCTGCATGGGCGCCTGCTGCTGGGGCGGTGGCTGTGATGCCTGCTGCTGCTGCTGCTGCTGGAAGGACTGCGTCTGCTGCTGCTGCTGCTGGAACTGCTGGGCGTGGGCAAAGGCAGCAAAGTCGTCGTGGGCGCGGGCACTGGCGTCGTAGAGTGCGCCGGCGGCGGCTAAATGGCGCTCGTCGACGATGTTTTGTGCAAAGTCGGAGGGGTCTGCGGTCCCTGTGTCATTAGGGGCGGGGAACCACGATTGGTCGGGCACGGACGAGGGGACGAAGAAGTTGAAGGCGTCCATGGCAGGGCACAGACACGGGGCGTGATGGGCGTGCCGTCAGGAGCACAACGCCAGACGCTCGATATAAGTAAATCCGCTCAATACAACCCGCAGCAGCTAAACGTCCCCTCCGTACCGCCACCGGCACAGCAACTTACGCGTCTTCCGTCGCTTCCGGCACAATATCCCGTGCTCCCCTTGTCCCCAATTTCCGACTCTTTTGTCGCGGTTTCCAACACACGTATCGTACAGTCACCTACGCCTTTGCAAGGACCGCAGAGGACGAGCGAAGCGTCGCTGTCAAGCCCAAGTCCACTTTCCCACGATCAATTTCGCCCTGAATATCGCGCGAAATTCCGACTTTGGGACGAAAGTGCAGCGTCACACGGGCCCCGCCGCGTCCGGAACTGGCCATCGCCAGATCGTCGCCGATCTCTCTGCCGTCGGAACGTGATGAGGCCTGCCCCGCTCCTCCTCTGCGGTCACCAACACACTGTACCGCGCCCTCCTCTAGGGTACGCGTTTCCGCGCGAGAACACATCCGATCTGCGCTGTGGGCGTCCGTCCGTCGTTATTTACGACGCCCCGTCGGCGCATATGGCGCGCGCGGGTGCTCAATCTAAGAATACGCAGACGCAGACGCAGACGCGCTGGACTGGTGCATCTGCGCACCTCCAAACGACATCCGATCTATCTCTATCTCTATCTCTATGTCTGGTTCCAGGTCGCTTCACGCGCCGGCGAGCAGATTGGTGCCCGGCGGACATCAACTGGCCCCGCGTCGATTGGCAGTTTGGCACTCGGACGCATGCCCGAGGCGGATGCCCGAAGCGCTACCGCTCGCCTCCTTGCTGCACGCCTCTTATGGCCGCGCGCGCCCCTGGCGCTGGCGCGCGCGGGCGTGCATGGGTACGTTGGGAGCGCGCACCTCGGCGTGCGTGCGGCGGTCGCCGAGGCTTGGTACGTCGTGCCCCGATCGTGGTGACGGCTAGGATGTCCTGAAGATAGTAGGTAGGTAACTGGGTTGGATGAGAATATTGGTCCGTCATATGAGCAGTGATTTC
>NSJX01000044.1:116674-139768 GCA_002286715.1 Dentipellis sp. KUC8613 | reverse complement strand
TACTCCAACACCCCCTCCCGCCGCCACCACCGCACATACAGATCCATCTCCGCCCCGCCCAGCGCGCGCGCGCCCCGCAGCGCGCGCCGTGTCCAGCCGCACGTCCTCCCCGAACGCGCCGGCTTCGAAGAACGCGAGGAGCGAGGCGGCCGGGCCGAGGTTGGACGCTTTTCTCTGTTCCTCGTGCTTCCCTTTTTCCGGCTCCTCCTCTTGCTTCTTACCCCCCTCCTCCCGCTCGTGCTCCTCCTCCTCCTGGTGCTTCCCCTCTTCCCATCCCTGCTCACCCGCACCCGCACCTTCAACCGCACACGCCCGCCGCAAACGCGCAACCCACTCCGCATACCCCACGAGCGGCAGCCCGCCGAGCCTTGCCGCCGCGCGCGCGATGAGCGTGTCCCAGCGCGCGGGGCGCGGGTGCACGAGGTGGAATATTTGGGTGTGGTCGTGGGTGGGTGCGGGTGCGGTTTCTTCGTGGGGAGGCGTGTGGCCGTGCGGGGGCGTATGTGGAGGGGTATGAGGGGGAAAGGGGGGAGTGGATGGAGTGGACACGGGGGATGGTGCGGGAAAGGGGGGATTGGGTGGAGGGGGCGCGCGGAAGAGCTCGAGCAGCGCGCGTGCGGCGGTGTCGACGGGGAGCCATGTTACGCGCTGTGCGGCGCACCGCGACCGCGACAGAAACCGATAAAATAAAACAAAATGAGTACATCAGCACCGGTCTTGACACTGGCACACTAGCACTGGCAGCTGCCAGGAAAAAAATAAAGAAGAGAAGATACAGGACGACGGCGACGCACCTCATCCCGCAGCGGCAGACACCCGAGCACCTGCCCCGCGCGCAGCAGCGCCGGCACCCATTCCTGGCCGCTCCAGCCCCCGCGCGCTGTGCCGCCGTCGATGGAGCTCTCGTGTGTCGCGTCGATGTCGACGTCGCTCCCGTGTGCCGCGTCGAGGTCGTCCCCGCGCGCGCCGTCGACGTCGCCCCCGCGCTCCCCAGCGCCGACGCCGACGTCCCCCGCGAGCTGCCCGACGCGCACGATCGTCGCCCGCGTGCGCGTGCGCGTGTTTGGTTGTATGTGCGTGTGCGTGCGCGTGTGGGGAGGTATGCCTTCGTGGGGAGGTATGTGCGTGTGGGAGTGGGAGTGTACGTGGGGATGCGTGTGCACGCGCGCAAGCATGCGCTCCGCGACCCACTTGCTCTCGCTGTACCCCGTGCCCACCGCCGCGTGCGCGGAGGGCAGCGGACGTTCGGCGGCGGGCGGGCGGAGGCACAGGTCTGCGCAGTCGGTCGTCGGTGGATGTGGGTGTGGGTGTGCAGTGTGCACGAAGGTTAGGGTGGGTGCACGAGGGTGAGGACGGGCGACGGGGGTGAGCAACAAACGACGGGGGTGAGATGCGATGGGTTAGAGGTGAGCAACGGGTGTGATGGACGGGGGGACGTACTGCGCACGACGGAGACAGAGCTGACGAAGAGCAGGTGCACCGGCGCGTGTGCGGATTGCGCGAGCGCGATCAGGTGGCGCACGCCGCGCAGCAGGGGCTCGTTCGTCGCGAGCGACACGTTGAAGTCGACGCGCCAGCCTGTGCGCACGGGCGGGCGTTAGTGCTCGTTTGCCGGGTCCGGGTCGCGATCAGGGTAGATGCGGGTGTGGAGAAGCAGAAGCGGGGACGCGGACGGGGCTTACCGTTGATGATTATCCCAGTGACCGTCCTGCGGATCTGCGTAGCCACGAGTCGAGTTAGCTTCCAATAGAACAGAACACAACGCACACATGCACATGCACATGCACGCGCAGAAAGAAGGGCCGCCCGACTGACCTCCTCATACACCCCCGCGCGCAGCCCCAGCCGCGGATCAGCCGCATCGCCCTCCACCAACGCCGCGCGCGCCGTCTCGAGCAGGCCCGCGTCCAGCCCCCACCGCGCGAACGCCGCGCGCTGCCGCGCCCGCAGCGGTTCGCCCCCGCCGCGGTTCAGCGCGTACACGCGCCGCACGGAGGCGTCCTGCAGCAGGAGGGAGAGCACCCAGCTCCCGAGGCGCCCCGTGGTGCCGGTGATGAGGATCGTGTCGCCTGGGTGCTCGGTTCCGTTTTCACTTGCACTTGCACTTGCACTTCCATTTTCACCGTCAGTGCTGCGGTCGTCCGTTTTTTCCCCGCAGAAGACGAGCGCGTCGAGCCCCGCGGTGTACTTCTCCACCAGCGCCTCCATCTGCCGCACCTTCTCCCGCACCGCAGCGTCAGCATCGCCGTCATTCCCACCCGCACCCGAAGCCGCCGCACCCGCCTGCAGCCCCAAGATGAAATCTGCGAGTGCGCCCACGGAGGGATGTGTGTACACAACATCGTGCGGCAGTGCGGCCGGCGTCGGCGTCGGCGTCGTGCGTATAGCATGGCTGAGGCTGTTGCGGATCCACGTCGCTTGCAGACTGCGCACGCACGCACGCACCGGTGAGCACGACGGCCGCGATCGTCAAAGGCAGACGCATACGAGGCGAAACGCAGTGGGGCGGAACCACGCACCTGTCGCACCCCGCCTGGAACAGATCCTCGTCGTCCGCCACCCGCCGCCGCATCACCCGCGCAACCACCCCGCGCACCGCCCCGCGCAGGTCTACGTCCGCGTCCACGCGCTCGGAGTCGGCGTCGGTGAGGGACGCGTCTGCGTCTGCGTCTGCGTAGAGCGCGTCGATCTCGCCGCTGTACGCGCCCAGCGAGACGTGCCGCCGCGGGCTGCCTTTCGCGGTGTACTCGAAGGGCGTGGACGGGCGCGTGGTGAGGATCATCTGTTCCGCGTGCGTGCGTGCGTGTGCGGGGTGTGTGAGGCAGGATACCGCGCTGAGGGCGGGCGGGTGCGTACCTCTTTGAAGAGCCGGGAATGCGACGGCGCGAATGCGTTCGCTTTTTCGACCGTCGGCCTGGTGATTGTTCGGGTTATTTAGCGGGAGGGGGGAACGGAGCGGAGAGGTGGAGTGTGGGTGTGCGCACCAGATTGCGTCGCGGAAGGCATCGAGCCGCTGCGTGTCGCGCGGGTCGAACGCGTGGGCGGCCGCGGGCTGCACGAGCACGCCGTTCTGGAATTTGCCGCGGCCGAACAGGAGCGCGGCGGCAATGTGCGGGTCGAGTGCGAGGATTGCTTCTGTGGGCGTCGTGAGTTCAGCTTCCGTCGAAGTCAAGTGGAGGTGCGGGTAGGCGTACCTATCGGACCGGGATTTGTCTGGTGGAGATGGGGTTATTTTGGAAGACAAGAGAAGGGGGAGGGAGGGGAACGATACCTTCTCGCCGGTGGAGAGCATGATCTGGTCGTCTGTCCGTCCGTACACCCGCCACAGATGTGGGACGGTGGGATGCCGCTGCACGAGATCCTTAGTCTCGTACGCCCGGTGGCCATTGACGATGCTCGTGCTTGCGTTCAAGGAATGCAGATCCGGATTCGATTCCTGTCCAGTCGTAGCTCAGTAAACGCACGCTCTACGGTTATGGGCCAGGGTGGAGGGACGCACGAGAAAGACAGGCTCGAAGAGGTCGTCTGCGCCGTCTTGCGGCCGCAGCACGACGTCGATGTGGGCCGAAAAGGTGAAGTAGCCGACTGTGTCGGGCGTGGGTTTGGTCTTCGGCACCAACACGCCGATGCCGCCGGTTTCGGTGCTGAGGGGAAATTCAGTCGTTTTCGGATGGCTGCAAGCAGGACGATACGCACGCGCCGTAGAACGGGACGACGTTGACGCCTGCCTTGGCCAGTTTCTCGCCTGTCTCGGGGTGGAGCGGTGCACCGCCGTATATCTGGTGCTCTATGTCACCATGCCGATCTACAAGCACATTTGTGTAGGAAGGCAAACGCACCACCGCCTTAAGGCTTTGCAAAATGGGAATATTCTCGGGATCGCGCGCCCAAGCCTAAAGTGCAAGACGGGCTTCAGGTCGATAACTTAGGTGAATGTGGCAAAAGACGAACCTCAATGAATGCGGGGACGCCATATGCGATGTCGCTCCGGGTGGCGACGATCGAAGCTAGGAAGTTCTCCGGGGTAGGGACAACGGGAGGCACACTTGGCTTGTAGCATGTCAATACGACACCTGTGGCCGCCTGATCGACGTTCAAGATCGTGCGAGCTAAAAATCAGTGCATGTATGCTCACAGTAAACGCGACGGTCATCATCCCGAGGGCATCTGGATGTCTGATATGAGCGCTGGCATGCGGGAAGTGAGAGCATGCGACTCACGAAAGACGGGTGCGGTCTGCAGCGAGAGGCGCAGATCGCAAAAGTCAACCTCTCCGAACGCTGGATGACGCCATGATTGGATATCCAGAACACAGGATGGGAGAACCGACGTACACAGATAATAGCCCCATTGAACGAACGTCCTGGCTCGGATTTTGATAGGTTTCGGAAAGGCAGTAGATCCTGAGATAGTTCAGCAGCGCGCATTTAATAGCAGGCAAATTGCATACCAGATGAGTGAAGAATCAAAGCAACTTCCTCCGCTCCAAATTCCCGAACAGGCGCATCGAGGTTCAATGCTTCCTGATCATCAGAAGGAAATAGCTCTCCAAACTGCACCATCGGAAGAACGTCAAACTCAATACCATCCTTCCCCAGCATCTCTGCCGCCTCCTCGCTCAAACGCCGCATCGAGCTGTCCGGGCTAACGAGCATATGGTTCAGGCCGGTCGCCTCGACTAGGTGCGCCACGGCTGCGGCGGAGTTGCGCGGTGAGATGGGGAAGGGCGTGAAGCCGAGTCGCATTATCCCGATGGTTGCGCACATGTAGGAGACGGTGTCTTGGGATGCGGTCAGTTGCCATTATTTGGAGACAGAGAGGGCGGTAAGCGTACCTGCAACGGCCAGAATTCCAATGACTAGCGGCTGCGCGGTTGGATCGGGGCTGGACGCGCAGAGCTTGCAGCGATCCCAGACGAGTTGAGATGCCCGCCTCATACCCTCCCATCCCCGCGCACGGTCGATAACGACCTCTTTCCCATCGTCGTCGTTGTAGACGAAGAGCGGATGATCAGGGCTGTGTTTTGCATTGAATTCGTGTAGCTGAGGTATGGTTAGGAAGCGGTCTGTAGGGGCAGGAGTAAACGTCGTCGAGTGCTGGCCATGGTGCGTGCGGAACTTCGAAGAATCCATTGCGACGAGAGATAGAAGACAGCTGAGAGCGTGAAAGATGAGGATGGGTTTATAAAGCAGTGATCAAACGAAAACGTACGGGATCCTCAAGTCCGCCGAACCCTGTAAGCCTGATCGCTGGATATGCTGCACTGGGTCAGATCTCAAGAGAGCGCAGTATGCGGATACCAAATCCCCAATACCAGCCACGTTTCCTAACACAGCTTCGAAGCCGCATGGTAGTACGACCTTCCGCGTTGGAGATCGCGGATTACGCGGATCCGTAGCGGACGCATTGCGATCGAGACCAGAGTGGAGGAACGCGGCTGCGCCCCCGCTGCGGGCCTGCGGCTCAGACACGACTTTCGGCACTGTGATCAGCCTTGTAGCTCCTTGCTAGAGATAGGAGGGGGAGAACATACCTCAATGTGGATCACCATACCTGCGACGGGATGCGGATACCCGTGCGCGGTGGTGGCTGAAGACAGAAGAGCGTCTGAAGACTCTGAACGACGACGGAGCGCACAGCAGACTGATCTACGGTCAAGAAAGCTTCAGCAACATGACATACGATCTGCAGAACATACGTGAACGCAGCGTTTCCGAACTCTAGTAGTACGCACGAAAGCATCTCCCGGATGGGATGTAGTTGGCGCTGACGCGTCGGACCAACTCTCAGTGCCGACGAGCGTGGCCTTAGAATGAAGTGTACGAAGAGTATACCTGATTCCGGTAAGAATACCAAACGGAGATAGCCATGCAAAACGATCGTCAGTGCGAAGATGAGATGCTGCTTAAGGTTAGCAGACGGGCTGGTCGCACGGCGCAGGCACCTTTACTAGTGACCTAGCCAGTGTTCAGCGCTACACGGGCGTCATTCGGTTGACACAAGTTTGTCAACTGAGCCCATAGCGAATCGACGTTGGACACTAAAGGTGAATGGGCCATGCAGCGTTGCGTTCGAGGTGTGTACTGCTTAGTCTGGGAGATGTCTGCCACATAGCGGATCGAACTCTGCCTCTGCATCGAAGTTGATCGGACTTTAAAAACGAAATGTTCAAGCTCCGCTGTCTCCTTGATTTCAGGGCCGGTCAACCGTTTCTAGGGCAGAGAAAGCTTGTAAAAGCAAAGGCATGGATCACCTTCGGTCAGCCGAGGTGTCAGGACCAAAAGATATGCCACGTACCCGGATTGAACGAATGACCTTCCCATGTTTGCTCGCTGGGTGGAACCCACCCCAGCTGCGTACAAGTGGGACGCGCTACCACTACGCCAACGCGGCTATGTTGATAGGTAGAGGCAATAGTACAGAACGCAGAGCAATATTCTTCCAGAGCAATTGTTCTACAATTTAGCCAATTTGTCTGAAGCTCTCTACCGAAAGTACTAGGCAAGGGAGGGAGGAGGAAGGGTTGGAGGGGAGGGCCGGGCGTCTACGGGCGCGTGCTCGTCGACACGCACGCGTGTGGCCACAAGCAGTTACTTTCATATTTTTCATCGGCAGCGGTACTCGTCTCCTGTCCAAGTATAATCTCAGTGACCAGAAGGTCAGCAAAAGTCGCAAAAGGTATGTTGTGTGGTGGATAATCGATACAAGCAGATGGTGGTAAGTACTTCAGCCATCGGTATAATCAGCAGTGTGTATTCTAAGCGTCAGCCCCGAGTTCCCAACGAGAAAACCAAAGCGCCCGCAGCAGCAGCAGCTACTTCTGGCGCTTGTAGATCTTGTCCAAGAACGACTTGAACACCTCGGGCCGCAGGGCCGCCTCGCCGGACGCGGCGGGCGCGACGGCGGGCACCTTGGCGATCATCGCGCTGATGCGGTCGTACGCGTCCTGCTCGTACTTGGCGTAGCGCCCGCGGATGTCGACCGCCTCGAAGACGTCCTTGACGCGCGCCTCGCACGCGGCGTCCTTGCGCCCGTAGTTCGCGTCGAGCACCGCGCGCTGCGCGGGCGTCGCGACCGCGAGCGCGGTGTTGATGCACCACGAGCACTTGTTGTCGATGATGTCCGTGCCGATCTTCCCGATCTGCTCGGGCGTGCCCGCGAAGTCGAGGTAGTCGTCCTGCACCTGGAAGTACTCGCCGAGCGGGAGGAGGATGTCGTTTGCGAGCTGGTACGGGTCGGGGTTCTCCGGTGTGGGGTTGGGGTTCTCGAGAATGCCGGACATGCGCATCGCGAGCGCGACGGGGAGGTAGAAGGAGTAGAAGGCGGTCTTGTATTTCACGATCGTCGCGTGGCTGTAGACGAGTCAGATCGGTGACTTGCAGTCAATTAATCTGGACGTACTGCTCGAGCGAGAACTTGGACAGATCGACCTTGTCCTCCGGCGCAGTGATGAGATCCACGAGCTGGCCCATCTCGGTCTTATACGTGATCTGCGCAGCATCTCAGCATCCGGACATAGGCCAAGCATCACAAAACGCACGTCATGGTAGAGCTCAAGCAGATGCACGTAGTACGGCTCGCCGCGGAAGTGCTTGCGGATGAGCGCGAACATGCAGCTCTCGAGCATCATGCCGTCGTTGATGGCGATGTTGCCGACGCTCTCGACGCGGTACCAGCAGGGCTGCCCGCGGCGCGTGACGGACGAGTCCATGAGGTCGTCGGTGACGAGGAAGTACGCCTGCAGCTAATCTCGGCGTGGATCGACGATCAGATGGGGCAGGCAGAAGCAGTGATGCCGACGTACGAATTCAACACACCAGCCGAGCACGGCGGCCTTGAAGTACTCGTCCTCGGTGAGCGGGCGGCCCTTGAGGATCTCGACGGAGTCGACGACGCTCATGCCGCGGTTGAGCTTGCCGCCGGGGACATTGTAGGCGAGGTTCTGCGCGACGTGAGCCTCACCATCGACGATGGATGCAGACGTGGGGAACGCACGCGCTTGTACCACTCGATGGCCTCCTTGGGCATGCCCTGCTCCCGGAACGTATCGACGAGCTCCTCGCGGATGATGTTGAAGGTGTCCTCGAACTTCTGGCGCGCAGCGGCCTTCTTCGCGTCTTTTGCCGCCTTCGCAGCGAGGCCGGGGTGAGGCGCGGGTGCGCCCGCAGACTCGAGCGAGACGTCAGGTTTTGCGACGGGAGACATTGTACTGATGATATCGATGGCGAGAGGAGGGTGGAAGAAGCGCGCGGAGAGGCGAGGATGATGGCGGGAGAGAGGAAGGAGGCGACGCGCCAAACAAAAAAGGCGGCGGGGTGGAATGATGAAGAGAGCGTGAAGAGAGCCAGGAGGCGTTTATAAGTCACTGTCCGATAACCGTGGACTCGTACGATCCTCGACTTCACGTCGGACCACTGGCAATTTGTCTATTGGTCAAGACGCCCTTGGTGCACCCCTCTGAGATCGGGTCGGCATGTCGATAAAGTATGATTCATATCCAGATTGTTCCCGGTCGTGCTGACTGTCTAGGACAAAAGCGTTTTTCGTTTTATTCAGACTGGTTTCAAACCCCAGGAAACCCTCTGTAGAGGCACCGTATGGGCAAATGGGGCAAATACGGCGCCTCGGTCGCCCGTATGCGATGCGCTCTCAAATACTATGTCTCGGCGATACCGTTTCACTCCTGAGTACATTTTCGCCGTCTCCAACGATGCAGCGAGAGCAGCGTCAAGCAGAGGCGCGAGCGCTGTGTCCCGAGCTCTTGAAACCACTTGTCAGTTCTCGCTTCTTCTTTCGCTTCTCCCATTCAGTCTTGACAGCACTTTCTCTACCCCCACGTCTGCGCGCCAACGTGAATCAATTCATGCATATCGCATATATGCTGCCAGTGGCATCGGTGATCTCAGAACAAGTATAGAGACGCCGAGTCCGACAAGCGCGGTATGTCCTGATCTATCGCCGGCTCGAGGTTCGTCGTCGTCCTCTTGTTCGGCCTTTACGGACGATCCGCAGCGATCGGAAGGGACAGTCAACCAGACATACCCAGCCGCTGCAGCATATCCTTGCGATATCGCCCCACGCTCTCATCAGCCAAGTATAATACGTATGCGTACGCAATCGCCATGCAAGTGCCTCGCTCTCGGGCTGACGTCCCTGTCAAACAGCCTGTTATCATAAAATCCACCTGTGGCTGGCGTGCGAGGTGGATCTGGAGTCCGACACCCGTACGTCTGCCCATTTCCTCGTACTCTTCGACCCATCGTCGCGTCGGATCGTCCCAAGACAATGATGCTTACGCACGAACGCACCGACGTTGACACTGTTGTGATGCAGCGGGCTGCGGAGAAGCGACTTGCACGTCCGGAGGCTGTATGTACGTATCCTCCTGCTCGAAACGACTCGGCGTGCTCACTGAAGTCGAAGCACACGTCTCGGAGATTGCACGCTATCAATGCATGGCATGCTGTGCAATGGTCGGATTCGCTGGTTCTGTGCACTCATGTCCTCGGCGTATCCTTCGGAAGACATCATAAATGCCCTCTGGATTGTCTTGGCTATTCAGTTTGGCCTCGAGCTCCAACGACTGTAGTGCGTCTAGATACCACTGCGCAGCATAGAAGCTCGCTCGTAGCTGACATGAATGCCCGCGCGAGCACGGCTCTGGCAAAGAACAGGTGTTCATTCTCGAGATTGTCCAATGGGCCGCTGCATGGACAACTTGAGGGTCAAAACTTCGAGAATCTAGCATTACAAGAAGACGCATACATGAACGATAGGTATAAGCAAAAACTAATGTGGAACACGAATATCATAGATCATAATGTAGGGGTATCATAAGATCAGGTATGGTATCGTTTCTCCCAGAAATCGAAATCGAATCGGCATATACTCATTCCATTTACTCCCCATGTATCCTGCGCGCACCAGGCACGACCAGCATCCTCGCACCTCAATTGCATCCAGCCAATAAATCAATTATGGATGTGGATGTATGGATCCAGAGGCATTATTGTTGGCCTAGGTAATGATGTTCTTGACGAACGTCTTGATAGGATCGTACCACTTCCGCCTCCTCCCGGGAGCAGCTGCTGGACTGGGTGGTCGTGCCGGCGCCGGCGCCGGCGCCGGCGCGGGTGCGGGCGGTCCTGGTGCGGGTGTGGGCGCGGGTGCAGGTGTGGGTGCTCGTGCGGGCGTGGGTGTGGGTGCGCGGGCGGGTGTAGGTGCCCGTGCGGGCGTGGGCGCGGGTCCAGGTGCACGTGCACGTGCGGGCGTGGGTGTAGGTGCGCGGGCGGGCGTGGGTGTGGACGCGCGTGCGGGCGGGGGCGCGGGTGCAGGTGTGGGCACGCGTACAGGCGTGGCGGCGCGTACAGGCGTGGCGGCGCGTGCAGGCGTGGACGCGCGTGCAGGTGTAGGTGCGTGGGCGGGCGTGGGCGCGGGTGCAGGCGTGGAGGCGCGTGCAGGTGTAGGTGCGCGGGCGGGCGTGGACGCGCGTACAGACGTGGGCGCGGGTGCAGGCGTGGGGGCGCGTGCAGATCCAGGCGCAGGCGCAGGCGTAGGCACAGGTGCGGCAGCTCTCTTCGCCACTGGTGCAGGTTGCGCCACACTCCGCGGGGCAGCGTTCTCCTTCTCCAGTTGTGGCTTCGGCCGCGGCGGAGGCTCGACCTTGGGCTCAGCCTTGGGTTCGGGTTTGGTTTTTGGGTTGGGTCCGAGGTTGGGTTTGGTCGACGGCCCTGTCGAGCCTTCGTCCGACGACGACGAGAAGTCCGAGAAGCGCTCGCCGAAGCCTGAGTCGCGCGATGGGAGAGAGCGGGAGGATCCTGGGGGAACTTGCAGTGTCGCGAGCGATGGCCTGGCTGGTGTTGGTGCTGGGACTGGGACTGCGGATGGTGCGTGCTGCTTTGAGAGGCGCGATGAGCTGGGCACTGCGGTTGTGCTAGCGGGCGTGGCGGCGGAACGGAGGTGTGTCTGTGGCTTCGGCTGTGGTGGGGAAGTGGTGGTTGGCGCTGCGCCAGTGGGCGCTGTGCTCGGAGGAGGTGCGTGTGCAGGGGGCGGAAGGGGCTGAGAGGGTATATCGTCGCTGGGTGAGAAGTATAAAGAGTCTGGCGAGCCGCCTTGTGCGTCTTGAGGACGTTGCGGGATGGTTGTTTGGATTTGGCCTGATTTCTCCCGACGGGGTCGGGTTGGTTGGGTTTGGGTTTGGGTTCGCTGTGCTGGTGAGGCGCTTGAGTTCGACGGGCCTGCCGCTGATGCATTCTGTGGGATATTTGAGGTAGACTGATTATGAAGTGTACGATGTGTGAGTAAGAGGGAGCCTGGTAATAACGAATATACTGACCGACTTGTGCTCCATCGAGACCTGGGCGCGCTTCAACCCCGGAGGACTCAAAAGCCAATCGCTGTGCTGGTTCTCCACTACCTTCTGCAATATCGTGTTCCAATGCACCCGCTCCTGCTTGCTGTACTCCTTCTCGGAAACGGAGCGGCTCATCGCAGCAGGGCGCTCGGAGCGCAGAAGGGGCTTCACTTGCGCAGCTGCCTGCAGCTTGCCGAATACGTCTGCTGACCTGATCAGCGAGAAGCAACGTGCAAGACGAGGGAGCGCACCTTTCAGGACGAATACGCCTTCGCCCAGTTTCCAGACGTTCCCGAAGGAGTGGAAGAGGTTGTCGGTCTCTAGGAAGAGGTGGCACCCGCGGTCTTTGAGGACGGACATCTCGAAGCTCTTGGACCGCGCGCCCTTGAATATGTCCCACTCGACCGGATCGAGTGTGAATTGGTCGTTGTAGTGCTTCTCGTCTTCAGATAGGCCCATGTAGAGGTGGGGGTTGTCTTGAAGCGAGATGCTGTGTTGGGGAAGATTGGTGAACATCCAGAGGAGCTGGTCGAATGTGGTGTTTGTTGGTATTTCGCCTAGGTAGAGAGATTTTGTGACGACTCGAGATGGTGGAGTACGGGACAACTTACGATAAAGTGTGATATTCTGGTTTGTGAATTTGGCGGGCCACTTGAACTTGACCTTCAGCTCGGGTTTCGGAAGCGGGGACTGCGGAGGAACATTGTTAGATCAAAATGGCAGTTTATCAGCAGACTCACCATCTGCGCCAACCGCTCCTTCACTATGGTGGTGCGCTTGACGGCAACGACATCCTTCTCCTTCTGCGCCATCATGTCCTGCTCGAACTTTGCCGACTCCTGCTTGCCGTGCAAGGTTCGCAGAGCATACTTGATCCTCTGCGTGGCATCGGCGAAAGCTCTATCGGCATGCTCGGTGAGGCGTCCTCCCGCCTTTTTAGCATTTTCTATGGCGCGTTCAACAGCTGCAGCTGCGATGTTGGCACTTTAGATCGCAACTCGATTAGCTACCTTCGAATACGACTTCGATGGGGTACTCACGGCGAGTCCTTAGCAGTCTTACCGGTCTTCTTCGCCTCGAGGACGAGCGCACGGCACAGTTTGATGGCCAGAAAGGATCTGCAGAGGTAAGCCCGCGACATCTTCGAGTAGTCCTTGATGAGCCCCGCGACGAGATCGTCACGCGTGGAGTGTATAGCCATCGACCGACGAGTCCAGCAGGCCGACGCGATGGGCACTTAGACGAGGCGGTGGGGTCTGAGGCGAGGCTGCAGAGACCGAGGGCCGCACGGAGGCTCAGGGCCCTGGCACGTATGGAAGGTGTCAATGACACGCCCGCAGCTGCAGTACGTTAGATACATATACGCATTTCCGCCGGGTTTCCTTCGTGATCGATCAGAAATTCCGCGGACGCGCAGAGGTGCGTCATTGGTTGCTCGAGGACCGCTGGGAGAATTTGTATTGGCGTTGACAGTGTTGTGGCCTTGAGGATGTCTTCAGGGCGCAACGATATAGTTGCAGGCTGCCCGAGGGCATTGCAGTTAGGCACCGTGAACACCCGCCGGACAATGCCGCCTGCTCGTTGCCCGGTCAATTGCTACAAGCACAAGCTGAGAGCCGAGGTACCTGACAATCCAAGTCTTCTCCATGAAAGAATTTCTCGTCACTTTGCGGCAGCTAGGGCAGTAATGATCATCAGTTGGCAGATATTCGCTACCCACTTCATTAGACGTCGCCGTCCGTGAGTCTGTTGTCTGTTGGATGCCCAACGCTGGATCCTGCTGGCTAACGCGTTTTCGAGGATGGGAATGACGTATCCCTTTCGGGTTCCTGGGACCGACATATGAGCATTTCCGAGCCTTGTCGAAGATCCAAGCGGTACTGCGTTCCGAAGGTTGCGCCGCGCCGCTTGTATACTTTGGCAACCACAGTGGGTACCTGGTACCTTCTGCGTTGCTCTTCGACTAGCCTTCCGCAGATATGCCCGTATATCCATGGGTTCGTGGTCGATGTTGGAGAGGGACATCCCACGACCTCGGGACACGCTGCAGCTTCGTGTATATCAGATGGCCACTCGAAGCTCCGTCATGGCCATTTCAGACTCCTATCTCGGCTTACAGATGGAGTCTCTCCATCTATATTTCTCTTCCTCGAGGTTGAAACGAGGCCTTCTGGTTGCCTGTTTGAGAGGATCTGGCCGATGATGATCCCGAACATGGATGTCGCCACGTGCCAAGCGTTGCAAACGCACGCTCGGACGTCTCGAAAAAGGTCCCGTGAGGAAGACTAATTTGTAAGAATGTAAGTCTATCTACTCTTCGGACTGGTTAGAAGGAATATGATTCACCTATACGTTCTCAAGTTGATCATCCGCGCTGAAACGAATCCGTGTCCCAATCGAGGGAAAGGAGGCTCTCACGGAAAGAAAAAGCCGACCAGTTACCACAAACATTTACTTCGCCCTTGCCTCGAACACCCGGAAATGTTCGAGCGACACTGAGGCTGCGCTACCGCATGATGCGCGTGGATGCAGACGATGGTCAATCATCGATGATTGACTACAACAAGCTGCCGGCCCGGGCGAACCGTTGGAGTCCCCGAATACCCTTTCTCGTCCCTCTAGCACTGCTCTCTTCACTTTTTCATCTCGTTTCGCCAAACTCATTGGACGGAGAAAGAAAAAATCGCCCCTCATTGTATGAAGGCATCAAGCATGGGTATGTGAATTCGTTTTGAATGGCTCAGAGATATCGTCAACCATATGGACCGTAGACGAAATTAATCTTGCGACCTTTCTGCGACTATAATTCTGTTTTACCACGTACTTCTGCGATTGTTCTGCATTGACCGTTCTCCTCGTGCATACACAGATTACGCGGGTGCCGATACATTGCCGATGCAGGCTTTGTAGCCTGTGCAGCCAACTGTCCACGCTGCGGTACCTGTACGAAAGCTCGTCCGCAGCGCTTCCGAATTGGGATTCTGTTTGTGAACCCGACTCCGCACGGGGCATGTGCATCTCACCGACAGGTATGTTGTGAAGCCGTGAATACTAACGCTAGATGCTGCGGATTCAGGGAACAACTCCAAAACAGTCATATCGCACGTAGGACTCCGGATTAGCTGCCGGCGCAATTCGCAAACTATGGTGCGTCAATGGACGGTCAATTGGTTATGTTTGCTAGTAAATGCATCGCTCTGGCTCATACTCTCGCGCGCCTTGACTGTTTCTGCCTTTCTAGCGATGCTACCTTCTGATTCACGCGTACCCGTGTCAGCGAAGAAAAGTGGACGACTGACAACAATGGTTTGGAGTGTTCACCAACGCCGAAACGCTGGGAGCGGCAAAGGTAAGCCATTGAGATTTTTTTCGACTCGGAGTCGGACGTGTTCTGAATATGGGCTGCATAGAAGGCGGAGATTTCAGTGAGCCGGAGTGAAAAAGAGCCTCGTACGTGCATGGGGGCGAGGCTGCAGCTGAAGATCACACCAACATGCGTTTTTCATCCGTCCATTGGGTTAGACCACATAGGGCTCTGGCCCGGGGTTATTCGTCTCATGCGGATACCTCCCTGATATCACTATCCACAATTCGCTAGAGGACGCAGACGAGCCCGAATTCGCTTGATGCTTATCCCCAGCACCACGGAGTTTCAAATGCTCTGGTAAACCGAACAAGCTTCTCCCGCGAGCCTTTCGGGTCGGATACGGGCACTTCTTGCCCAATCGGTAGCTCCCGCTCGACATATTTACATCTCACTTCAGCTCTCTTCACAGATCGCCAGGGCGAGTTGGCACTCAAGTATCACGGATGGGAAGTCACCCGTGGATTGGTGAGCCTGTATCCCGAGCGTCATGAAAACCGCAGGGCCGCCTGGACCATTGCCTTCTTATCTTGCAGCTTCACTGGATCTCATTTTCAACGGGAGTGAGGATGCAACGTGGCCTGTTGAACGCCCATTTCTTTGCGTAGAACTGTCCGGGGCTGTCCCTGGACAGCCGCGGTGCGCACTGTAGTCCACGAACGGGACGCATATCATACGATGCTAAGTATGTCACCTGCGATACAGAAAGTAGCTCTGACCATGGGATTTTAGCCGCTGGGAGAAGATCCTATAAATAATTACTCTATACTCCAAGTGTAATGTCTCATAGTATTTACATATTGTACAGAGCCTATGGCAGTTCTATGCATGTTGGTATGTAGAAACGAATGGCATGACCGAATGATCCCGACAAATAAGACACCATAGCGCAAACAATAGGCGCGACGCAATATTTTTTTTTCAATAATCATGCACCGGGGCTACTAGGCGAGTGTGGAGCTGAAAATGCATGACGGCGGCGAGCGGGAATGAGAAAGAGCAGAGGCAGCACAGCAAACACAGTCACAAGAAGCAGCACGATTTTGACTGCGAGTCCTTCAGTAAGCCACACATAGAGTATAATCTGCATCACCATAGAGCAAATCCCGCCAACCAGACACACCAACCCTTTCGAAGCATTTGAGCTCTAGCCGCAGAAAAAGCAGACATTGGACTCACAATGGTACATGACCCATTTCCATGTAGGCCGCGCCCCGAACATCTCCAACAGTTCTGACGTGCTCGCTCCCACAGTATCCTCCCGTTTGGGCACATCCTTGATGCGGGCCGCGTGCATCGGGAGCTCGCCAAACGCATCGATCAGGATCAGCGAGCTGATCGTGGCGCTACAGCTGAGTAACAGAGAGCTATAAGCAAAAACCATCAGGGCCTTCAGTGCGGCGGCGTTTGTTACGCCTGAGGTCGCGCCTCCGGTGAGACCCATCGTTGAAAGAAGCTGGGCGGCTATAGACGCAAACAAAGCTGACTAGACAGCAGTTGTGTAAGAGAAACCTCTACCTTCGATAGCTACGGTTTAGACAGACTTACCACTACTGCGGCGCTCTGGCAAGACGTAATCCAGTCTGAGCGAATCGCTTCAATTACAGGTGGCAGTGCCTCTAAGATGCTAGTCAATATTCGTGCACTCCTGAGGTTAGGCGAGAAACATACTATCGAGCTGAACGAAAGGCGACATAGCAGGATAAGTTGACCGAAACATGATGGTAGTAGAGAGCTTCAAGAAAGAGGGCTGTTTGGGACGACCGTTTCAGCAGGATTCACGTCTTATACGTACGAGCAAGCGAGGCGGGCCCAGCCACACATCTATGAACACTCACATGCCGTACTGAGACACGTGTATCATGTTGGGGTGTACGCGCTCTGGCGACGAGGACCTTCATGCTCGTAGAATCGCGCACAAAGTCCCGGAGCTGTGAAGCGTACCATAAGGCTCGTATTTTGGGGGACGAGCCATTTCCAGAAGAGTCGAGGCGCTGCATTATACAGTCGTAACTGGGCGGCACATGCATGATGAACTGTTGATGCCTGGTTCCAGGTGTTCTGCCAGAGGCTCGTATACCGCTTGTGAACGGAGAGCAATGGAAAGCATCCACGAGGCCCTTAGTGATCCGCTCGGAACAGCACGTGCTAGCAACGTGTTTTCCTGGTCATACGTGAAATCGATGGTACTTGCTTATCGCACATCGCGAGCCTGAGCAATTTTATCGTTCAAATACGATCATCGGCGGACTGATAATCGTGATGTACAAGGCCCTAAGCGTAGCCGGATGATGACCGAGGTATATCTGTGGAGAGGACGTCAGAGTTGTACTCGACGACTCGGAAACGGTGAGGAGTATTTAGAGTTTCATAACATTCCGAGGCGGTAGAACTGTACGACGCTCCAGAAACACGCACCTTGGGAAGGTTTGCACAGCAACAGAAGGAACGTGGATAGGCTCATCAATCACGAAAAAACTTGATAGGTGACAGGCCATTAGCTATAGGTGAGTCGGTGACCGAGCATGCGGGGAGAAAACGGAAAATATTCTATAAAAGCGTTTCACAAGAAGTAACAGATATTGGGAGAAAATGGCGCACCGCAACACATGAGATACTTGCCAGTATTCTTGCTTGGCCTCGTCGCATCACTCTATGCATGCATGGTTGCCTCCGGCAAGCCGCTGGCCATGAGGTTCCAGCGTGGCACCAAGTCACCGCAGTAACGAACGGAAATCGCGAGGCCGCCGCGCCCTAGCCGATCGGATGACACCTCCCCGAGAATGTCGGGAAAGAAACACAGAGAACCCTTTGAGTGGCTGTCGAGGACATTATATGAAGTTCAAAGTTAGTTAGTATACCATGTACAGCCTGACGCGTTATGTATGCCATAATTACTGAAGGGCTCTATCAGGATCGGACTTTCAACCATCTCGGCAACTGCCGTTCAAGCAAAGCCAGGCCTTCGGCAAGGGCTACCATGAAGTCTTCAAGACCGTGACCACCACGACCACGCATACGCGTGTCCTGTTGTATCTCTTCGGATTACAAGAGACCACCCCGTATACCACCGGGATGATTTATACGAAAGTAGCAGACCATGTCTTCTCATCTTTCCCAAGTCATCGAAAGCACGAACCAGCAGCGTGCTAGTACAGGAGCACAGCTGGCTTGTCATACTTCGTCGACGACAATGGCATTCCCGACCTCGTGTAGCCCAGGCCCCCTGCCCGTGATACTGAAACAACTGGACGCTTGATCCGCGTTGATACCGGACCATACATGTGCATAACATTGGTGAGTAACGTCACTGAATTGCCACTTACTCGCTTCCTCTCACCACATTGCATGCCATATAGGACAGATGTGTGCCACCTTGCGGCCCTCGCCGTTCATCTCTGGTATCTCGATTCTGTCGCAGTATCAGTTATCCACGATAGACATCAGGTCGCGCCCGTGCCTTGTTTGCTGTGCTGAGCACGTCTGTCTAAGCTAGCTCGCGGAATGCGACGTCTATGCGATGACCCGGTTTGCCGCTGTGGTCTTCCCCTTTTGCCTCATGTCTTTCAGATTCAACTCCGAATTACCGTATCCTGTCTAACTCGTGGGTAAGGGTGCTTTGGACACGATCTGCCGTGGGCGTTCCGCATCTCAGAGCCATGTTAGTGCTTCTTCCAGCCCCGCGGAGACGTCGAGGACAGTCCGCATTGCAGGAGTCACTCTTCTTCGTGTTGCCCTTTCTGTTATCCTAGATCGAAACGCACGTCGCTTTCCGCGTCTCTGAGTTGAATCTTATTCTCGGAATCGGCATCCCGACCCATTCCAATCACACTGATAATTCTACCATTTCCCCCCGCGTTAGGTCTGGCCGTATAAATACGATACCCGCGTTCATAGAACGCCCCACACTTCCTAGTGTATTCTCATCATGGCCGCGCAGCAAGCCCAGAACCACCAGCCCTACTCTCTCGTCGACGATCTTACGCGGAGCCCTGACGAATACCCTGCGACGGAGTTGGCCACCGAACTTCTGCGTCTCGCAGCTCGGGATGTCTCCTCCTTCCAGCGCAACTCGCAGATCGCGTACAGGACCGTCAGCGCCTCCCGGGATATCCGTAACAAGATCAACACGCTTATCAAGGAGGTCGAGACCACGAATGACTGGGGCACCTGGGACAAGTACAGTGCTGCCATCGACCCTTTGGAGCAGTAGGTGTTATGCCCGCTGTGTATCGATCTTTTCTCATGCTCGTTTGGTGCCTAGAATCTTGTACAAGATAATCAACGTCACCTACGATGAGTCGTTGTTATACCTGCCACGCACGACTTCTGTCACGGACTGTATCGCCGATGTCACGAAGTGGAAGAGTAACAGAAAAGATCTGCGAGATATCTTCGGAAGCTTGTACACCGATGGGGAGCTGAAGGTAAGATCTGTTCCTTAGGGCTGGTCACGTTGGCTTGACATATTTTTTCTTGCTGTCCCTTGTCAGAAACTCGGCGCCTTGGCAGATGCCCCACCTGACAAAGACATAGCTTCAAAGCACGACGATACCAGCTTGCTATCTGCCATCTATTTGCATTTTTCGAGCCTTTTCAGCAAAAATTTCACGAAGGAAACGTGAGTGACCGTCAGTTTTGGGACTCGCGCACATTGCTGAAGCTCCTTACAGTAAAGCCAAGAGGCTTCTCAGCACGATTAAGGACAGCTTGGGTAACGTGAGGACGAAGCTCAAGACGGCAGCGTATAATTCGGTCAGCGTGATCCCGACGAAAGTCTGCACGTGGTTCTAATTTACTCGTAACAGGAATTTTTCGAATTGGGCGTCGCTTCTGGTATGCTCATATACGGCGCGCTAGGCATCGGGGTGAACAAGGACGTTCAGAAGGCCTGGAAGCGGCATCTCACGTCGCAGGAAGTGTGGGATAGCGCGAAAAGGTATTATCAAGCCAGCCTTTTGGAACGACGCGGCACTGACGTCCCATTAGCCTCTTGGAAGAACTAGACTCTGTAATCAGCTCAGGGAACCTGACGCTTCCTTCAGTCCAGACTAAATATGAAGCCTTCGAAAAACTTCTCCAGGTAGAGCTGTTTTTCGCCAGGTTGATCATACCCGCGTGCTCATGCTCTCAACAGAAACTCCCTGGACTCAATCTTCCGGAGAATTACAACGAACTACCGAAACAGGGCGGCAAAGTCAGGCGTCCGTACCGCGAGCGTGCTTATGCTTTCATGGCGATCTGTCGCGTACTCGCGAACAAGTTCACCGCGACTTCCGACAGAACTTACGAGCACCTGGATCCTCTCGAGACGTGGGTTGATCTACTCGTGATTGCCTTTACATCGCGCTGACGCCGCGGACTAGCGCTATCGCCGACACATTGGCCGCATTGAAAGCTGCCGCGGAGGCAGTAGTAAACCTTCAATCCATCGACGTCACGAAGCTCGACAGCGACGATGTGAACACTGCGTTCCTTGCTGCGAAGACGAAGATCGAAGAATGCTTCAAGAAACTTGGAGTGCGTCGTTCCCATCGGTGCTATTGATCATTCTGACGAATCCTCGTGTCCAGTTGGACGCTTCTTGGGAAACGGAGTACAAGAAATTGACGGATGCCCTCGAAAATGACAAGAAACGTATCCAGGAATGGAACAAATACCTTGGCGGCGTGAGTCAATTGCATAAGAGTCGTTGATCTGCTGATCGTCTGACCATTCCTCTTTGTCTATATTCAGGAACATCCAAGAGCAGCTGTTCAAACCGCTGCGGTATCAGTCAAACTTACAATTTGCACTCATCCCGCGAATGCCCAGGGTACGTATCGCCTCTCAAACTACGACGTTCTCTCATCATGTATCTGATCTACCTTTCCCAGGTGGTTCTGGTGGATGCATCCACGGCACCGGGTCAATTCTTAGGACAAGTACACGTACGTCTATCCTACTCGAGTAAATTGTCTCTATCCTCTGACCGAGATGCCATATATAGACAACATCACCTCCACCGACCGACTCTCCGCGCTGCTGTGGAAAGAGCGCCAGGAGCACCCCGACCAGGCTGCACAGCTTGATCAGAATGCGGTCTTCGAGAAATCGAAGGATCAGGCGCTCGCGACTGACTCCCTTATTAGCGAGGTCGTGAAGGACGGGAACACTACGATATACCTGATGCTCACTGCGTGAGCTTGAATAACTGCCATCTCGCGCGCATCTTAGTACGATGGTGTGGTTTTGACGAATGCCCATGTATTCCTGTTCTCTGTCCGCTTGTGATACCACTACGATACGATACCTTTACTTCTTTCCGTCAGTTTCCATGTATCGCCTTCTCCCCTGGTGTTGCCGTACTTGTTAACGCCTGTAGGTTTCGACAAAGGCTATGCCAGTACCCTACCTCGATATGCTATACACACGCCGTCTATCCTCGCAAACTCGCTATTCCACTGTTCGCTATCTCCCCATCGTCTTGCCGAAGGCGATAGCGAGCCAGGATTTCCCCACGGGCGGAAACAAGTTCTATAGGGTTAGAGAAGGACGTCGATAATTGTGTATCGGAATTCCTCCTCTCTTCTATGGACGCTAGCTGAGGAAGGATGAAGAAGTGATCCAGTGAAATCATGATAGCAGCGGCATCACCTACAGTGGTTTCGGCGCGAGTGATGTGCAGAGCATACGGTCGGGCACGAAGGCCATCTGTTGAAAAGACGAGAGAGAAGAGGGCGAAGAGAGAGTAGAGTAGTAGATTGTAGCGACGGTCTGCAGGACCGTCGCGCGTATTTATCCTAAATACATGGAATATTCTAAAGTAATCGAGAGTGTGCGTCGCCCTTGGGGAACATGGGCGACGCGGTGCTGACTAAGTATTTCCTTATTAAGTGTTCTACTCCTCTGTAGGAGTTGCACGAATATTCTATTCTCAACACTCCCCCTCAACTCCGGAAGACAAACCCATCCTACTAATAAAATCTTGATGCTTCGGGCGCGGGAGTGCCTTTGTGAGTGCATCCGCGAGGTTGTCGTCCGATGCGCAGTAGATGGCGTCCACTTCGTTAGAAGCGACGCGTTCCCGAACGAAATGATAATGAATGTCGATATGTCGCGTTCGCGAATGATTAGATTCGCTGTGTGCACTGGCGATCGCGCTTTGGTTATCGACATTGAGTTGCGTCGGGCCGGTCTGGGCTATGCCAAGTTCGCCAAGAAGTTGACGTAGCCACACGAGCTCCGAGGTGGCGAGACTTGCCGCCATGTACTCGGCCTCCATGCTCGATTTGGCAACTGACCGTTGCTTCTTCGAGTTCCAAGTGATGGCTCCGTCTCCAAGCATGAAGACATAGCCCGAGACTGAGCGGCGTGTGTCTGGGTCGCCTGCGTGATCTGCGTCCGAATATCCGATGAGGCGAAAATCGCCCTTGCCCCCTTTGTAAGTAATGCCTAAGTTCCGCGTCCCGTTGAGATAGCGAAGGACGCGCTTTGCGGCGGTCATGTGATCGGCACCCGGGTTGCTTGAGAACTGGCTGAGGTGCTGTACGGCAAAGGTGATGTCGGGCCGTGATCCGAGCCAGGCGTACATCAGTGATCCAATAATCAACTGATAGTGCTGACGAAATTGAATCGCGTCAGCGGAATCTCGATCGCTCGTATTCGGATTCTTGGATAGCTGCACGTTGGGGTCGAGCAGCGTCTGCGTCGGATGCGAGTTGCTCATGCCGAAGCGCTCGAGGACCTTCGTGACATATTGAGTTTGCGCAACCTTGGATGTTCTGGCGCTGCAGTCGTGTGTTACCTCGAGTCCGACGACGTGCTTGATTTCCCCGAGATCTGAAATCTCGAATTTCGACTCTAAGTCGATTTTTAGTTTCTTCATTGTGTCTTTTGACGATGTGAGGATTGTCATATCGTCGACGTGCACTGCTACTATGCAGAGCTCCTCCCCCGCATGCTGAATGTAGACACATTGATCCGAGAATAGCTTCTCGAATCCGAGGTCATGAAATGTGGCGTCGAGCTTCTGGTTCCAGACGCAGCCCAATTGCTTTAGGCCGTATAAGGAAAGATTGAGTTGGCATACGTCAGGGTTGCCGTTTCCGAATAGCGGTGGCTGGTGCATGTAGATCTCTTCATCGAGATGCCCGTTTAGGTAAGCGCCGACAATATTGACGACATCAATCTCCATGTCGGCTTCCGTTCCGAGAGTGATCAGTGCGCATAGCGTCTCGAGGCGCACAACGGGCGAGTAGGTTTCGAAGTAGTCTACGCCAGGGACTTGAGAGAATCCTTGAGCAACAAGTCTTGCCTTGTATTTTATGACTTTGCCTGTGTGATCTCTTTTCTTTCTGAATACCCATTTGCAGCCAATGGCTTTTCTGCCATCCGG
>NSJX01000044.1:16929-106248 GCA_002286715.1 Dentipellis sp. KUC8613 | reverse complement strand
CTGTTGAAAAGACGAGAGAGAAGAGGGCGAAGAGAGAGTAGAGTAGTAGATTGTAGCGACGGTCTGCAGGACCGTCGCGCGTATTTATCCTAAATACATGGAATATTCTAAAGTAATCGAGAGTGTGCGTCGCCCTTGGGGAACATGGGCGACGCGGTGCTGACTAAGTATTTCCTTATTAAGTGTTCTACTCCTCTGTAGGAGTTGCACGAATATTCTATTCTCAACACCATCAACTACGTCAAGAGCACTCAAGTGGTGCCAAAGATCGACTTCTAGACTTACGATGATATTGCGAACGCTCTTCTCGTCATGCAGCTTCGTCTGTGAAGCGAAAAGTGTCTCGGAATTCAATGAATTGGGCTAGCCTCGCCCGAACAATACAGCTACCGGAGGCACCACTTCTACACTACAGTAGCCTGGTCCAAATTTAGAAGCAAACTACACTCGGACTCGAATCTAACCCTCAACATTAGACCTTGAGAACTATTTATACTAATACGCTCACCTACTTTGTGGCTACGCAGGGGAGTTCCGCATTGTTGTAGAGCTGACCATCGAGTAACGCTGGTCAACTATGACCGGCTGTAGCACGGCCGGAGTCGGGGTTGAGGGCGGAGAGAAACGTTGGCGACGTGGTGGAATGAGGTACAGCAATGGTAGCACGGAGAACACCGTAACAAGCAGCAGGACTATCTTCACCGCGAGTCCCACCGTCAACCACACGTACAGGATAATCTGTACGATCATGCAGCAAATGCTCGCGACAAGGCTGATCAGCCCTAAGACCAACGTGAATGGGCCTCGTCAATGACATTACCCAGTAAAGATGACAGGGCACTCACAATGCAGTCGAATCAATTTCCAGCCCGAGCGCATCCCTGCATTTTCGAGAAGTTGAGAGATGGTGGCGCCGGATGTCTCGCTTGTCTTCGGAGCGTTAGTCTCACGAGCGGCGCGCCAAGGCAGCTCGCCGAACCCATCGATCAGTAGCAGCGCACTAATCGTGGCGCTACAGCTGAGGAGAAGCGCACTCCAGGCGAAGATCGTCAGGGCCTTGAGCGCAGCGGGGTTTGAGATGCCACTATCTGAACCTCCGGCGAGGTTCATGGTCGATATGAGCTGAGCAACTATAGACGCGACCAGCGCGGACTGTCCATGTTATATGAGAATGCAGGGATTGAACAAGTACAGGCGGAATACATACGACCACAGCTGCATTCTGGCAGGAGGTGATCCAATCTTGCTGGATCGCCTTGAGTAGAGGTGGCAAATCATCTGCGTCAAATCAGAAGGCTCAGCGACTGCGAGCCTTGAAGTACTGCAGTACTCACAATCGAGCCTTACAAACAATCTCGGCATGATCGTCAAGTTTGCTTGGACGCCCGGACCTACAAGGTGCGGATTCGACGAGGACGTCGTTGGGGGTGTCGAACTGCAGGGACAACATCAATGGTCGAGCTTTATACCGAGCTCGAAGACGCGGAATTCGGAATGCGCGTAGGGCATCGGATTTGCTGTGTTCCTTTCTGAACGTCCTCGGAAGACTAGCACCGCTCCGGGACGTCACTGCTCTGATGTGGCACTATTCTCGGAATTCGAAAGGTAATTGAAATCCGGAACCCGACTCAACACTAGACGGGCACCTAGATCCACAGAGTACGACCAGTGTGCGACTTCTAGACTTCGCTGATATGCCGAACATAGAATCGAAGGAAGAGACGAAGGTCTCACAGGACAATCTGATTTGCGCCGAGCAGTCAAGCGCACGCATGTAACATGAGGCCTGAATCGGCAGCAGAGATAATTGAGTCGTGCAGCCACAGCCACAAGCTGTAGCGCTCCCCGATCACTGCACTGAAGGCGGGGCTTTCGTTGTATTCCAGAAAACCGAGGCTTTATCAAAGAGGAATTGACGCTGAGGAAAGCGAATAGTGAGTGTGATTGGATACATTCACGGCGAAGTATTGGATAGTCACATGCTGCAATCAAACCGCGCAGTCAGCACCTCGAGGTCCTCGACGTCTCCGCACCTGCTAGTGTCTTGCTTCTAATCTTTAGAAGACGTGCGATGTGTGTGAGGTTGTTTTGCCATAGATGGGACACCGTTGGCGCTTGCACAATATTCGTGCGAGAATGTCGAGAAGTGTGAAGGTGGCAAGAGCCCTAGCGGACGCTGGACCCGAACATTGCCCAGCAGCCTTTCAGACTCCGCCGGGGAAATCCGACCTGCCCCGTCGCCGGTTCGCTGCATAGCCTGTCCGAGTCGATGTCAAGCGCTGGCAAGAGATACAGTATTCTTGCATAGGTGTGTGATCACTTACTCACCTTCGTCTCGAAGCTGAAGTAATTATAAATTATATTTTTTTCCCTAATCCACGATCCTTTCGTTTGCGAAAGCGCACACACGCCGGTGCGTCCGCGGCAATTTGTAGCTCTAGCAGTTCATGCATTAACAATGGCGTCGCAGCCCTGAACCCATACGTTGCAGATTCCTGGCTCAGATTGCTCAAGAGGAGTGTTACATTTTCTCGTGAGGAAACGCTCGTATGGACCTTTCCCGACCAGGCTATCGTTTCGTGGCGGCTTCTGTGATATCAATCGGTATCGTTCTCGTTGGCAATACCACGCCGCCAAGCTCCTCTGCACGTCTCAAGTCTTCCAGGGACGGGCCAGCAGTCTGCATTCGCAGGGTCCGGGCCCGTCTGTCCCCACCGTCGTGCTTCATGGCTTGTATGAACGTGTAAGTATAACGATTGCCCTTGCTATTGCCGTATACTCGTCTATTTCTCATGTTCTATCTTTGACCGTCTGTCTTCCATGAGTCGGCGATGCATATTGAATGACAGGGTTGAGCCTGATTAGGCTATCCGTTGCCCTCTCTGTCGGGTTGTGCTCCTAATTTCTCCCAAGTTGTAGCAAGAATGCCCAAGGTTCGGAACCAGCAGGCGTTCCTGAGACCTCGCGGAGACATCGAGGACTATCAAATTTGATGTTTCACTGGCACGACTCGGGGAATCGAGGGCTTGAGCTTGTCTGCGAGGCACCACAACTGTGGCGCCATCACAGCCTGTTACGCTCACAGTCGGATAAGCAACGGCTCACAATGGTTGGTGCCCGGCGGGGCCCCTTGTTTGCAGGGTCGTGTTTTACAGAACTAAAGACTGCAGTACTGCGGTGATGAAGATGAAGAGGAAGAATAGATAAGCTCTAGTAATTCAACACGATCATGTGCGATTGAAGGGATCTACTGCGTTCTACAGCTCGAGAGAACTGGTGCCCTATGCTGGCTAACGTCCCAATTAAAGGTGCAATTGACCTGCTACAACCGAGTGCCCTTGTCCAAAAGTCTAATGACGATGTTGTTGAAGGTGAGCTGGTCGGGGCCGGCATCGAAAGCGAGGATGACGTGTGCGTAAGCACTCGGGAGCCCCATCGTGAGCGCGATAATTTTATCTTGCTCAGAAATCGCAATTCCGATTGCCTCCATCTCACGAACCTGCGCTTCGATATGCCCGACCCACGCTTCCATCGTTTGCGCCGCCATTTTCTTCGCCATGAGGAATCGCCTCCGTAGTACGAGGCTTCTCGTAAATGAGCTGGTTGAGTTCTCGAGTACCTGCCAAACCTCCTTTATGTCCGGAGACTGCGAGTGAGATAGGACTAGGTCGAGCTGGTCAGGCCCGGCGCGCGATGTCTCTACCGTCTTCTCACATTTCTCGGCGATAGGCTGCATGAAGGTGGAAGAGGGGTCTTCAGAATGTTCCGAAGTAACGTTTGACTGGGCAAGAGTTTCCCTGCTCACTTGACATGATGCTGTAGGAGACTTCGAATCTTGAGCGAGTGTCGAGCTAGAGGACTAATTCAAGGAGCAGGTTGCATGAGTGAGGTCGGTTTTCATGTTCATAGGTTACTTACTTTCTGTCTGTCCATCGGGGGTGCGGTGCGTGAGGAATCTACAGGAGGAAAGGACAAGGCCCAGTCGTTCTTGCTATCCCCGAAGATCTTCGGCCACACCATTGTCAAGCATATCTTCTCGGGTCTTATAGATGCTTTCTTCGTTTCATCCCAGTTTGAGATCACGGCCATTTCGGATCTGGACTCCAGAAGAGAGTTGACTAGTCCGCTTGCTTGCAAGGTCCCGTTTATGTCTACACGCGAGATCGATATAGGGTGAGGTCCAGGAAGGATACGA
Source organism: Dentipellis sp. KUC8613 (assembly GCA_002286715.1). NCBI lineage: Eukaryota > Fungi > Basidiomycota > Agaricomycetes > Russulales > Hericiaceae > Dentipellis > Dentipellis sp. KUC8613. Next base: position 102,053 of record NSJX01000044.1, on the reverse strand, counting down.
CATACCTTTTAGGATAAACCTCGAATTATCAACTTTCCAGATGTTTCCGTAGACGCGAGACTCTGAACCATCCTCCAAGAACAGGTGGCAACCGCGGTCTTTAAGCACATAAACGTCCGACCAATCCGATGTTGGCATAGATTCAAGAGGCTCCAAGGCGAAGTCGTCTGGGAGAGGCCGACTTCCGGTTGGTAGCCCTGCATAGAACTGGGGATTCTCGGAAAGCGAAACTAGCTTCGAGCTTTGCATGTCCTGCAGATTCTGGAACATCCAGAGTAATTGATCTTGAGTGATGTTCTTCTCGACCCGTCCTGGACATGCGGATAGTAAATCCATGATCGACATATATTAATATACAAAAATTACTCACTAAGAAGCGTTGTGCAAGCGGTAGTCAACAACGACCCCGTATCCTTTGGGATTGAACTTGAAGGCAACCTTTAACTCTGGTTTCGGAAGCGGTGACTGGAAGAAGATCAATTGTCAGCTTGGCGTAGATATCTTCTGCCATGATACACACTAGACGGGACAGCCTCTCTTTCACGCTCGCAATCGATTTGACGGCAGCTCGATCGTTTTCTTCCGCGTGCTTCAGCTCTGCCCTGAACTCTTCTACTGCCATCAGCCGTAAACTACGAGAGACATTTTTAATAGGCAGGGCATCGTGTAGAAGAAAGCAGTAGATACCTAGTCAAGCCAGATTCGATCACCCTGGCGGCAATGTTAAACGCCTGATCTGCACGAGGCACAATTTGGCCATTAGACTTCCGGGCCTCAGCCATTGCAACTATAAGTTTATCAATGGCTTCACGAGCCCTGAAACGACAAATGAGTGTCAGTAAACATTCTCCCAAAGCCTCGTCATTCAATAAAATATCACTTACACGGAGTCATTGCGAGTTTTCTTCGCATCTACGAAAAGCAGCCTGCACTTTCTGATCGCCAGGGATATACGGCACATGTAAGATCTTGGCATTTGAGACGCATCCTTGATTAATCTTGCGGCAAGGTCGTCGAGGAAAAGACTGACGAGACCCATCAATAAGTGCAGCAATCTGAAGAGATCAGGAGTTGGAAAACTAAGGTGATGCAACCGGGAAACTAGCACGCATGCTTATAACTGTGCAATATCATCTTCCGCTCCGATTTCCGATACTTGATTCAGAGTATGAAGGGGTTTGAGATGGAAAGTCGGAGACGCAATTGAAGCGATACGGGCGTACAATGTGTAAACGGCGTTTCAGCGGCTGGGCAGTCGGGAGGCTATGAATGGAAAAACGAGCAGGGCGGTCGTGCCGACCTGTGGACCGGCGAGTAGGGAAGCGATATAAATTTTCACTGAGTTTGGCCGGGTATAGCAATGGCTTTGCCAAGTTGCTGGTGCTTGGCGCCTTCGGATCTTCACACTTCCAACATGAGCGCAGTAGCTACTACTTGCGTAGCCATAGCCGCCGACTCAACTTTGGTATATTCATGTTCTATCGCAGCACATCAGTCAGCCGGGAGTCGCATTGCATGTCGGGGAGCAAATTCTTCACTCACCGTTCTCTGCCGGTTTGCACGAGCCTGTTCATCTGATCGGAGGCGTGAAATCTGTTCGCTGTCTCTTGTCTCGTGTTTCAGTTTCTCGCGGCCCATGGTCGAGGACGCGCCTTGTCTCTGATGAGGATGAGACCCCTCAGCATGTATTCATGTGCACTTGTTCTATCCTCGGGAAAGACATTCACGATCGAAGAACGTGACGCCTGACATATCGCTTGCTTGACATAGAGTCCCGCATATTGGGGATTTTGCATACTGACCCGTCACCTGACTCGAATGTTCCTGCGTGCAATGTCTATGATAACGTCACTTAGACGAGTATACAGAGAGCACGTGAAGTGGGCGAAGTCCGACATGATGGATTGTATGTGAATCTGAATAACCACATACAACATCAGGAAAAAAGGCAGAACTGATCACATTAGGACGAATTGCGAGATGTCTCTTCGTGGTGAGTCTTCTTTGGACGGGGAACGACAATAAACAGCAGCGGCAGAACGGAAAACACGGTGACGAGAAGCAGAACGACCTTGACGGCGAGCCCCTCAGTCAACCACACGTATACGATGATCTGCACGATCATGCAGCCGATGCCTACGTTGAGACTGAACAACCCTAGGCGCCATTTCTTTTGTGTCAATGTCCAGATTTTCATGTTCGAGGCAAAAAAAAAACTCACAATGAATCCGGATCCACTTCCAATGTGGACGTACACCTGAACTATCAAGGAGATAGGAAATGTCTGCTATAACCTCATCACCCATCTGGGGGTGAGTCTGGCATTTAGCGGCGTGATAGGGCAATTCCCCGAATTCGTCGATGAGTAGCAATGCACTAATCGTGGCACTGCAGCTAAACAGAAGCGCGCTATAGGCGAAGACGGTGAGAGCCTTGACTGCAGCGTAGTTCGCGATGCCATTCTCGTTATCTGGACCCCCTGTCAGACCCATAGTCGACATCAACTGGGCAACAATTGATGCCACCAGGACGGACTATAGAGAAAAGTTATAGAACCATTGTCAAAGGATTGGTTTCGATACGCACCACCACGGCTGCATTTTCGCAAGAAGCAATCCAACCTTCTTGTAGCCCTTTGATTGGCGCAGGTAACTTGTCTATAGGCACGGACAATTAGACTACAGCAATGCAAAAATGCAGTGATATTCACAAGCGAGATCCACAGCTACTTCTGTCCGAGCCCCTGCGTCTGCTGAAGGGGTATCAGTTGCCTGCGCAGGTTGAGTAGGGTTAGAGCGAGGATTAAACATTGAAATTCGGCAGGAGTCTCTTGTCATACGCGAACGCTATTTGGGGGAGGGGGGGGGGAGAGGTTGACAGGAATACATACAGCTCCAACCGGTGAGTCTTATATTTGGCTCGACCGTAGTGAAAATCAGAGGAGATTTTGAGTACCATTTCCCAGATCCTTCACAGAAGCAGACCGCGAGGAGGCCATGCTGAATTATGCATGCTGGTCACCGACCTGAGGGAAGTGAGAACGTCGTCTCTGCCAGGCGGAAGCGCGTCTCCCAGAATCCAGGAAAACTTGGCACAGTGACGCCAGCAGTGGTGGAGAGGAAGATGGGAGGTTTCGTCGCGTCTGGGTACCACGGCAGTGACCCGATATGCAAAACTGGAAGACAAAAGTAGCATTGCACGTGAACGTAACGGAACCTTTGTTACCATTTCAGAGCAGCGCAACACGAGAGAGGAAGCATACCCTTAGCGGCACGGCACCCCGCTGTCTACTGCATTACAATCGATGTCGGGGATGCCCTGGAGGAAAACAGATCGAGTTGTTTCCCACTTCATGTCGAATTCCCAAATCCCGCTGTAGGTCCCTCAGCACAATTGAAAGGGTCAAAAGGGCAATCATGAGTTTCGATACGACATGCTCGCGCGCAAGGAGAACGAAAGCTTCACCTCATTCATTGGTGGTGGAACCCGTACGAGTTCAGCTAAAAGCGACTTCGATTCTCAGCCCCGATAAGTCAAGAAACTCCTTCAGTAGACTCTACAAAAGCCTCGTTGGAAGTTCCTCGCACACGCATGCCTGAGGACAGCCTGATCGTAATCATCTGCGCTCTCGAACTTGGGGCCGGATCTTGAAGCCAGCTCTCCTGTAAAGTTAGGTCAGACATCGATTCACGCAGACGTACCGAACTCCTGCAGCCCATCATACGCATGTTTTCCGGGTCCATCGATATGAAGGTCTCAAGAATGGAAAGCGGCGTATATGGCCATCAAGTTTTCGAAAGCTGCTGGCATGGCGAAGGGAGACACTGAGGAGCCTGAACAGAATCGCGACGCGACGCGTACCGGATTTTCAGACCCCGCCGGAAGAAGCCGGGGATAACTTGTCCAAGGATACCTTCACACTGACTTCAGCTTGCACCAGTACGCTGGCCACCACGGCTCGCAAAACAAAACATGTACATAGAGAGCGCACCGAGACAGGCAGATTACAAACCATGTGACGGGAATAAATATCGCACACCTGCGACTCCCTTATGCATGACAAGCATCCGTGCGAGGCGGAAGCAATCTTGTAGTCGAAGAAATAAATCAGAAATACATAGAAACCCGAGGTTATACAACATAAGTATATGCTACTGCTGCCCATACACGTACACATGCCATGCTAGACTCCCGACGTCGACGTGTCGTCCCCTCTTCCCGTGATGACAATATTGGAGCGCTGGTCGAAACGCTTACTCGTACACCTTGATCCATGGGAACTCAAAGTACGCGTTGCTGAAGGCACCCGGGTTGCTGTTGACGTAGTCTGGGAGGATCCACGCGTCAGCTATACCTCACACCTCAGAGATGCACGCGGAGACCGCGACATACCTTCACACGTACTCGGGCAGCCAGAATTTCCATAGACAGAACCAGCCCAATCGCCGCCTAACCACAGGTAAGCCAAACTCCACAACAGCCCACGCGAACATCGCGACTCACAGAACGTCAAATTGATAATGATATTGTGCGGTCCGAAATGCGACGCGAAGTCGCAGTCCGTGTTCGGGAAGTACGCGTCAGGCGTCCCCTGCAGCCATGTGCATGAGATCACGAGCCACATGCAGCGGAGAAGAAGCCTCGGAGCTCGGGAGACGCACCCAGTTGTCGGTGTTCACGGAGCTCGCGCCGCTCGTGACGTCGCTGGGAATGCCGCCGGCATTGCGTGCCCAGAACCACACCTTGATAAAGGTCGATGTGCGCTCGATGGCATACCTGCGTCCGCGAAGCAAGTCATAAAAATGGCAGATTATAGCTTGATATTCACCACTTACCAGCCGCCGCCGTTGTTGTTGAACGCCGGCCCGTAGTTATTCGCGTCGGTAGTTTGGACGCCGCACCCAGCGTTGTTGTTGTCTGCCGTATTGCAATCGGTGCTCGTCGGGTTTCTGCATAATCCCACAGTCCTCTAAGCTCGCACCCACATGCGCATATATATGGGGGAAAATATTCTCACCCTGTCTCAGTGCGGCCGGAGGCCGGCATGGTGCACCCCGCGGTGGTATGGAGCGTCGACGCATTCGGCGGCTGGTCGTTCACACCCTCGACGATGTCCACTTCGCCCTGCAACCGTCCATGTCAATAATCGATGTTCGACCACGGAGCGCTCGAACCGGGAAAGCCGCGGAAATCCCGTAGCTACGCACCTCGTTTGGCCAGTTGTCGCCGAGCTCCCAAACCGCCGGCCAGGTGCTGCAAAGACGAGATGGGGTCAATTGGGCGTCGGCGTCGCACCAGCAGTGCGCAAGAAAGGGAAAATGCGCACCCGCATCCTTGTGGCATGTGCTCGATGTTGAATCTATAATCAAAGATGAGATGTTGGTCAGCATGCGCCCGACGGAAGGAGAGTCGTGATTGTGATATGCACGTACACTGCGACGTGCGTCGAGTACTGCTTGTTCGACTGCAGCCGCACGGAGTTGCGCCCGGGTCCGCTGGCGCTCAGGACGGTCGTGTCGTCCGCGCGGAGGATGAAGTTGCTCCCGGACACCGTCGCGAGGCCCTGGCTCTGCGCGGTTGCCTGGTCGACATAGTTTCTGAAAAGGAACTTCTGCGTGAGCAAGGCTCGGAGGGAAGGAGTGTCCTCAAGGATGCTGGTGGTGACCTACACTCGGCCGTGCGTCGGGTCAGCGATAGCTTGGAACGAGAAGTCGCTGAAGAAAGCGTTGCCCTGGAAGTTATCGCTGAGCGAGTACGTCGCGGCGAGACTGCGGCCAGCCAAGAGCAGGGACAAGAAGACCGAGGAGACTGAGAGCTTCATTTTGCGAGGACGAGAAGAGACCAAAGTTTCTCTGGAAGACTAGAAGCAAGCATTGTGATATTTATACCGCTCAGAGTTGAAGGGCGACGACCGCGAGGTTGGGATTCACAAGCAGCCTGAGCAGTACCATGCGGAGGGATTGTCAGGAGAACGCGAGCGAGAACAGAACGTCCGTGTCAGATGGACCGTGCCAGCGAGGCAGTTCGGCGAAGAAGACACTGTTGCATGTGCGGTGCAGGGTATGAGGGAGGGTGTCGACGGAGCGGAGACCAGTATCAGAGCGCGGTCCACGATTCCTTGGAGCGGGTCCACACGCAATATAGTAGCAGGAAGGGGATATCGGGTCAAGTGCCACAAGCTCGAGACGGACCAGCGTGATTGCAGAGCAAAGAGACTTCACGACGGGACCAAAATAGGGAGAAGCCATGTGTGGTTGCGAAGCTGTTGACGGTGTACCCGGCGGGCGGATTATACGAAGGGCGCCGCGTGCCAGCGGGAGTGCCATTATATTGCAGCGTCAGCGGCCGGTTTCCATTGCGAATCGCACCAGAGGAGAAGATCGAATTGAGAAGCATCGTGACCACGATGTTGCGAACATCGGGGGATGTCGACAGGACCCGAGCCCGAATTGGTTTTTCATATTAAACACGAGCTCGCGTTGGTGATAAAGATAGAACGACGCATGCCCAAGCTGCGGCAGTAGTCTGAAAGAAGGAAGTCCCCAATCAATCAATGCGCCATATGGAAATAAGTCACCATAGCAGCGATGCTCACTGATAGTCTGATAGCTCGTTAGCTTTCCTCGGACCCTTGGTTATCATCAAGCAGATATTGGTTGGGTATTGACGCGTTGTCACTGAGCGTGCGTCCACGTTGAACAGCGTGCGAGCGGTGGATACTCGGAGTGCGCGAAGAGATTGAGCGAGATTGCGGGTTCGTCAAGTGACAGCGTTTGAGCGGTTGCAAATCATCGATGGCGGCGCGAGGTTGGAGCTCTCGTATGTGGCCACATGCTGGCGAAGTCCTGCGAAGCATCTAGACCGATTAAGGAATCCAGCTGAAAGGTTAGCCTACGACTTGATCCTGAAGTCGGCCGCGAACAAGATTGTACGAGTGATGAAGACTGGCAACTATTGATATTCGGATGGATGGACCAAACGAAGTAACAGCCTTGTGCGAGTAAAAGTTGACCGCGAAGAGGAGTTGTGAAAAGTGCGAAAATGATATCCCACGGATTGCCTGATCAGCTGATGACTGAACCAACGATGTTAGTGGAGCCAAACACATGTTCGCCGAAGCAAGCCAAGGCGCATTCTTGATGCCAATAATCGAGCTTGAGCCTGAACGTTGCGTTGAAACACGACGACTCGAACGTTGAATACGTTCCCTTATCGTTATCCTATCTAACGCATGAAGTTGATGAGGGCGAGCTTTGAGGATAACACTCTAAGGACTCCTGAGAGATGATGGCACCACCGTCCCGGCCAGGGCCCGCTTAACTTCCTATGTGCAATGTTCCATTATAGCTCTGGGCCATGTGCGACCGAGCGGTGTATCGTACAACAAGCCAACTCTCGAAAACGAGTCCGTTCCAACTGAGAAAGCAAGCAAGGCAAAGTCCCCTATTATGCGTTGCCGCTCTTCCACCTGTGTACCCGGCGCGTCGAATCAGTAAGAATGTCAAGACGTGAAGGAGGGAGGCGTACATTTGATAGTAAGTTGCGATGAAGGGGAGCGCGAAGCCGCTGCCGAAGAACGCAATGAACTTAATCTTGAGCGCAGTCTTGTTCGTGTAGTCTAGCGGGACACCCTGTTGCGCAACCGATTGTGAGTATCCACGAATACCTGCGCGGGGTATGCGTCTGCTTACCGTGTAGCCGGGGCCACCTGCGCGCACGCCCCTCCTGAAGACCATCGACGTGCTCGTCGGGACGCGCTTGAAGCGCAGCGCAGCAGCGGGGATGCGGGCAAGAGAAGACGACATGGTCAAGTTGTCAAGTGTTGAAAGTCGCAGACAGATACTGAGTCAAGAGACTTCAGCTAGTGCAGAGCGCCGGAGAGTGTGAGGCGGCTGAGAGAGACTGTTGCGGGAGGATGCAGAGGAGGTGCGGATGTGCAGTGCCCATTATCTGCGAAAATAGGGCCGCTTTTATGTATAGCGCTCGTCGAGGCTCAGCAGCTAGAACGCGCGGGAAAGCAGTCCAGGGGGGTCCAGCGGGTGCTAGCCCCAGCCAGCCAGCCAGCCAGCCAGCCACGGCGCGTAGGTTAGACATCCCGATCCCGAACCGAGCGCGTGTCCTCCGCTCCGTCTCATCAGTGAATATTGAATCAGCCGGTGCGCATTCCGTCATACCGATCCGCCGACTGAGCAATCTCGTCACTTAGGAGCCCGATCTCGCTATGCCTGCGGACGCACGGTCTGATTCAAAGCTGATATTCAAGTTCAGACCAGCCGACATCGAATAAGAAACGAACCAGCCGACTCACTTGTCACTTGCTATAACCTTCACCTGCACCCGCCCGCCAGTCTGAGACCCTGCTCGCCCATGGCCATGGCCAGCATCCCAATCCGCCGCCGCTCAGAGGCTCAGATAACGAGCATGACGTCTGCGGATCACCGATCGGTTCAGCCTACCCCACAGTCCACAGAGCCACAGAGGGTCGAAAGGGGCTCGTGACGCCTCTGGATCGCATCCATCACGGTCTCAGACGCATCCAGAGCACCCTGCCGCGCTCTCGACTGCCGCGCTGCCTGTAATTCCAGTCTCGCTTGTGCTCGTGCAGCCGTCGTGCCGAGAGCTAGCGCTGTATTGGGGTCGCCTGATCCTGCAGATATATAATATAGGAACGTCAACGGTGCGGGGAGACGACGTACGAGTGCTGCCACATGGACGCAGTGCGGCGTCAAGTCAAATACAAATGCCAGGTAGCCCTCTCGGCAATGCCCGACGCGAGTTCGCACGGTGGATAAAGCATGTGAAGTCGAGTGAGTGGTGGTTGCATTCAACGTAACTAGCAGCACAAGGCCTATAACATGAATGAATAGTGTAAATTTATCGTAATGCCATGAAAGGGGACGGGGGATGCAGGTAAGTAGCGATAGATCAGTGCGTGGATGGGGATGGGGGTAGATGCCATAGAGAGCAGAAGAAAACGCGATGCAGCAGCGGGTCAGAAGCAGTAAGCTCTACGATAGTACTTTTCTCGGCCAGGATGACGCTCAGAAGCCGCCCATGCCGCCCATTCCACCCATGCCGCCCATGCCGCCGGGCACGCCGCCCGCAGGCTTGTCCTCCTCACCCTCGACGATGCTCGCCTCGCTCGTGGTGAGCAGCGACGCGACGCCCGCCGCGTCGACGAGCGCGGTGCGCACGACCTTGAGCGGGTCGACGATGCCGGCCTTGATCATGTCGACGTACTCGCCCTTGCTCGCGTCGTAGCCCCACGAGAACTGGTCCGGCGAGCCGTACTGCGTCATGAGCGTGCCGACGATGACGCTCGACTCCTCGCCCGCGTTCTTCAGGATCGTCCGCGCGGGGCCCGTCAGCGCGCGCTTGATGATCGACACGCCGAGGTCCTGGTCGAAGTTCGTCGTCGGAATGGGCTTCGCGTCCGCGTGCGTGTTCGACTTGCTCTGGTTCGGCGCGCCGGGCGACGACGACGTCAGCGCGAGCGACGCCTTGAGCAGCGCGATGCCGCCGCCGGGGAGGATGCCCTCCTCGACGGCCGCGCGCGTCGCGTTGAGCGCGTCGTCGTAGCGGTCCTTCTTCTCGCCGACCTCGACCTCGGACGCACCGCCGACTTTGATGACGGCGACACCGCCGCTCAGCTTCGCAAGGCGCTCCTGGAGCTTGGTGCGGTCGAAGTCGCTCGTCGTGGGGTCGGCGATGAGCGAGCGGATCTGCTCGCAGCGCGCCTGGATGGAGTCCTTGGAGCCCTCGCCGTTCAGGATGATCGTGTCCTCCTTCGTGATGGTGACGGAGCCAGTCGAGCCGAGCAGGTCGGGCGTCGCACGCTCCAGCTTGACGTCGATCTCGTCGGTGAAGACCTGGCCGCCGGTGAGGATGGCGAGATCGCCAAGGATGCTCTTGCGGTTGTCACCGAAGCCGGGCGCCTTGACGGCGGCGACCTGGAGCTGGCCACGGAGCTTGTTGAGGATGCAGGCTGCGAGGGCCTCACCGTCGACGTCCTCGGCGATGATGAGAAGGGGGCGGCGCGCCTGAGCAGCGGCCTCGAGCGAAGGGAGGATGTCCTGGAGCGCGGAGATCTTCTTCTCCGAGAGCAGGATCATGGGCTTCTCGAACTCGACCTTCTGCGCCTTGACGTCGGTGACGAAGTACGGCGAGATGAAGCCACGGTCGAAGCGCATGCCCTCGGTGATCTCAATCTCGTCCTCGATCGTGCGACCCTCCTTCACGGTGATGACACCCTCCTTGCCGACCTTCTCCATGGCCTGCGCAATCAGGTTGCCGACGTGGACGTCGCCGTTCGCGGAGATAGTCGCGACCTGGGCGATCTCGGCGGTGGTGGTAACGGTCTTCGTGTTCTTGGAGAGGAACTCAACGACGCGCTCGACGGCTGCCTGGGAGCCACGGCGGAGGTCCATGGGGTTGCAGCCGGCTGCCACGTTCTTGACACCCTCGGAGTAGATGGCGCGGGTGAGAACGGTCGCGGTGGTGGTACCGTCACCGGCAATCTCGTTGGTCTTCTGGGCAACATCCTGAACAAGGCTGCAAAAAAACGTCAGGACATGGTAGGATATGGATAAGACATACTACTCACCGAGCACCGAGGTTCTCAAACTTGTCCTTGATGGTGATGGACTTGGCCACGGTCACACCATCTGGTAAATAGCAGTCAGAATGTGTATGCAGGAAAACGGAGCAGACTGAGCCGGTGTGAGCCGAAGGTGAAGTCGCAGGGTAACGTGAAGTCGCCACGTCTCTCTGTGTTCTCGAAAACGCGACGAAGACAACTCCACCATACTCGACACCAAGGCCTATACGCCCCAAAGGAAGCAGTCGCTCACCTTTTGTGATTTTGGGACCACCGTACGCCTGCTCGATGATGACATTCCGACCTGAGTCGACACGTCAGCACTCGACATCTTCTGCAGCAGCGCAACCTGCGCACCTTTCGGCCCAAGCGTGACGCTGACGGCGTCCGCAAGCACATCGACACCCTTGAGAATGCTCGCACGGCCCTCATTGGAAAACTTAATTTCCTTGTGGGCACCGCGCGTGAGTGCGGGACGCGCCGCCTTGGCCGCAGCGCGGCGGAGGGCGCGCGAAGACGTGTTGGAGATGTGGTGCATCTTAGGGAGAGGTAGGTGGATGAAGAGATGAGAAGAGAGGAGGGAGGAGGAGAGGATGAACGAGGAGACGGAGACGGCTGAGAAAACGAGCGCTTGCCGCTTCCGTCGACTTCCCTTTTGTTGTCCTTTGTTTGGCCACTCTGCAGAAGCCTCTAGAATATTTCTGAATATCCTCCTCGCCGTCTCTTCCCGCCTCCATCCTCTCCTTGCTCTCTTTTCCCAGGCCCAGGAAAAATTCGGGTATCGTGTGTGCAAATGCTATTGTACAGTGTTCTCAATTGACCGCACGACGTCTTCGCAACAAGTCGCGCAGTTGGCGTCGGCGGTTCCCGTAATACCCCACACGCCGACGCGCCACGTACGTCGTAAACGCGTACTTCCGACGCGTCCGTAACAAAATTCACGATCACAACAAGCCAGTATGTTCTCAACACCGTAGAATATGTGCTCCGGGGGGTGACCCACCAGAGAGCTTAGCCCTGATATGCTAAATTTCAGTCTCTGCAAATGCAGATTGCCGCAATTCGTAAATTGCGATTCAACCTGGAGTTTTATCCAGGCTGAAGCGCTGACGTGCTGTGCAACGCATAGGCAGCCCCTCATAGTCTGCTCTCCGCGAGCACGCGCTCCGTGAGTTATTTGCTATTCGTGAGCCCGCTCTTTTTACTCCCCGCGAGCACGCCCATGCAGCCATATCTCGAACTGGCCTGGTTCCTCTAACTTTTACTTGAGGGGTATACATCGCACGGCTCTCATTCGTCGTTGACGAGTGTTCTGCACCCTCAGACCGGTATCTCTTTCGTATCTTCCGGTTCCTCGTTGGTGAGCATGCTGGCCCTCAGGCCTCAAAAGTAGCGCTTACCCATCCTATACCTTCCTTCTTATCTTTTTCTCAAGCTAGTTGCATTGTGCGGCCGGCAAAATCTTTGAACAAATTGATTTGAAAACCGTGCACCCTCGCTCGTTGCATTCGTTTAATCAAACACCCTGGACCCGAATCCAGCAGCAAGCCTTCACGCGCGCGTTGTGGCGCGTGCATTCCGCCGCCTCGGACAGCAGGCGATGAAATCAATCAGCTCTAACAAACTCGGCTTAGTGATTCAGAGACCACACCCAATTCTATCTTCAAACTCAAACCTCGCAATCCGACAGACTTGTGGTCGGATTCCCATTTTTTGCACGTACACCTCTTCGCATGGGTACAGACGGCCACATTGACTTCGAGCATATGCAGAATAATTCCGGCACGTAACCCATCGCAACCATGACCATTTTTCAACTTAACACACCTTCGAGTCCACGGAAGCGCAAAATTTTTCGACACCCTACCCCAACGGTTTTAGCAGTATTTTATATGCACCAAGCTGAATTATATCGACCACCAGTACCCGGGACCAGTGCCGTCTAGCGGCTTGCAATACTAAGTACATCGACCCACACTAGTGCACCGCAATCGACACCGCGACGGTCAGTAAGTTAGCAAAGGTCATTCCGAGCAGCTAACGGTGGACAACATAGTTGTCGACGTTTACGATGAGTCATACCATCTCTCCTTCCAGACGCGGTGGCTGGCTGTACATGCATGACTTGACAGCGCTTCACATAAGTGCACTAAGCTGAGGTAAATCCATCAAGGCCACAAACAGGAGCGCCAGTATCCGGGATCAGTGTGACTGCCAGTTAGTGAGTAACATTCTTCCCGGGCATCTAACGGTTGACAACATAATTGACGACGTTCACGATGGGATCGTACCATCTTCTCCTTCGAGACGTGGTGGCTGGCTGTACATTCGCCGGTGTCGCATGGCTTGCTGAAGCGTCTGAAGTAGGCACCGGCTGGACGATAGGCTTCGAAGATGACTCGGGCACAGGCGGCGACGTATTCTCTGGCAAAACTCTTTGTCCGTTCGCCGCACTCAGGCTGACGGTGCCCGAAGTCCCGTTTGGCTGGTGGGTACGCGAAGGGACGGCGCGAGAATTTGAATCAGGAAGCGGTCTATCAATCGCTGGTGCCCCTTCACCCCGCAGTTGGGCAACGGATGCATTTGAATTTCGAAGCCCGGGTTGGAATGCACTCGGGTAATGAGCTGTAGAGCGAAGAACGCCGCGCGGAGAGCCATTGACCGGATGGTCGGCGTTTTGCGCCATTGTCGCCGGGACGTGAGGGGGTCTTGATAATAGCCGAGTGTGTTCGGTAGAAGTATCGGATCGGGCAGAAGGCTGCGGGCTGCCAGTCCGAGGTGAACTACCACTGTTCGGAGATACAGTGGCCTGTCTGTCTGAACTCTGCGGCGTCCGGGAACGGATCGACTCTTGCTGAGAGGGTCGATTACTCGGGGGTGACGGCGGAATTGACGCAGCATCTTCCACTCTCGACGATATGTTAGATTGTGATCTCGGCGTGGACTCATCGTGGCCGGTACTCGGGCTCTAGTTACAAAAGTGGGCAATGTGAGCAAGTTGAATCATCCCTACACCGGGAAGTATACTAACCCCATCGTGCCTCGCTGCTGTTTCTGTGTTGGTACGCGAAATCCTCGGTGCGTATAGTTTCCAGTCACATTTATTGTCGTCTGCTGCTGATTGAAGCAACGTCTGCCAGTCTGCCATTCCTCGTCTAACATAACCGCCTGGACCGGTAGTCTGGGTCGAGATAGCACGGCTCGAGATTATGGGTACCTCTGCTTCTAGATAATACCGCATTTGATCTGCGGCCAGCAAGTCTCCATTTATATCTGACAACTTATATCAGAGAAGCATTCATGGTGATAAGCGACGAGGATATGTGCACGTACCTTTCAAGACAAATTTCGCGTTGTTGCCGTCGCCTACTTTCCAGATATTGCCAAAACTGCGGAAATTTTGACCGTTGTCCAAAAAAAGGTAACAACCACGATCTCTCAGAATATAGATGATAACAGCCGGTTGATTTGGTGACACGTTTGAGCGAAGATCGTCGACGTTGATAGGCTTCAGCTTGAATCGGTCGCCAGTAAATTGTGTCTGAATATCACCGGTATAAAACTGAGGATTTTCGGTGAGCAGAATAGGGCTGTCTCCCTCCTCTAGAGTGTGGAACATCCAGAGGAGCTGGTTGTGGGTGAACTTATTTGGCATCTTCCCTGCAAAAATGCATTTGTCAGTGCAAAATTTATCGACGAAGATATATGTGCCACTTCGAAGAATGCGGCAGCCCTCGCCATCAAACGGCAGTCCGAATTTTTTTGGCCATTTGAATTCGAGCGTCATCTCTGGCTCCGGGAAGATACGCTGCTAGCGGCTATATATCAGTCCCGGATTCTGACCGATTACCTTCACTCTTACCATGCGTGACAGCCGTTCTTTCACCCGTACGGACATCTCTATGGCGACTTTGTCTGCCTTTTCCGCGTTTTTTATACTACGCTTGAATTCCTCGCGCTCCTCATCACTGCGGTCGGACGGAAAGTATCTGTCCAGGGCCTGCTCTATCTTCTTCATGACATCGTCAAACATTCTGTTAATGCCGCTCGCGTTTTTCCCCTTAGCTTTTTTCCCAGTGGCCTCTTCTATTGCATTTCGAAGGGCTTCGACGATGTCAAATGCTCTGAAAGAGCACACAATGGTCAACAATTCATCCCCAGTGAAACATTACATACAGCGATCCTTCAGCGAAGGGTTCATCAGTTCTCCTCATCTCAGGCAGTATAATGTCATGACAAGCTTTGATGGCTGCGATTGTTCGGCTAAGGTAGGGACGTGATGTTCTGGCCGCAATCTTGAGGAGTTTACCTACGGGATCTTCTAGAATCAAGTCAATCATCGGGGAGGCGGAAGCGCGAATATGAGACTAAAGACCGCAGACTGGAGGGAAGGACTGACTGGACACCTGCGATAACGGCACCTACCTAATAAATACCCAGTCAAAAATATCTCCGCGCAAATCCCTGCATATGTGACCGATCAGAAAGGTTACGAACATGCGGAGACGCACGATGTGTAAGGTGCACACACTTCTGTTCTGGTGAAGTGAAGCTTGAGACCATTCCCTCGCGTTTCCGTCGTGAGATTAGGATGATCTTCAGGCTGTGTCGTGCGCTCAGGCGGGGCGACAGTTAAAGGAGACGTAGATTCCGGGGAAAAGGTAACGCCCTGATTCGCTCCTACTAGGGCAATGCTGCTGGCCTAGCTTGCCTGACTTGTCTGCTTCCGCTGTCAAGCCGTTCATGAAATCCTCGTGTCCATCATACTCCAAAGATAGGTGTACATACTATCGGCGCTCCGTGAGTGCGGAAAACAGAGTCCGACGGGGGTATCATACGTAGCTAATATTAGATTGAGAATTACGCGGACGAGTGGTTCTGCAGTGGAAATTGATGGGAGGAGGAGCTAGAGAGGAATGGTCACCAGAACCGGACTGTGTGGACGAAACTGGCTAAGTGGATTTACGAGGCCGGGGAAGGACGAGGAGTACGAGAGGTACGAGGGAGAACACCGTGACTAGAAGTAGAACGATCTTGACTGCGAGCGCTGCAGTCAACCACACATACAGGATGACCTGCAGGATCAGGCAAGCAACTCCCACGTTGAGGCTCAGCAGCCCTATAAACTATGGCGTCAATTTCCTCTTTTTCAATGCTCCCGCAAAAAAAAAACGCGCAATAGGCCCGAATCAGCCGGCAGTCCGAGCGCAAACCAAACCCGTCAAGGAATGTGTACAAAGACGACGCGATTTTGCCACCCCGCAGAGCATTGTCCTGCTGCGCAGCACGATAGGGCAGTTGACCAAATTCGTCGATCAGCAGCAACGCGCCAAGCGTAGCGCCGCAACTGAGAAGGAGCGCAGTATAAGAGAAGACGGTGAGAGCCTTGAGCGCGGCAGGATTGATAGAGCCCTTGCTGGCATCCGGATCTTGGATGATGCCCACGGGTGACATAAGCTGGGCGACGATGGATGCTACAAGAACAGACTATAGCCCGCAGTTGTGAGAGTCAGGTCGAGATGCTGGATAAGTACTGCCACATACGGCTACAGCTGCATTTTGGCAGGAACCGATCCAGCCTTCGAGTGCCCCTTTGATTGACTCTGGGAGCTTGTCTATAGGTGTTTCAGACTTGACTGAGAGTAGTGTGGACGAGCAGTACATACAATCAAGATCCACCTCGCCAGAATTTGCAGTCATGAGGACACGTGTAGAGTGAAGGGGACTACGAGCGATTCAACGTTGAGGGAGCTGCGTCTATCCCGGAGTGAGTTGACAAGAATCTCGGTGCCATCCCTACATCTTATACCGAGCCCAAAGACGCTGAAATTTCGATAATAATGAGTACCATACCTTGTGCGCCTCCACCTCAGTGCTGCGGAAGTGAGCCGGAATCGATCCAAGGGCCAGAAACTTGACGTTGAGCACATTGGCGCCGGTCTCGGAGGAAGCTCGGGATGGCAGGAGCCTTCTCCACACTACACGTATGTATCCAGACCCATCAAGCCAGGGAATAGAAAGCGTGGTTGTCAGTAAACCTTAGAAGAAGGTCAGATTTCCCTGCATATGTCAGTGTTTCAAATCAACATATAGAAGACCGTGACGCGCCAGGAAGCACTAGGTGAGCTAGAAAAAGAAGGTTTTCGAATCGGACTGGTCGACACCGAAGAGAACGGGATACGGAAGGCCTCTATCCGCTATCTTACCGTGGTCGAACCGTCCAATTCCGTGGAACGATATCTGCGGAACCATTAGCCTATTCAGACACGTGGTATGGAAAGACGAACCGTGTGCTGCGGATCCGAGTAGGCAGGAGTAGAGGCGGAGTGTGTACATCCCTGAATAGGTCAGTGTATCGAACCAATAGATGACCGCAGGAAGCATCAGGTGAACTAGAGAGAAGTTTCTCGAATCTAACTCGTCGACACTGGAGAGAACGGAATACAGAAGGCCTTCATCCGCTTGCTTCCCGTGGTGGAATGCCTCCGATTCCGTCTGACGGTCCTGCAGGACCATCAGCCTGGTCAGACACGTGGTATAGGAAGACAGACCGTGCGTTGCGGAACCGAGTAGGCAGGAATAGAGGCGGAGTGTGTGCACGCCTCCTCCGCGAGTTCTTCTGAAGCCGTGCGGAAACAGACCCGAGTACATGTGCCCAAGATACGCCATCGATGTGGGACTTTCAAGCTTGAAGAAGGATAGCCTGAGTTTCTCGAACGTGGTCGTTTCAGTGACACGCGGAGCTCCATTCCTTGTAGTCTCAGCTACCGCGTGCATAAACCAAAGTGGTTTCACTGGTTCAGCTCAGTGTCCGAGTTGGGATGGTGACCCAAAATTGAAGCCGCATGTTGACCGCGACTCGGCGATTCCCGAACACGCTTAGATCTTGGACACGCCCCTGCAGTGGGCCTGCACGGCATCGATGAAGCAACACGGAGCCATCAGCAGTTCCGATGTCTTCCACAAGGTGCTTCTGAAAGCAGAGACGGCATGGTTGAAAAGAAGACTGGAGGAAATTTTCGTTATACAAAGGTCCGACCGAGACTGCTCTTCACTGTACCTGTCACTGTCCATGTTGATGATCCCGACAACCAGACATTGAGTCCTGAAGTTCAGATACCACCTCAGCTGCAGCCCGCTCTCGAATCACGGCCGCGCATACGCAAGCCGGCTTCCGGGATCACAATGAAGTATTGAGTTTATATTGGCCGCCCCTGGTCGGTGCATTTCTCACCGACTAGTGCACACTAATTCAGCACCTACAAACACCTACATGTACATCTAACCATAGTATCCTGCAGTCATCATCCTGAGGTCAGCACTTCGCACACACGACTCCAATTCGCCACACGTAACGCACCCAGGAATAAGTTACTATGTGCAATATTAACACGCCCCATTAACCAATAACTCGAACCCGAGTCCTAACCGCGACTCCCGAGCATCAACGGCCGGCAGTCGGTCAGCAATAGTCAGCGATTGCGGCGTATGGACGCCTTGAGCTGCTCCGCGCCGAACTTCTGCATGCCGGACAGCGAGAGCTCCTGCCCGAGGAACTTGACGAGCACCTCGGGCTCCTGGTGGCCCTTCTTCGTGCGGCGCGCGGCGAGCACCTTCGCGAGCTCGCACGTGGACCCGGAGAACATCTCCCGGCGCGTCTCGGTGTGCCTCGCGAGGTACTCCTCCAAGGGCACAAAATGTCTCCGCAGGAGGCCCTCGGAGATCCGCAGACGCGTCGCTGCGCGAAGGGCGGTGACAAGAGACGCAGAACAGGATATTGTTAGACAGGGCGCGGCAGAGCGCTGGAGAGGGACGTACTCCATGATGTGTTCATGATGACCGCCCAGAGGTGCTCCGGCGGCGACCACTTGTCCTCGGGGTGTTTTGAGTTGTGCTGCATGAGATCTGATAGCGCGCGCCGCAGAATCTCGCTCGTGTGGATCACTCCACGCTCGTCAAATGCACCGCTGTCAAATGGTGAGAGCGTGTCGACGACCATCGAGCGATCTATGGCGTGGGTCAGTGGTTGCCACCGGGGCGCGGTGAGCGAGCTGCGCACTGGGAATATTCCACTCGATGAGCCAGACCCCGACGAGAATGGAGCTCGTGGGGAAGAGCACGGTCGAGCGGCGCATGTTGTACGTGAGCCATTGGTCAGGCTGCTTCGAATCGGAGCTGTGCCGCGCCCATTCAGGTTTGGTCTTGTCGCGGCGCGTGCGCGCCTTCGCCCAGCTGAAGGTGATATATCGTCGGTGATTTGGGTTTTCCGGCGCTTTGCCGAAGAGCTCCTTGTCGGGGAAGCCACCTTTGAGGTAGCGCTGTTCGATGTCCTGGAACGTACGCAGGTCGTTTTGGTGCTCGAGAACCTACGGGAAGTGTCAAGATGGTTATGAGGCAGGAGGGCAGGAGGCGCACCTCGGGCACGGCAAGCTTCGAGAGGACATGCTCGCGCCACATGTGTTCACAATGGTCTAGCATCTCCGGCAGCTCCGTCTTACCGACGAGATCTGCCGCAACATCGCACGTCACCAGCTCCATATCTCGCGTACCGAGCCTGCATTACAGTCGGTTTCAGGGCTCTTAGTTCTGGAAGCGTGCAAGCGCACCTCGCATGAGATAGGCTACACGTCTTGCGCCCACCCTTAAACAGCTCTTTGCAGCGCCACTTCCCGATGACACCGCGCGCTGATGTCCCGCCACAGTTGGTACAGCTGCGCGGCGCTCAGCATCGTCGTCACGGAGACCAAGACAGCAGCGAACAGTCTCACCGACGGTACTTGTCCGAGCAGGACAGACACATTATCTGCAGACGGCAAGTCATTAGCGGCCCGTCAGCAAATCCCGACGCGAAGCGGATCTCACCTCTGCAGTGAACGCGATCACTGAGCGACGCGGGACGAACCCGCCATGTCCCTTGACGTGCTGGCAAATGTCACATGTCGCCGGCGAGGATATGTCTTCCATCTCCATGGTGCGCTTCCGCGAAGGCACGGTCGGCGTGTATGGCTTGCACGTGAGGCAGGTGAACACCGTGTCGTACGGGACCTCGAGCTCCTCCTTGGTACCGCGCAGCAACATCTTGGCCATCAACGTGCTGCACTTGTGGCAAACGACGTCGCACGGCTCGACGACCTTCCCTGCGCGCTTCTTCGCCGCCGCGCCGCTGCCGGACGCCGTAGCCGCCTCGACGATATCCTCCCCGCGCTCGAGGTCCGCAAACGGCAGGCTCTCGTCCCCCGGACTGTCCTGCGTCGAATTGGTCGCGGGGGGCGTGTGACCCGAGGACGATGCCGACGGGTCGACCGTGTGGAACTCGCCCGCGGTCGAAGGGCTCCAGCGCGCGCTAGGCGCGGCCCCGGGCGCCTCGGCGAACCACGAGTTGATGAACTGCGCCTGCGCGGCGTCGAGCACAGGTGTGTACTCGGGCGGGTAGCTCGCAGTGAGAGCCTGCTGGGCCGCGAGGCTCAGGTCCGCGAGCATGCCAGCGTCCCAGTCACCGAGAGGCTGCGTCTGCGCCGGGGGAGGGTGCGCATGCGCCTGCATCTGCATCTGCATTTGCAGTTGCCCCTGCGGGTGGGGGTGCGGTTGACCATGCGAGTGAGAGTGAGGAGGACTACCTGCCGAGGTTCTACTGTGGAAGTGCGCGATGGCGAGCTCGGCTTCGCGCTGCCGGCGCTGCTCCTCGCTCTGCTGCCGTCCCGCCTCGGCGATCTGCAGTTCGATCTCGCGGATGCGCCGCGTCTCCCGTAGGATCTCGAGTTGGACCGCCTGGTCGTTTTCAACAGGTACCGGAGGGGGTCCCATGGGCATAAAGAAGTCCGAATTGAAGTGCTGGGTCTGAGACGAAGACGGGAGGTTGTCGGGGAGGGTGAAGATGGACTGCTGGTGAGGATGTTGGTTCTGGTGTTGGTGCTGCTGGCCATTCTGCGCAGGAGGTTGACCTCCAGTGTAATTTCCGTAGGGATCCATGATGAAGGTCTGCGGAAGAGAGAGAGGAGGAAGTTAGAGCTAATATAAAAGCATGAAGGACGCGTCTCGCCGTGCCGCGCAGCCGTCCCGTGCACATGCGTGGGAAATACACCCGAAAAGGAAACTCACCAGGTTCGTTATAGCAGTTCTTCTCCTCCGCGTGTTTTATACCGTCAAGATTGTCGAGAAGGAGGTCGATGGTACGTTCGTTGCTCAGGCTAGACTGCCCTTCTTATGGCCACTCCGACACGGCTGAAGCCAGAAGTACTCCCGTGATTCGGCCTTCGGGCGCTCTGGTCTCGGAGACGCCCCATAGCCGCCGGGTTGCTTCACCGCTTTCCGCTGAATCCGTCGCCCCCGCGCCTCACAGCGACATGGAGGCTAGCGGGCTCACATATCGATTACACAGGCGACATCGTTGCACTCTTTTCTCTGTGATCTCACCTCATGTCGCTCGCTCACTTACACACCAATAATGTACAGGCACCGCCGTGATCAACTGCATCTTTCGCATCGACATCGCATCACAGATTGGGGGGAAGAGATCTCGGTCTTCTATCATCACGTCTGCATCGCCCCTTTCCGATTCAGTAACGATGCGATAATCTCCCGGAATGTCATTTGGCGCGAGCCTTCAATGCATCGCGCCTCTTCTCGTCCAGAGCGCCTCCAGTTACTCCACACATCGCAAGTCGCCGTGTACCAATGTACTCATACGCCGCGTGATATGACCAGAATTGTGGTCGGATGCAGCTTTCACCGGCCGCACATTCAGGCGCGAGAGCCGCTCGCCGGGCTCCCCAATGAAACGGGGGAGTTCGACGACCCCACGTTCGTATCACCAGTTTACATTCTCTGACAACTTTGTCCGCCTCTATCGACGAACCAGTGATGCGCCCGCCGACGCGCCGCAAACCTATCCCCTTTTGTTGCCTCCCCCCGAGAGATACGGCGCCGCAATCCCGGGCGATATCCGATCTAGACCCGGACAGCTCGCGCAGGCCATGAGAATCCAGAGAGAAGAACCCAGCGATCAGCTCGTCTGTTTAGTGAGCATTTTGTCATCGGGCCCCTTGCTGACCGCGTTGCTGATTTTCGCTTACGGATCTACTTGCCGTTCGCGCTGCAGCGTGTCGACATTATTTCCAGAAGTATTCGAGGAGGACTAATGCAGAGTGGGAACGAGCGGATGCGAGGCAAACCATCGGCTGTTTCCATATTGCGGGGCTCTGCACTGCCCGGCTGCTCCGGCAACGGCGCACGTCCAGCACGGGGTTTGGGGTGCTGTGATTCACTTTTTTGCCTTCTTTTAGGCACTCTCCTGGAGGCAATGAGGAAAACCAGCCCTTCACACCACGACGGTGTCTTTTCATCTCTCCTTGACAGCTCCAACGGGCACCGACCATCGGCCTCTCATTTCACTGCAAAGCGGAAGTCGATAGGGCCGCTACCGTACTTGCATTTCCTTGTCGCCAGCAACTCAGATGCCTTCTGCTTCCCGCTTTCTTCCGGCGTGCAAAGAGGTTGACGAGAATTTAAATTTTGGTCCCTTATGGTCCGTATGGGGCATGTTTTACGGCAAAGCCGGGATTGAGAGGTCGGAATCTGGGTAATTTCCTCAGTGCTCACTTCGATGAAGCTAAGGGTCACTCGAGTGAGTATTATTACTTTTACAATTGGCTCACCATATAACTCAATGAACCGCTTCGCCGACAAGAACAAAACCAGGGGTCAATGGGCACGCGCGAAGATGAGATAACGGGAAGCCTTATCACGCCGATTGCTTTCCCGCAACCTTGAGTCGTGTCTTGACAATGATGATATTGTCGCCGCCAGGTGACCCCCTTCCCTGCAGACAGCACCGGTAAAGTGTCGCATCTACTTATTTTTCTTGCGTCCATTCAGCGCGGATCCCCAGGTGTTTCCAGATTTGCCACCTCCCGCTGGCGCTAACAAAAGAGCCTCGTGCCCGCCGGAGTTGTCTGGATTGCCAGAGGCTGTGCAACCAATGCAGCTTCTCCGGCGCCTACCCGACCGCGGTATGCATGTAAATAGGCGCCCACAGGCCGCGGGGCAGCGATCTCCATGGCCGTTGCCGACGCCCGCGCCCACGGCTTCTCTAGCTTCTTCAACATTTGAAGACGTGCCTGGAGGCGGTCGCAGTGAATAGTCGTCTGAGAAGGTGATGCACGCTAAAGGTGCTTCCATGCTTAGGCTCCCCGTTTCATTCTGATTCTATCAAACGCATTCTAACTTTGGTTGATTTTGATAGGGACGGGACGTCGGCCGCTATTGGCTACTGAATACAGAGAATTCGAAGCAAGATGGTTAAGCTCGTTGGCATGTCGATGCGCACTGTTTGAGTTGGATCTGTCGAGGTATTCTTGGCGTGGATGAGTCGGGGTAGCGCCAGTGTCGTGTTTCACCTATGAACTTGTTCTGTCCATTGGTGCGTATCCTCCGCTGATTGTATTCTTTGGCTCACTTGAATATCCAATTTCTTCTGTGATGGCCAGACCCGCTCCTCATTATCCACAAGACAGCATGGCCCTTGTTTTGGCACGCGCTTGTTGCGTGCAATGGACACCGGTCGAGTTTTCGTATCCGCAGGGGTACTGCACTCCTGCCTAGCTCAGCCTCAAGGTTGACTCCCGCAATTTGGACGGTTGGATTTTCTGACCGCTAGGATAGAGAGTCGCGTTGAGGAGCCATCTTATTTTCCCGAACCAGATTTACTGCTGGCCACGTGCACTCTTATTCGGTTTGCGGAAGCGCGTGTCCAATTTAGAAACTACACGCATCCTGCCAACCCTTCGCCCGACCCACCATCTAAATTCTCCAAGTTCTATTTCATGCCATACGCGTCCTCGTACATGTCGTCAACGCCTTCTCCAGGCGACACCGCCGCTACCGACGTGGCACAGCTCCTAGCTGCTCGCAAGCAAGCCCGCGCCGCTCGCGCACAGGAACGCCGGGAGCGTGCAGAACTGCACAGGCGACAGGTACAACTACTCGCCCGTCTCCAACTTACCCTACTGATTCTCACAACCTCTTTCATTCTCGACAGGGCACTACAAATTTCGAGAATGGCCGCTTCAGAGAGGCCATCACGGACTTTGAGAATGCGATCATAACGGATGGGCCGAACACGGCCATCCTATCCGACATGGCGGAAGCCTACTTGGCGATAGAAGCGTGCGTGCTCATGTTTCACATCGATATTCGCCGCGGAGCAATGTACTCATATCGTAGAATAGCCGTGAGGACGCCGAACGCTGCGCCCAGCGCGCCTTGCTCCACGACCCGCAATCCACGACGGCGCGATACCGCCGCGGCCTGGCGCGAAAGGGCTTGGGAAATCTCAAGGGTGCCGCCATCGGTGAGACCTTGACTCCTGTCGCGTGCGATTGACTCGGATCTGTTTCTGACAGCCATTCGTGATGTGTAGATTTCGGATTGGTGTTGGCGCAGGATCCCGCATTCGCAGATTCAAGAACCCAGCTGGATGAAGTCATTGCGCGTCGGGAGGTGGAGGAGAGCGTGGACGACGGCGGCTCGTCATCGGACGAGGAGTATCCTCACTTGGACGATGAGAAGGTCGTCATCGAGTCCGCATCGGACTCAAGCGACTACCATCACAAGGGCAAGCAGCGCCGGTTGAAATCCATTCCATGCAGGCAGTATAATCATGAGGGGTGTACGTGGGGGCATCGCTGCTCGTATTCGCACGCCCCGGATCATAGCAGCGTCCGCGACAACCTGTACGTGTCTTCATCTTGGCTGTCTACATCAGGTTGAGCTGAGATTATACCAAGTGGCAAGAATGTCTGCCTCTATTTCCTGCTCGACGTGTGCAGGTTCGGTGCCCAACGCTGCGAGTACTCGCATTGCAGAACCTATCTCCCTGCGGGTCGCTGGTGGGATAATGCGGAAAAGACGGAGATCGCTCGGGGTTTCCTGGAGACACCGGGCGTGCGCGAGAATGCGGAGTACGTTATGTACTTTTTTGGCATGCTGGATGGTCGACTCTTTTGGAAGCGAGGAACGACGATCGACGAGAATTGGAGAGGGGCGACAGAACGTGGAAGATGGAGGGGAGTTCAGGCGGTGAGTGATAGTGCGGGAGATGGGCGTATATGGGTGTCAAAGGGACGTGGCCGAGGCCTGGGAGGTGAATGATTCGTCGGTGAGTGCTTGATTTCCCGAACGTTGGAACTCTGGCGACTCAAACCACTCCGCCGGCTCAAATTCGAAACGAAACAAGTCAGGCTGCTATTTTTCTATCGTGCAGTACAATGAAGCCTTGTCATTATAACATTTGTGTCTATCGATGAGTTGTGCATACGCTCGTCGCCGTGTCTGCTGGAACCGCCACCCCGCAGGTACCGCTCAAAAGTAAAAAAAAAAAAGGAAGTTATTTCTCAGGACACCAAGAACGTAGAATTGGCGAGTCCTCAGGCCTCAGGCCTCAGCAACCGCAACGTCCTCGCAAAGGTACGTATGCTTGGCTCCATGTGACGTCGATGGGATACAGCTCTGTCCTAACAACTCCTTTATTGTCCTCCAGACTATCCAAGGAATAAGGATGCAATGCCTGAACAATAAGATTAAATGGTTGGCCGTTTCTAGGGAACTGGCGCCTAATGCGCTGGGGCATTCTTATAGACTTGCGAGGCTCTGCCAGATCGCCTACAATCTACCGTGAACTATAGTGGCAACAAGTTATATATCGGGATTCATGACCAGTGAGAAGGTGAGTATGGCTGCTTATGTTTGTTTTTTTATTTACTTATGCATCGCTACATCACCGCCGCGGTGCCAGTTGTCCGGTGCGCGGAAAATGAATGCGCAATACTCCCCTCAAGACGCCGTCGCGTGGCCAGGCTGGCCAGACGATGAGCCGGAACTGAACGAGGAACTCGACCCCTCAATCACAGACTATGCGACATATCTCGCAATTCTTCGAAAACCCGAGCGTCAATGGGCAAAAATCCAGCCGTGGCTCCAAATCCAAGGCTACATGCTTCGACCTCGTTTTCGGCCAGGATGGACTCCTTCGTGGAAAGGGGGTAAAACGCAGAATGAATTTAGCACCATTGGGAGGGAGGACGCTGTGCCGCATGACGTACGCCCGACTTCCAATCGTTTTGAACATGTCCAACCTCCTGATCAACGACAGTTTATCTATGCGGATGTGACCATCGACGCTATCAGAACATCCGACGGTCTCCATGTGTGTCTGAAGCGGATACCCTGCCGAGCAGAGGATAGTCACGAGGTATCACTGATGGAATTTCTATCTCGACCTGAACAACGCAAGGACCCGCGAAACCACGCTATCCCACTACTTGACGTTATCCGCGCACCAGACCATTGCTTCCTTGTCCTTCCTTTTCAGCGCGCGCTACTCTCTCTCGAAGATAGCTTCAACACGGCTGGGGAAGGGCTCGACCTGATATACCAAACGTTAGAGGTGAGCATCGAGCTCATCTTGAAGTCCTCGTATGGTAAACTATGGAACAGGGATTGGCTTATTTGCACGAGCTCCGGATCGCTCACAGGTACAACAAACCTATCCTTGAAAGAGTGATGCTCATCAGTACCACACCAGAGACTTCTCGCCTGGCAATATCCTCATGGATGCCAACCGCGTGTATCCCCGTGGGTTTCACTTCGACAACGCCAACGTCGATGCGCGCGGGCGGTTCCTTTCTGGTGTTCGTACACGGACACAGGTCGGTGGTGTCCGATATTACCTGATTGATTTCGGGGAGTCCATGAGGTTCGGGGCTTCCGACAGCGTCCTGATTGACGTCTGGTCAAAAGCCTGCACTCACGCGCCCGAGACCGTAGGACAGGATCGTCCCCCATATGATCCTTTCAAGGCAGATATATATACTGCAGGCGAAACGTATCGCAGGATGCTTATCAAAGTACGTGAACTATCTCATGCGCCAATATATAACTTCTAAATCCTAGTCAGGATTATGAGGGATATTTCAACATGCTGTTACCACTGATCGATTCTATGACTGCGACAGACCCCGACACTCGACCAACTGCTCACGAAGCACTGCAACAGTTTGCCAACATTCAGGCGTCATATTCTAGGACTGCACTACACGCCCGTGTGCGCCGTACCGTGTCAACCCGGGAGACTTCTCTCACGAGAGCGTTCGCGAACGGGTGGCACTGGACAAAGCAGTTTGCATTCGCTGTACGCAATTTCAAGTGGTAGTCTCCTCTTGAAATTATATATTATTTCATCTTACACTTCTCCGATCTCCTGTCCAAGAACTTCAGAACTGCGGTAAACAAGCTATCTAGGTCAACCACCGCGGTTCACATACATCGGGCATACCGAAGTCTCAAAATCGAACACATCGTTGCCTCCCGTGCAAGCCATGCTGTCTGCTGGAACCGCCACCTCGGAAATACGCCCAAATGATGAATTTCTCAGGACGTGAGGAACGCGAGATTGGCGCCGGCAACCGCAACGTGCTCGCAACGCGTATATATGCTCGCGACTCGATACCTCCATATCAGGCGCGGGTAATACGCACAGCTCTGTACAGACACGTCCTTTATTGTCTGCCTAATTGTCTTCGGAACAAGGTAAGAATGCCTGAACAATAGGACTCAAAGGATTGCCGTTTCTAGGGAACCGGTCTAGTGCATTGGTCAATTCTTTATAAACCCACGATTTCCATCCAACCTGTTGTAGACCACAACGTCACCCGAAGACCGCATCTCTGGGTTCATGACCTCTGATAAGGTGAACATCGCTGTCGGTGTCTATCCATTCCCTTGCTTATTTGTCACCACATCACCACCAGCTCTCCGGCGCACGCGAAATGAATACGCCGTATTCAGAAACCATAGCGTGGCCCGGCTGGCCACGCGATGAAACAGATCTTGAATACGACAAGCGGGCCAGACTCCTGCCAAATACTGAGTCTAGGGCAAGACTGTACCGGTCAGAGCGCCAGTGGGCGAAGATTCAGCCCTGGCTACAAAGTCAGGGATACATGTTGCGACCTCGTTTTCGCCCAGGATGGATCCCTTCTTGGAAGATGAAGGAGAAGGTGGATTTGGACTGGTGCGAGGATGCTATCGACCATACGGTGCGTAAATCTACCATTCTTGTTTGGTTTCTATGAATTCGCTCATCCCACTTAGAACTCTGGTGCGGACGTGACGATGGATGCTATCAGGATCTCTGACGGCTGTCACGTATGTCTCAAGCGCATACCGTGTCGAGCTGAAGACAGTACGGAAGTCGCTATCACTCAGTTTCTTTCCCAAGACGAACAGCGCAAGGACCCAAGGAACCACGCGATACCTCTTCTCGATCTGATTCAGGCCCCAGACCATTGTTTCATGGTCCTTCCCTTCTGTCGAAGCTTGATGCACCACTTTCCACTTTTTGAAACCGTCGGAGAGGTATTCGATATGGTGGAGCAAGCGTTGGAGGTGAGGAACTAATGTCTTCAGCTGACTTTCGCTGACGATATGGCGTATAGGGACTCGAATATTTGCACGGCTTGAACATCGCTCACAGGTCAGAACCCACCTTTGCGTCGGATTGTATACGGGATAACCTACTTTACTGTAGAGACATCTCGATTGCGAACATCATGATGGATCCCGACCGCATCTTTCCTCGGGGTTTCCACATGGACAGTGACGATCAGGACACTCGCGGGCGTGAACTATCTGGTTTGCGTAGCCGGACGCGGGTCGGTGGAGTCAAGTACTACATCATCGACTTCGGAGAGTCCATGAAAGTTGGGCCTGACGAATCCGTCCTCATCGATGTCTGGTCCAAGGCAGCAATCCACGCCCCTGAAACACTGGAGCCGGACAGGCCTCCTTATGACCCCTTTAAGGCCGACATCTATACCATGGGTTCATCTCTGAAATACTTGACCGTGCAGGTAAGCGAGCAGCTATGGGCTGAAAGATATGGCTGACCACTGGCGACAGGATTACGAACCATACTTCGATATGTTGTCGCCGCTTTTCGACACAATGATGGCGGAAGATCCCAGTGGACGTCCTAGTGCATCTGCAGTGCTGGAGCAATTCCGCGCCATCAAACGAACGTACTCAAGGACGGCGTTGCACGGTCGCATACGCACTCACAAATATAATTACGAGTCGAAACTAGAGAATGAAGTAGAACGGGTCTTTCGGGATACCTGGCATTGGACGAAACAATGCATATTCGCAGTGCTGAACCTCAAGTGGTAATCGTCTTGAGTGCTCGCTCGAAGGTATCATAGGGCTACAAAGACATTTTGTTTTCCTACATCTTGCGCGACTCACTCAATTTGAGCGCCTCATACCTCACTATATCTGTCAATGATTGGGCTTGGTGATCGCGGCGGTTATAACAGATGAGAACAGTGACAAAATGGGTGAGATGTACGCACCGCCTATCCTCACCGATCTTCACCTTCCAGCGCGCGGCTCGATGCCCCGTGCCAACCCGATGGTGGTAGTTCTTCGCATTGCATGGAGGCCGTGCAATTCCTATGTAGACGCAAGGTGCCCCCACTCGTGACTCTTCCACTACGGTATTTCCTTGTTCTGTCTCAATACTCACGAGGGCACGTTTACCTGAAGGGCTGAACGTATCGCGCTGTGAACGAGATCGTCAGAATGTGTGTCTACACGCCACTCACTTATTCGTTCGATCCTTCCGCACTCTTCTGGCGTCATGTTTTTCCCCATTTCACTTCAAGGACAGCCGTTGGCAGTGCCATGATCCGCGTCGAGCGCACCGTGAACTCGGAGTCACTAGCAAAATTCAAATGCAAGCAATAAACATATTTACCAATGGACGATGTTTCGCAAGACATAAATAAATCCACAATACATAATAACTACCACTTGAGATTCACAATGGCGTAGATAAACTGTTTGGACCAATGCCAAGTGTTGCGAAATGTTCGTTGCACGCTGTTCTCCGCTTCAGACCTCAATCCAGGCTTGTCGAGGCGAATGCGAGCGTGCAGTGCCGCCCTTGAGTACGATCGCTTGATCGCGCGGAACTGTTCCAGGGCTACGGCTGCGGCAGGGCGCTCAGCAGGGTCCTCCGCCATCATGGCATCGAACAGTGGCGACAGCGAGTCAAGATACCCGCCGTAGTCCTGTTATGGCGATCAGCTACGCTATAGAGTACGCGGTGAATACTCGCTTACCTTGACTGTCAAGTATTTGAGGGAGTATCCCATGGTATAGATGTCAGCTTTGAAAGGATCGTACGGAGGCCTGTCAGGTCCCAAGGTTTCCGGCGCATGGATACCTGCCTTGGACCACGCGTCGATGAGGACGGAGTCGTCAGGCCCGAATTTCATGGACTCCCCAAAGTCGATGATATAGTATCTGACTCCACCGACCCGCGTCCGGGAACGGACGCCAGATATCTCACGCCCGCATGCATCCTGGTAATTGTTGTCCATGTGAAACCCCCGAGGAAAGATGCGGTCGGCGTCCATCATGATGTTCGTAATGGTGAAGTCTCTACGGCGCCGCTTATTCAGTGTACAGATTACGATGAGCTCCGATAGGTGAATGATCACCTATGAGCGATCCTCAGTTCATGCAGATATTCAAGACCCTGCGTGCCGTATTGTCAGCGAAAATCGAATCAGAACAATGGGCTCACCTCCAACGCTTGTTCCACGAGATCAAAGGCCTCTCCAACGGTTTCAAAAGGTGGCGTGGAGGATATCAGATTTCGGCAGAAGGGAAGAACCATGAAACAATGGTCGGGAGCCCGAATTAGATCGAGCAGGGGGATCGCGTGGTTTCGTGGGTTCTTGCGCTGTTCATCCTGAGAGAGGAATTGCGTGATAGCGACTTCTGTACTGTCTTCGGCTCGACACGGTATGCGCTTGAGACATACGTGACGGCCGTCGGATATCCTGACAGCGTCAATCGCCACTTCCGCACCAGAGCTCTGGATACAATGCATAAATCCATGGGACAGCAAATGAAACACGCGATGACGCGTACAGTATGTTCAATAGCATCCTCGCACCAGTCTATATCTACTCCTTTCTTTCCTTGCCACGATGGATTCCATCCTGGGCGAAAGCGGGGTCGTAACATGTATCCCTGACTTTGAAGCCAAGGCTGAATCTTCACCCATTGACGCTCTGGTCTGTACAGTCTCGCCCTAGACTCAGTCTTTGGTAGCCGTATGGTCCGCTTGTCGTAGTCTAGTTCTGGTTCGTCGTCTGGCCAGCCGGGCCAAGCGAGATCTCGCGCAGGGCCTGGGAGCGACGACTTTGCCATCCCTGAGCCTGCAGTGACTGGCCACGATGCAAACGATACATTAGTAAGATAAGAAGAGTAAGATAAAAAGGAGTGGTAGTCAGACTTACCTCAAACCTGCAGAGGTAAGCCTTGAATCACTGAGCAAGAAGGACAGAGTGGTTAGCATGGACGAAGTCGAACAAGAGAGCTCCCATGTGGCCGTTGCCTAGGCGCCCGCCGGCTCCCGGGACGCGTGCCGTCACCGCCACCCAAAGTCCGCGCGCGCCCGAGTCTCTTGCCATGTTCGTTTCTCCATCACCTTTTCCGTTGCTGCTATTGTTCCCTTCATGGCGATGATATAATAGTCATACTGCGATGATACTGATAGAGAACTTCGCCGTTCCTCGTATCCTGGAGCCTGGCAACGGCCTGCATCCGTAATTGTCCCTTATTGTTTGACACCCCGTTGCTCTCTTCGCTGGTAGAAGTTGCGCAGCTCATCGATCTCATCAGGCGCTCTCCAGAAAAATACTTGCCTTGTTCCTATTCTGCAGTACGGATGGGAAATGAAGGTGCGAGCATCTGGTAGCGTCTACTTCGGCGGTATAAATTCACCTACTGTGCTGGCAGATGAGAATATTCAAGAAACCATCTATAACCTCACAGACACTCCTACTTCACGTTTTCCATTCTTCTGACATCGCGTTATGGTTGTGATGATCGACCCGGTGCTCATGGTCGAGAGGGCTATCTCGCTAGCGACGCGCTCAAGCCATGCTGTCGCCAGGCAGTTCAACGGCCACAAAGTGAAGCAACTGAAGGAGAGCCTTGACGGAATTGACGATTCGATTGCCGCTGCTATTCCTTTGCGGAAATACCGCGATGCGAAAGAGTGGGCTAGAATAAAGGGGATGATCGTTGAGTACGAAACCTCATTTCCTGCCCGTACATCACTTCAGTTGATGCTTCGTATTTTCAGTCTCTACGACGACCACAACAAGTTCAGAGAGTGGTTCTTGGAACTCACTGAGGCGCAGCGGTTCTATCAGTTCTGGACAGTGAGGACAAATATCCGAAAGATACGGAACAGGATCACCACGATCATGGATGAGATCCAGGTCAGTCGGTCGCAGAATTGTTCATTATATTTTTACGGACGCACATTCTTAGACCGCAAACTTTCACTCCAAAAGAGCAATGGCACAGCAGAATCACCTGGAAGAGTTAGAAAGTATCGTGCCAACGAAGACAACCATCGATGCCCTACGGAAGCTCCTCGACGGAATCGACCGGGCCGATGACAAAGACTTATTGGTACGTTGTATTCGCTGTTCACGTCTCGTGAGATATCATTGACTCACCTGTCTGGATGTTCGATAGGAATACGAAGGCATTCGCGCGAGGTTGCTGATGTTCCTCTCCGGAGAAATTACAGAAGACGCGCTGGCGGGGGAACCGAATTCCAAAGTCAGTCAAACTTTTATGAACAGAGAAAGAAAGCTTCTGAGTAGATTATCTTACAGAATCATCGCTCAATTACGGCCGCTGAGAATATGTTGCGTGAAGCCACAGAAATCAGCGCGAGGGGTGCTCGGACATTGGACCTGGACGTCGAACGAGCGAGCATGGTCTCGAACGACTCGGAGGGGCCATCAATCTACGGGACAGCCTATGGAGATACGATGAGCGATATTGGGGACGAGGTCGGTAGAGTCCACTGCTTTTGCCGCATGGGGGCTAACTTGATCCTTAGGAATTCGATCCCGGGTTCTCGGTCGAGATGGAGCCATCGTTTGCTCTTGATATGGGATCGATGCTCACAGCGTAACGAATGGGTGCGCGTTGTACATACGTTTGAGCTTTGTGCGCCATCAAAATACATCTCCGCATACGTAGATACAGCAGGCTGCAGCTACTATGTCGGGAGAAAATTGCATATCGTGCAAACAGATATTTTCTCGTTTGATGGCAGATTTGAAGGCATGCATGGTCTTCGCCGCTCTCGGGACCAGGATCAGAACCTCTGTTGTATGCAACGACGTAGAGCTCGACGCATGGGATGGTCATGAGTTCGTTCAGCGAAAGTTATGCGGAATTTCTTGTGTTCTTATGTTTTTCGCTTCAATAGAGAGGCTCCCGGTAGGACGATTATAGTGTCTGGCGTTGTCCTCCTCACTGCCTGATATACGTTTGAGACGAGGCGGCTGTTGGTAACTCCCTCGTCACTTCGGGCCGCCGGGCCGCGCGACTGGGCATGGTGGCTCGAGTCCAATTTCCTTGACTTCGACTTTCCAGTCCGCCTGAATGCCTTCATCTCAAAGCATCACTTCATACCCTTCTACGTATGCATCATCGCCATGCTTTCGATTGAGTATGTAAGAGGCAAGCAACCATTAAGATGCGCATATCATGCTCAACTTTGTGTTCAGGAACGCGAACTTGACGCCAGCAACCGCAGCGCGCTCGCAGCACGTCTTTAGCCTTGCTCGCCGCTCGCTACCTCCATATGAAATAGTCCTATACGACCATGTCCTCCATTGCTCGCCAGTCTATTTCTGGAACAAGTGTACAGCGCCTGAACAATAGGACTCTAAGGCTTGCCGTTGCTAGGGAATCAGCACCTAAGCTCATATTAACCTGCGAGTCCCTATCAACCCCCATCCAACCTATCGTCGGCCATAATGTCGATCAAAGACTGTGACTCGGGCTTCGCAGCCTCTGAAAAGGTGATAATTGTTGCCAATACCTATCCTGTCTTCCAACTGATGTGCCACCATATCGCTACCAGCGCTCTAGTACGCTACACATGAATGCCCCATACTGCCCTCCAGAGGTCGTTGCGTGGCCTGGCTGGCCGGAAGACGAGCCATATCTGGAAGAGGATATCAATCCTCCTGCTGTCGAACGTGAGCTAGATCGTGCAAGGCTTCGCAGGACCGAACGTCAGTGGAAGAAAATCCAACCGTGGCTGCGAAGTCAAGGCTACTTGCTTCGGCCGCGGTTCAGGCCAGGCTGGGTTCCCTCTTGGCAAGTAGAGACAGCCGAGAAGGGATTCGACGTGGAGACAAGAGAGGACTCCATTCCGCATGAGGTGAGTTCTATTCCTACTCATTGTCGGAAGTTGCTCTGAGTCGAGTCTATCGTAACTGCATAGAACGTCTACGCAGCAACGACCATCGATGCGTTGAGGATATCGGACGGTCTTCAAGTCTGCCTCAAACGGATAC
Source organism: Dentipellis sp. KUC8613 (assembly GCA_002286715.1). Classification (NCBI taxonomy): domain Eukaryota; kingdom Fungi; phylum Basidiomycota; class Agaricomycetes; order Russulales; family Hericiaceae; genus Dentipellis; species Dentipellis sp. KUC8613. Next base: position 67,994 of record NSJX01000044.1, on the reverse strand, counting down.
CTTGTCGAGCAGAAGATAGTACAGAGCTGTCAATTACCCAATTTCTCTCTCAGCCAAAACAACGGAAGGATGCACGGAATCACGCGATACCCCTCCTTGACGTTATCCGAGCTCCGGACCATTGCTTCTTAGTGCTCCCTTTCTATCGTACGCTGGTATCTCGCAAGGGACGCTTAGATACTGTGGGCGAAGGGTTTGATCTGGTATTTCAAACGCTAGAGGTGATTCAAAGCGCGTCTTCACGCTGTTGCATAGCTAACCCGCGACTAGGGACTTGCGTACTTACACGAACTTCGAATTGCTCATAGGTGCGTATTACTGCGTACGTTTCGGGGTACACGTGCTCACCGGAAATCGCCTCAGAGATCTCTCGGCTGCAAATATCCTCATGGATGCTGCCCGAATGTTTCCGCACGGGTTTCACTTGGACAACGCGCAGTTCGATATGCGCGGGCGACGAATCTCGAAAGTCCGCACACGGACGCAGATTGGCGGGGTCAGATACTGTCTCATCGATTTTGGCGAAGCTATGAAGTTTGAGCCTTCGGACAGTGTCCTCATTGACGTCCGGTCAAAGGCTTGCATTCATGCCCCCGAAACGTTAGGAGAAATCCGGCCTCCGTATGACCCATTCAAAGCAGATATCTACACTATGGGGAATACATATCGTAAGATTCTCGTCGATGTGAGTGAACTGTTCCGTTGTGTCTGAAAATGCTGTTAACACCCGCCAGGGGTATAAAGGGCACTTTGATATGCTAGTGCCGCTCATCAACGTCATGACAGCGAAGGATCCGAATGCGCGGCCTACTATTACGGAGGCAATGGAGCAGTTCTGCAAGATCAGGTCATCGTACTCCAGGACAGCATTGCATGTTCGGGTGGAAGGAAGTTCGTCCGAGCGAGCGAGCGCTCTCGGGCGAGTCTTCATTTCCGGTTGGCATTGGACTAGGCAGCTAGTTTTTGCAGTCCAGGGCCTCAAATGGTAGGCTCGGTGCTTTCGATGCTTGCAAGCTTCGGCATATCGCTTTTGTAGAGGGTATATCAGAAAGTTCCTAGTGTTACAAAGTAATTATCTACGACCCAATCCTATCTAATTAGAAACCAAGTAGCGCGCCCACGTCGAACCAAGACGCCGATGCCGACGAGAAAGATTCCTGAGCTCAAGTCAGTATCGGAAATTAAGAAGAGGTTCAAGGACATGACTTCATACTGATCTCATAAGCCGCGAGGCTACTCTGATCTTCTGCGTCACTGGCTATATCGGCTGACACGCCATCCGATTCCATAAAAAACGGGGAACGAAACCGGCAGTGGTGTTAGGGCGACAGCATTCGGAAGGAGCTGACCCTCGATATACATCCATGTGTAGACAGCGAAACGACAGTCGAGCAAGGTGCGGGATCGGCCACATGCTATGTTACCAGTAGCGTTTCGTCGTCGGCCGATCCCAAGTTTCTCTACACTGGCGTAGAAACTCCATAGAATCTCTTCCGCAGGTTGCTATCGTGCCCGCGAGAGAAGCTACGATATATCGATAGCTGCCCTATTTCTCGCATCATTCAGCATGTTTTTTTTAAGAGCGGAGACAAAAGACAGCGCACCTCCCGACACGCTCGGTGCATGTCGAAGAAGCTCGACGACGGAACCGTATTCCGATGCAATCCCAAACAGCCGTCACGGAGATCCCGCTCGGCACAGCGCCACTGTCACTTGTAACCATGAATTAGCCGCCATATAGTTCCTCTAGGGATGTGCGAGTTTCCTGGTTACGTCCGCGAAATCGCGGGGGGCCCTGGCGGAACGCAGAGAACAAGGGGACCCAAGTCGGTCACTACTGGTGACGGCGGGACGCGAGAGAATTTAAGCGACACCGCGTTCCCGGTTAGGTAATAGGCACCGGCTGTACGGCCCTGGATCCGAGCGCGTGGCACATGCTGGAAGCTGGCGCGCCTGGGACTGATTGTGACCCAGCGCCTCCTCAACAAGGCCGTTATTGTTTTTTGAACATGTCGCTACGCCCGTTGTCAAGCTTGTTGCTTACTGCAATACCACCTGCACAACGTCGCAAGTTGGACACTGAACTCAGGTGAGCATGACTGTGACCGTATTCTCTCCTATTGATGCATCATCGTGCCGCTTACCGAAAGCTATAGGCGCTATGGATACGCCACGCCCTTCACCGGAAGTCGTCATGTGGCCCGGCTGGCCAACCAACGAGCCATATCTTGAGCACGACAAGCGAGTTATTGACGAGCCGATAAGCGACTCTCGGGCAAGGCTTCACAGAGTAGAGCGTCAGTGGGCGAAGATTCAGCCGTGGTTGCAAAGCAAAGGTTACATGCTGCGACCTCGCTTTCGTCCGGGGTGGGTCCCGTCCTGGAAGGGAGAGGGAGAGGTGCAGGTTCAGCAATGTGAAGATGCTATTCGACATGTGGTATGTGGAATCACACCTGCTCTTTCACTATCGCTGGTCTGACAAGGTGACGGAGGATGCTGGTTCTGAAGTAACAATCGATGCCATCAGGATCTCTGACAGCCGTCACGTATGTCTCAAGCGTATACCGAGCAGAGCCGAAGACAGTACCGAGGTCGCCATCACCGAATTCCTTTCCCAAGACGAACAGCGCAAGGACTCGAGAAATCATTCCATCCCCCTTCTCGACGTGATTCGAGCTCCGGATCATTGCTTTATGGTCTTTCCGTTCTGTCGACCACTGATGTACCACGAGCCTCCTTTCAATACAGTCGGTGAAGTTTTTGACATGGTGCAGCAAGCGCTCGAGGTGAATATTCGGAGAAATTTTCTGCATTCTTAGCTGACAACATGACGGACAGGGAATTCAGTACTTACACGAACTCAGAATCGCGCACAGGTGTGTGGTTCCATATCGTGTTTTCCTTCTACCGAAAGTGATTTTGCTTGTAGAGACTGCTCTATCGCGAACATATTGATGGACGGCGACCGCATTTTCCCCCGCGGCTTTCATATGGATGGTTACTTCGAAGATGCGCGCGGCCACATATTTTCTGGCCTCCGAACTCGAACGCAAGTCGGCGGTGTCAAGTATTACATCATCGATTTCGGGGAGTCCATAAAATTTGGACCCACTGAATCCGTTCTCATAGACGTCTGGTCCAAGGCGACCGTTCATGCTCCTGAGACCCTCTATAAGAATAGGCCGCCATATGATCCTTTCAAGGCTGATATCTTCGCCATGGGAGAATCTATGAAAGAGTTATCTGTAAATGTGAGAAAGCAATCCCTGCTCAACGATCTGAGCCCTTACTACTGTGATAGGAATATGCTGGATATCTGGATACGTTATTACCTCTGTTTGAGGCCATGACGAAAGACGATCCAGACAGACGCCTCACCGCATCTGAAGTGTTGGAGCGGCTGCACACGATCAGGCGCTCGTACTCGCGGACTGCTCTGCATGGTCGGGTACGGCACAGGCGTGCAGAGCCCGAGAACGATGTGGAGCGTATGTTTCACAATACTTGGCATTGGACGAAACAGTGTGCATTTGCGATTTCTAACTTGAAGTGGTGACAGTGTCATCTCGTAGGATACAAATCATGGAGTCAGTTTATTCATTTGTTGCCGGTTTGTTCTTGAATTTAAGCTGCATCAGAGTTCGATATCTGTGCTATTCTGCTATGGCATGAAGTCAATCCCGGGGTAGGCATTTATGGCGCACGCACGTAGTTCACAGTCGTCTATACCCATGCTCCTCCTTCGCTTCGAAGATCTGCAGTCGAGGCTAGATATCCAACCGCTGGGGTTTCATTCTGCAGAACCTTGGGTTGATTTCGCCGTCCGATTCATCTAAGCTACTGACATATTCTTCGTGTTCTTCGTCTGACAGGCTGGGCCATGCAGCAGCTTGTGATGGAGAGCGTGGAGCGTTCGGTATGCAGGTATCTGATTACTGATATATATGTAATAAATTGATTAAAGAAGATCGCGGTCACTCTCACATAGATTGAGCCCCGAGTAGACTAGGGCTTCCTGGGCGAGGGAGGTTGAGAATATCGCTCGGATAGAAACTTCAATGACAGAACCATTACAGGAGTGCTTGAATAGATACGTTTTGACGATCTCCGGTTCTGCAGCTTTCCAAGCGTCGATACGGATACGTGCTGCTATTGTCAAGTCGCAGCGCCAGGGTGGTTCAGAATCCAGAGTCAAGACGCACCGCGCGGCGCCCGCTGATTCGCTCAGCTGCAAGGTTAGGGTCACCGCGGTCCGGGCCGCCCGGGCCGCCCTGCAGTCCGCGCCATGGACGAAATTCCGAGCTCGCTCTCCTGCAGTTTCTGTTTCATTGACTTCGACGATTCACTGGCAATTGACTTGAACATCTCGAAGCAACTACCTAGAACAAAGCTATGCACATCATGAGTTCTGCTATTCACGCAACAGGGCCATTCATGTACGTCGCATCTGCTGACTTATCTACGTATCCTATTGTCTTTTGTCGCCATGGCTTCGAGCGACGAATCTAGGGCTCCTTGTGTGTCATTTTGGTGTAAAAGGCCACCTTCGTACGCAACTCCGGGTCTGTCAACCCCATACTCAAGTGAGTCTCGCTTCGCTCCGACGTGGACACCTTACTGAACTCTTATTGACCCGAGTACTGTCAGAACCGTGCCGAAGGAGACATCCGCAATGCATACTCGACGCACCACAGATTGGCCCGGTTGGCCAGATGATGGTCCAGAAGAGGACGAAAAAGTCAACCCTTGGGTTGTACGCCGTGCCAACTATCTGGCAATTCTCTGGACGCCTGAACGCCAGTGGGCGAAGATTCAGCCGTGGCTGCAAAGCCAAGGTTACATGCTTCGGCCGCGCTTTCGACCAGGATGGACGCCTTCGTGGAAGTCAAAGGCCACAGGAAAAGAGATGGGCTTTAGGGAAGCGGAGGACGCTATAGCGCACGATGTACGTACAGTCAGTTCTCGCCTTCGAGAGCGTTTGATCTCATGATAGAAGGATAGAGCATCAATGCGTCTACGACCATAGACGCGATTCGGACATCCGATGGTCGACATGTGTGTCTCAAGCGAGTAACCTGCCAAGCAGAGGACAGCACCGAGCTATCAATTCTGCAGTTCCTCTCCCAGGCAGAATATCGAAATGACCCACGAAACCACGCGATTCCAGTACTCGATGTTATACGCGCACCAGATCATTGTTTCCTGGTCCTCCCCTTCTTTCGTACGCTGATGTCTCACGAAGAACCCTTCAATACTATTGGCGAAGGCTTTGACCTCGTCTCTCAAACACTGGAGGTAAAAGCGAAGCATGTCATAGGTTCGTCTCACGATTGACTATCGAACAGGGATTGGCTTGGTTGCACGAGCTCCGGATTGCACACAGGTATGATGCCCTCCGTCTCGAAATGCTCGTACTCATCGTGTTGGTTTCAGAGATATCTCGCCAGCCAACATCCTCATGGATGCTGGTCGCATGTTTCCCCACGGATATCATTTCGACAGCGTCACGCGTGATAAGCGTGGTCGTTCGCTCTCTAGTGTTCGAACGCGAACACAGGTCGGCGGCGTCCGATACTATCTGATTGATTTTGGAGAATCTATCAAATTTGAACCTTTTGACAGTGTCTTGATTGACGTCTGGTCAAGAGCCAGTATTCATGCGCCAGAGACTGTAGGAGAGGATCGACCCCCATACGATCCCTTCAAAGCAGATGTGTATTCTACTGGAGAGACTTTGCGAAAGATGCTTGTGAATGTGAGCAAAACATCACGTTCCCTTCGATGTAATTCTGAACTGCACCCAGGAATACGAAGGGTACTTCGACATGCTGTTACCCCTCATTGATTCTATGACCACGACGGATCCCAATGCGCGACCTACGGTGAAAGAGGCGCTCGAGGAGTTTGGGAAGATCAAGGCGTCTTATTCCAGAACGGCGCAACATGCTCGTATACGGCCACCCTATTCTGACCCAGAGAATACTTCTGAGCGAGCTTTCTTTGGCGGATGGCATTGGACGAAACAGTTTCTTTTTGCCGTGCGTAATTTCAAGTGGTACTTTTTTCCTGAGGCGAAGTCGCCATCCTATAATTTCGACTGCTTTGTGTCCACCAAACTTGCGATACCCCCCAATACCACATTTACATTTCTCACTGTGTCAATCGCATTAGTCGTACGAAGTATCCGGAGTCCGTCTGTGTCACCTCGGCGATGCGGCTACAAAGATCTCATTATGGACGAGCCATTTCCTTTCGATCGGCATAGACATACTATTCCGAGAACAAGGCACAGAGGGAGGTCTATAAAGGCCATCTTCCTTCCGCGGATAGCCATAGGGAACGGGTGGAGGAAACCGGTATCAGGGCAGCTGGCGACGGCGTTCGATACAGGATCCCATCCCGGTCAGTCTTTTGTTCTCTATGTGCAGCGGGATTACTACTGACGGCGATCACGAATCACTTCATCTATCAGCTGCCGACGCAAGCACCCCATGCCGCGTTGCAGTCAGTCATCAGGACACCCAAATCCGAGTACTTGACCGCGTCAAGGATCACAGCCAATATGTGCTCCCGGGGTGTGTGCTGTCTTTTGTCTTCGCTCAGGAAGGTGAACTTATTGACTGATTCAAGATGCAGCATGGTCATCGATGTATCATTGCTTCTCTAACAGGGCGGTTATCAGCCTATGGGATTTAATGCTCTCTGCTATAACACTAGAAAAGTGAGCTGATATTCGCAGGCCACGAGACGCTGGTAACGAGGCGTGCAGCAAATTCCGCACCTCGTCTGCCATTCGCCTGGTTCACGATATATGCTACAAGCATTGCGGTTGTCGCAGCGACAGTACCAACGCGAGACCGCCAGTTCAGTGCGGCTACGGTCATAGTCGCAGATCATAGATTTGAAGATGTGTTACTTGTCTAGTCTATGGCAGCCCCTAGCCAAATGCAAAAAAAATCCCGAGTATAGGGTCGACAACTACGAACCCCTGGCCCGACCGCTAGAATTAGAATACAGATAGAGAGAACGTTGACTCTACGTCTACCGAGATGGCAGAATCAGGTCCCTAACAGTAGAGGTATTAGCATTAGTGAGACGAGTCCGTAGGCGACATGTACTCCTCACCTCACCTCAAAGTGACTCATTGCGTATCCTCCATCTGTGCTTGCGCCCATCGAGGATTCGTCTGATTCTGGTCCACTGTCGCTTCCTTCTCTCAACATCTCGTATAAGCCCTCGATCTGCCCGCTGACAGACGCTTCTTCAGACAGCAGTATGCTCTGAGCAGACACAAAGGTCGCCTGTATTCATAGACGGGGTCAGAATCAATCGATAAGATTCGTGGTCTCGTACGTTAGTTGTTGAAGCAGCATCTGACCCTGCTTCTTCACGAAGACCGTCACGGTCGGCAAGAGCCTTTACGATCTCTGCCTCTGCCTTCTCCTGCTCCTGTTTTGGGGTGAATATTAAGTCAAAAACAAAGACGCTAGAATACTAAGCACCTTACCTGAACGTCTATCTTGTCAGCTTCCTCCATCTGTTTGTTGCACTGCTTGAAAACCGTCAACGCGCGTTTCATCGCCTGGCGATGCAGCCGATCCTCTTCCTCCTTCATATGCAGCTCCTGAGCTATACGAGAGTTGAGGTTGGCAAGCTGGATATTAGGAAGCGCGTAAGCTTCTCACAGCTCAAATGAGCACGCCCGATAGACATAGTACGTACTTCGATATAATCTGCAATATCACGCGTGCGGCCTTGAATCGCTTTAATTCTGTTCCGAATGATCCAAAAGCCAAGAAATTTTTGTTTCTTGTCGAGACAGCGCTGCCACCGTCGGAATTGCTCTAGTTCTCGCAATGTCCTATGGTAATGCATCAGCGAACTCAACAAGAGGCGAATGAGATGGTGATATGCACTCCATCATGACGCGGTGTATCTTGGACCATTCCTCGTGATCGGAGAATTCCTTCAGCGCGGCTGAGGCTTTGATTGAATCCTGGACCGAGTCGATCTCTTCCTTCAATGTCTTGAGTTTGTGACCATTGGATTGGTTGGCGATGGTGTTGATCAGAGCGTAGATCGTCTTGAGAGTGTAATCGATGGGTACAACAACGACCATCCTGTTGATGCAATGGTGCGGACGTGCAGATTAGGAGGCGTGGTTCTGGCTGGCAGTAACTACTTACGGACGAACCGGCCTTTATCATGAGAGTAGGCGCCCTGAGAGAGGACATAAAAATGGGTTGCTCGAAACAGAACAAGCGGCGGATCCTCCGTTGGTAAGGTAATCTGCAGAACAAAAGGCGGCGTCAGACATCGGATTTAGACGATACCAAACTTCCTAGATGCCCGCCTCGTGCCATCCCGACTGATTGGGCAAGCCGCCGACCGCAATCCTCCGGAAGTATCAAGAAACCAACAAACTGGCACCAGATAGCCGTGGATACTTCCGAGGGGAAAGGCAATACCATAAGGTGAACAAGGGTTGTGAAGGGCGTCGTAGTCGGCCTATGGAAATAGCATTGCATGTGCAAGAGGGGGAGTTGTGTCCGCCTTCTAGTGTGACTACTTCCTGGAGAAGACCCCGGATACCAGTCTTACACGTAAACATCGTTCAACGGGGACCCATGATGCCGGTAAGTTGAACATCACGAGGCTGAAGACTCTTTCCCTCGACTTCACTGCTTCCCGCAAGCGATAACTGTAGTAAGTCTTGTCTTACGCGTGTAGCATGTCGCAACAATTCGACATAAATCGCAGGGATGCCGAAGGACAGGAGCTCGGGTGAGGAAGACATCGTATGGCCGGGTTGGCCAGACGACGAACCATACCTAGAGGAAGACCTCAATCCTCCAGCTGTTGAACGAAAATTTGATCGTACGAGGCTTCGCAGGACTGAACGTCAGTGGAGGAAAATCCAGCCGTGGCTGCAGAGCCAGGGTTACTTGCTTCGGCCGCGTTTCAAGCCAGGCTGGATCCCTTCTTGGCAACCGGAAGCAGGAGGAAAAGAGATAGACATGGACACCAGAGAGGACTCTATTCCACACGAGGTAAGCTGTATCTCCACTAGTTGCCATAAGTTGCTCGAGTCCATTATGAATGCATAGAATGTCAACGCAGCAACGACTATCGATGCTTTCAGGATATCAGATGGTCTCCATGTATGCCTCAAGCGGATACCTTGTCGAGCAGAGGATAGTTCAGAGTTGTCAATTACCCAATTTCTCTCGCAGCCGGAACAGCGGAAGGACGCACGGAACCATGCGGTTCCTTTACTTGACATTATCCGAGCTCCTGACCATTGCTTCTTGGTGCTTCCTTTCTATCGGACGCTGGTATCTCGAAAGGGACGCTTGGACACTGTAAAAGAAGGTTTTGATTTACTATACCAAACGCTAGAGGTGATCCCAAGCGTGTCTCGATGCTGTCGTATGGCTCACTTTCAAGCAGGGGCTCGCGTATCTACATGAACTTCGAATCGCTCATAGGTGCATATTACTGCATACATTTCGGGGTACACATGCTAACTGTAGATTGCTCCAGGGACCTCTCGGCCGCAAATATTCTCATGGACGCCGACCGAATGTTCCCTCACGGGTTTCATTTAGATAACGCCCAATTCGACATGCGCGGGCGACGAATGTCGAAAGTTCGTACACGGACGCAGATCGGAGGAGTCAGATACTACCTCATCGATTTCGGCGAAGCTATGAAATTTGGGCCCTCCGACAGTGTCCTCATTGACGTCCGGTCAAAAGCCAGTATCCATGCCCCCGAAACTCTGGGAGAAAACCGACCGCCGTACGACCCATTCAAGGCGGATGCTTATACTATGGGAGAAACGTATCGTAAAATTCTCATCGATGTGAGTTGGCTGTCTCGTTGCATCTATCATGGTGTTCACCTTCCGGCAGGGTTATAAAGGATATTTTGATATGCTAGCACCACTGATCAATGACATGACGGCGACAGATCCAAACGCCCGGCCTACTATCGCCGAGGCAGTGGAACAATTTAACAAAATCAAATCATTGTATTCCAGGACAGCATTGCATGCTCGAGTACGACCAAGCTCGTCCAAGCGGGAGAGCGCTTTAGGACGAGTTTTTACATCCAGCTGGCATTGGACAAGGCAGCTGATATTCGCCGTCCGCAATCTCAAATGGTAGTTCCGGTCTCTTCTTTTCAACTTGGTCTCTTGCTTTCGTGTAGGATTTATTGGATTGTACCTATTGTGTGCTCTCAATCCCTGATACCCATATCGCAGCTGCGTCTTACCGGCATCTGGCTAGTGAATTGGACATGGGGGTCGCGTGCTCGCTCAGATACGATGTCAGCCGCTCGTTAACTTGCATGCACAACTTTATCATTGCTGAAATGAACGAGTATCCGGAGTCCTGCGCGGCCCATGTGCGAATCGACCTCGCGAACACAACGAGCGGTACTCGTGCGAAGATATCCATACTCAGCTCATTATGGACAGGGTACCTAGATGGGTCATGCCTATTCAGCTAGATCGGAATAGACATACCATTCAGAGAACAAGACACTCGAAAAAACAGGCTCTAAGCATGTCAGGTAAGCCCTTCTTTCCGCCCATCGCCACGAAAAATGAGGCGTTAGATCGATCGCAGTATCAAGGATGACAGCGTTCAGACGGAGTCCATTCTTGAAGTGCTTCCGTACGAAGTCAACCAGGTGACGATCAGGTATGGCGCGGGATCGGCCTCGTTACCATTGGCGTCCCGTAGTCCGCATATCATAGGTCAATCCTCTCTATTGTTGACGCAGAGTAAATTAAAACTCTCTCACAGGCCGATATTAGCCCTGGGAGAGATGCTACGACTCGGATAGATCGATGGCCGCCCTGGTTCTCGTATCAACCAGCAGCAATGCAGTCGCCCTGGATCAAGACAAAAGACAGCATGGCTCGCTCCCGGGATGACACGTCTGTCGTGACCCTTGGCCCGCTCGAGGACTCGCCTTCTGCGCCAAATTTGCGCGCCGTATTAACCAACTGGGACATAGCATGCGGTGTTTGCGCCTACAACCGATAGATGGAGTGGTTCGTGATCGCCGTCGATAGTCTCATACTACATAGAGAACAAAAGATCTACCTGAATGGACCTTGTGTTATGTCTGCAGAGGCGTTCGAAACATGTCGAAGAAGCCTGACGACAGTACCGTGTCGCAATGCAAGCCTAAACGCCTGTCCCGCTCAACACAGCTACGATTTGTAGTAAAAAATTAGCCGCCGTACCTGCACCCTACGAAAATGTGTTGCTCGCCCCGATTGCAGCTGCTGCAAAGAACAAGTAGGTCCAAGTCAAGACGCCGCGAGAGTCAGACGATTGTAGCGACACCACGTTCCCGGTTAGGTAATTGGCGCCGGACGGACGGCCTTGCCTAACGACGCGCCGGCTTTTCCTCCTGCACATGAGACGCACTTCAAGAAGGACAAGGGGAGTTCAAGGTAATAATACTATGTCACAGAGGAGCCTGTAGCAACCCACTGCTAGATGTCCATGGAAAGACCACGAACGCGCATGAAAGATCAGTGTGCATGACCCCGGACACCGGCAATTGAATTGGCGTTGCCATCGCTACACACCTGCGATCCTAGCATCGTCCTCCTCCTCGAAGTCAGTATTCGGGTAAGTCTGGGCATTCTACTTCACGTCTTCCAGTTGATTTGTGTTCCTACAGTTATGTCAAAGTCCGACCCAGGTGAAGCTTCGGGCACTGTTGCTTGGCCTGGATGGCCACAAGACGAGCTGCACCTTGAGGAAGACCTCCATCCTCCTATCGTCGAACACAAGCTGGCTCGAGCGAGACTCAGAAGACCGGAGCGTCAGTGGAGAACAATCCAGCCATGGTTGCAAAGCCAAGGTTACATGCTCCGACCTCGCTTTCGACCAGGTTGGGTTCCATCGTGGAACTCTAAGGCGGCGGGAAAAGAATTTGATGTAGAAAAAAGCGAGGACTCTATTCCACATGCAGTGCGTATCACCCGATCTTGCTTTGAATCTCCTGATCTCCATGGTAGATTCTTAGAGTGTCAACGCAGCCACGACTATCGACGCTATCAGAATATCAGACGGCCGGCGCGTGTGTCTCAAGCGAGTGCCCTGTCAGGAAGAAGATAGCGTCGAGGTGGCCATCACCACCTTTCTTTCTCAATCAAAGCAGCAAAAGGATACTCGAAATCATGCAATTCCTCTCCTCGATGTGATCCGAGCTCCGGACCACTGCTTCATGGTCTTTCCTTTCTACCGCACGCTGATATCCCACGTAGGGTACTTCGATACCATCGGCGAAGCCTTCGACATGGTTGATCAAACTCTAGAGGTAACATTTATGCTTATCGCTACGTGTTTATGCTCAGCAGGTCTGAGCAGGGCCTCGCTTATTTGCATGAATTGAAGATTGCACATAGGTAAGGCAGCATTCCCCTTGTCAGAAATTTAAACGCTGACTGCCAAGTATTCAGAGATATTTCAATTGGAAATATTCTCATGGATGCAGATCGAATGTTCCCTCATGGTTGGCACCTGGACAACGCCCAGTTCGACACACGAGGACGAAGAGTCTCTGGTGTCCGCACGCGGACGCAGATCGGCGGTGTCAGATACTATATGATCGATTTCGGAGAAGCCATGAAGTTCGGACCTTCCGACAGCGTCCTGATCGATCTGTGGTCGAGGGCTAGCATCCACGCGCCCGAGACATTGGGTGACGACCGGCCTCCATATAACCCGTTTAAGGCAGATATCTATACTACTGGAGAAACTTTTCGAGGGATGCTTGTCACCGTGAGTTCACCGCCGCATCTTTCTCGATATACGCCCGAATTTTTTTCAGGAATTTGAAGGATACTTCGATATGCTGTTGCCTCTCATCGAAGCGATGACCGTGGCCGATCCTGACGGTCGGCCTACTGCGACTGAAGCATTACAACAATTTCGCAGGCTCAAATCGTCGTACTCTAGGACGGCACTGCATGCCCGTGTGCGACAGCGTTCATCTGACCCGGAGGGAACTCTGGAGCGAACTTTTGCCAACGGCTTGCATTGGACAAAACAGTGTATTTTTGCGATTCGCAATTTCAAATGGTGAACAGGTCTGATATCTTCCTCTCCTTTGAACGGACAATGTCCTTGGTCCTACTAGGTGGCTGTTATTTGATGATCTATGTACACATTTTGTACTCTACTGTCCATATACCCTCAGTCTCGCAGGAACATCGGTGTTGTATACTATTCGTCAAACAGTGTCAAGCTGGCCGGCCGCAGAGTATTCGAAGTTCCGACCGCCCACAGTTTCTTCCCGAAGGCTTTTAACGGGATCAAGGCGTGGAGTTCACTTCGACTGCCGTTGCGATGGGGTAGCACCACTGTGTATAAAGGTCCGCAAACAGTTGCGATAGTATGGCAGGCTCTTGTCCTCTTTGGGGTAAATGTCAGTCGCTGGGAAATGTCCACTGTCCAGGGTGAGAACCAGGGCGGGCGGAGCGCGCACGAACATGGAACCCGTCAGTACTTCATTGGGTGGACGTCCGCTTATGCATCCATTGACACAGGATGTTTCCTGACGGCGACGGATAACGCGCGCCGTTCCGAGTCGACTGTCTTCAGACGCCAACGAGGTGTGGTTCTTGATCGCCGCTAGACCTGCTATAGAACAAGAGCCCCGCACTGAGTAGGCAACTTATCGTGTCCCTGGCGACACAATTGCCTGTCGAAGAGCTGTAAGTCATATCTCAGCCAGCTGTGCATCTTTAATCTAAACAGGTCACATACTGAGTCCGCTCAACGGCATCGAGCTCCAGTAAAAGAACAAAGCAATCCTTACTGGGGTTCGGGTGCAGCCTGAGGGCGGTCATGGCGACACCACACTCCCGGCAGGCACTAGGCGCCGTATGTCCGGCGGCCCCCGACCCTCGACCGAGCACGTGGCACTCGCGGGAGGGCAACGGAATCGAGCGTCGTCTTGGTGCCGGTGAATAGTCGGCAGCGATGCGTCTCGCTAAACGAAGCCTTCACAAGAGCCGGATGGGTCAACCAAAATGAGACTGACGAAGGGAACTGCAACCTTTGTCATGGGGCTCGATAGCGAGATGCTTTCAATTCCGACTCCCTTGGGCGTGAGCTCGGTATACAGTTTGGAGACATGTATCCCATTCATCAGATTCCAGGGACAGAAATGACGGAACGAGCTTGACGATGTCATGGTGGACGCCGTCGGGTGGTCAGCAGGTGTCTCCCGCAAATCCTCCGCAATCGCTCCCACCACCCTTCGAAGCCGAACAAAAGAGAAGCGGCTCATACCATATTACTAGATGATTAATTTCTTTTCAATTCGGAGAGACACAACAGGCAACAGTCACCATTTGAGGTTAGATATCGCAAATACACACTGTTTCGCCCAATGCCAGGCGTCGAAAATCGTGCGCTCCGTATCATTCTCGGGCTCAGAGTCTTTGTATCGTACGCGGCGATGCAAAGCGGTCCGCGAATAAGAATCTCTGATCGTGCGGAATTGTTCCAAGGCAGCGGCAGCGGTAGGACGTCCGTTTGGATCTTCGACCATCATGGCTTCAAAAAGTGGAGATAATGTACCAAAGTACCCATCGTAATCCTTCGGTAAGAGTCAGAACCGTAACTTAGACAGCGCATACTTGCTTACCTGGACAGAGAACTCATTCAGGACAGATCCCATTGAATAGATGTCTGCTTTGAAAGGGTCGTATGGAGGCCTATTTCTGAGCAAGGTTTCGGGAGCATGGACGCTCGCCTTGGACCACACGTTTATCAAGTTTGAGTCCGATGGCTCAAGCTTGATGGACTCTCCAAAGTCGATGAGGTAGTACCTGACACCACCAACTTGCGTTCGGGTACGCACACCTGAAAGTTCACGCCCGCGTGAATCTTGGATATGGCTGTCCATGTGAAATCCTCGAGGGAAAAGACGACCGCAATCCATCATGATATTTCCAATGGAGCAATCTCTAAAGCAGGCGCAGACATTGTTCCATGAGTCACTTTGTAAAAGGCAACAGTACAGCGGGGAGGTATACCTATGTGCAATTCGCAAGCCATGAAGATAGTCAAGTCCCTGTCCTCTCACTGTCAGTCGAAATCGACGGCCCAGTGTGAATCAAATTTGCATTTACCTCGAGTGCTTGCTCGACCAAGTCGAAGACTTCGCCGATGGTATCAAAATGCGGTTCTCGAGACAATAAAGAGCGGCAGAAAGGGAAAACCATGAAGCAATGGTCGGGGGCCCGGATCACGTCAAGCAGAGGAATCGAGTGGTTTCTTGGGTCTTTGAGCCGTTCGCCTTGAGAAAGAAATTCGGTAATGGTGACCTCCATACTATCCTCGGCGCGACACGGTATACGTTTGAGGCATACATGACGGCCATCGGACACCCGAAAAGCATCTATCGTCACCTCAGAGCCAGCGTCCTCAATAATAACGTGAAAACGGAGAAATTAGGGTACCAGGATAATGTGACGTACGACATGTATAATTGCATCCTCGCAGTAGTCCACTTCCACGCTTTTCTTCCACCGCGAAGGTGTGTACCAGGAAGGGACCCACCCTGGGCGAAAACGAGGCCGCAGCATGTAGCCTTGACCCTGCAGCCAGGGCTGGATCTTCAGCCATTGACGCTCTACTCTTCGAAGTCTTGCGCTGAATTCGTTGTCCGATTCTTCTATAACACGCGTTTCGTGTTCAGAATATGGTTCATCTTCTGGCCAGCCGGGCCACGCAACAGGCTCTGGAGGGGACTGTGGCGCGTTCTTCATGGGACCGAGTGACTGGAAATGACAGTGTCATCGATGCAAGTGAGAGAATCGGATACGATGGCTAAGGTTATCCTTACCTATACTGCGAGCTCTGTGGGGCGTTATTCGGGTAGGATGGACTTGAGTCTTTCATATCGAACAAGAATGTCCCTACGTGTTCAAGTTATAAGTACTGGCTAAGCATGCGTGCGAAAATGGATGCGTGGATCAGATGGCCCGGATGTTGCCGGCGAGCCCATGGGTATGACCTGCTGATGTGCTTGCGGACAACCCAGATAACATATATATGATACTCATATATCATCACGCGTTGAATCATGGAGGTGTGCACCTCTGCTTGTGGATGCATGCACCGGTACGAAGAATATTCATCGATTTCCAACTTACAACTGACCACTTTGACAGCTTCAACGACCCCTCTTGCCTCAATAGTGATCAAGATGTCGATTATCCCTGGACTCAACGATGACTGTGTAATCCGCACGCTCCATTTCATGGACACATCATCACTCTCGTCAATGGCCGCCACTTCCCGCGCAGCCCTCCTTCTCGCTCGCCCACTCCTCGTCCGCGACGTATGCCTCGAATCCGACGCACAGGCAACCTCCTTCCTGATAATGGTCATCATCCACTCACTCGAGCACGCCATGCGCACGCTCTGCCTTGCCATCGGCAATGGCATCCACGCGACTCCTTGGCCGGTTCTCTTGGGGGATGTGCTCACTCGGACTCCTCGCTTGACGCGGCTCGAGCTGTGGCCGCCGCGCAGATACCCGCGGAGCATATTCGATTCGCTCGTCAACTACACGCCCACACTCACGCAGCTGTGTATTCAGAGCCTCGATATCGAGGGCGCCACGGCGCTCCAGAGCGTCCGCGGACTCTCGTCCGTCTCTCTCGGCATGGACATTCAGCGCGTGGGGCGCGGGGAGTATGCTGCCATGTCTAGGATGGTATCGGCAATCATCACGGGCCGCGGTAATGCAGACACTCTGCAAGACGTGACGCTCTTCTCCACCATCAATAGCTCCGCGATCCAGACAGGAGAGGTCCGCTTCATCGGCGGGGGCGCGGTGTGTCCGCGCGTCGCGAGACTGACGATCCACCACATCTCGTTCGACCTCGCCGACGTCGCGCGCTGTTTCCCTAACGTGCAGCGCCTCGAGACGTGTCAGAGTCTCGCGCCCGTGGATAGCCTTGACGAAGGGGTGCCGTGGCCGAAGTTGACGACGCTCGTCGCGCCGCAGAGTCTGGTCGTGCCGATGCTCGCGCACAGTGATTGTCCGCTGCTGCGCTGTCTGGTCGTGCGCACGCATTATCTGGACCTCGATCTGCGCATAAATGAAACTCTCGACGGCGTGCGTGTGTTTGATAGCATCCAAGAACTGTCGCTGGCTATTCCAGCGCGGGATCCCGATGTCGGCGTGCGGGATTCGGCGGCGGCGTTTCTTTGGCAGGTCCTGGGAAGCGTGCCGAATGTGCAGAAATTGGATCTGAGCGTCAACTTTGAGCGCGCGGAGTTGGTCAATTTAGTATGTGCTTTCATCTTCTCCCTGCCGCAACTACGCATATTGAATGCGCGCCTATGTAGGCCAGTCTGACACCCGATACCAAGCCTCGGTCATATACTCTCGACGAGCTCGCCTACCTCTCACTGACGATCGACGTCAGGCAAAATGCCGAAGATATTCAAGACTTTGCTGCAATCTGGTTCACCTCCTGTCCGAATCTGACGCATATCCGGCTACATGCGATTCCCGACGAGTACCGCTGGAAACGACATGCGGCTGCATTCGAGGGTGGTAGTCTGCTCAACATCGCGGTTGCGTCTCATTGTCATAATTCTATGTTGACGACGATTGACGACGAGGTGTCTGCGTTTGGGTCGCGGTATCCTGATCTGTAGCGGTAAGTCGTCAACTCACTACTGTGCAAGTGCCTCTACTCATGAAGAATTAACCCGTAGATGCGGAGATGATGCAGAGATCTATTGGAAAGGGCGGGATAGTCTGTTATGAACTATTATCTGAGAGAATTGTGCGCTTGAAAAAGGACGCCTCGATGCTCGCAAACGGCACCATAGGCCATAAACTCATGACCCGTTTTCATCTTCTCCATCGCTCTCATTCCCGACGCCCATCACCCGTGGGAGCTCGCTCCCCTGGATCCCTGGCTACACGGTAACGTAGACCAGGACTCCGGCTGACACGCCCGGACACTTGGCGTGGACACGTGAATCTGCAACTCGCGAGTTCGGGCTTAGAGTCCTGTCTTTGTTCGTAATCACATATTTATTATATTTATATAGTAGCAGCCACCGCATGCGAGCCCTGGTAGATAGCTGAGACTACTCGAATCTGATTTGAAGCGGGTGTTGGACCGGGTTGGGTTGGGTTTTCTCAAAATATCCCTCATACTTCGATGATTAGCCCAACCCGACCCAACATAAACCCAACAATCATTGTTACTCACTGCCCAACATCTTATGTAACACTCGAGCACATACCATACAAGTATCAATCTTACCCGGGCACTCACACGACCTCATACAATATATCTCACAATTATCCATCCAATTCAATCCAATCCAATCCAATCCATCCATTGACCAACCAAAAGACAACAGACAACAGACAACAACAGGAAACAACACAGGACAACAAGATAGATCAGATCGAGAGCGCGAACCCAACCCCAGCCCCATCCCGCCCCACCCACAACCACCACCGCTACATCCACACACAAACGCATACACGAACAACCCTACACCCTACACCCCACACCCGCCCTACACCCCACCGCACGCAGCGCCAGGTCCACCCATATTACACTATATAAAAAACGTCGCGAGCAAGGCGTCCGAGCCCCGGAGTCCGTCTGCAGGGTCCGCGCCGCGCGCCATACGAATGAATCAATGGATGATGCATCGAGATAGGATGGATAGATAGCATGAGATGAGATGAGATGAGAGCAGGAGGTATCCGCGGTAGTTGTGTTTGTTCGCATTGGTGTATAGTCGCATCCGTAGTCGCAGTCGCAGTAGTGGTCATATGTTGTTAGTCGCAGTCGATAGTCGCCATCGCCGAATGGGTATCCCAACCAACCCCCCAGGACAGGACAGGACGGCCAAAGAAGAAGCAGAAGAAGCGGCAGAAGCACGATGATCAATCAGCCTTCTTTCGTCGGGGAACGGAGCTGGAGCGCTTTGCCTTCGACAGGGCCGTCCGTCGGGCCGACCTTCCACGCCCAGAACGGTCCTGCGTTCCCCGCACGTCCATCCGCCATCACCAGCCAGCACGAACCAAACAGCACACGAGCACGAACCAAACAGCACACGAGCACGAACCAAACAGCACACCAGCACGAACCAAACAGCACCCAGGACCATACGTCAGCAGATGCACGAAGAGAAGAGAGGGAAAGAGGAGAGGGCTCACCGAGGGGATCCATGTGCTCGTGCTCCGCGCCCGTCCACATCCCCACGACGCCCGTCGCGGACCCGAGCCCGCCCAGCTGCGCGCCCTCCGCCTTCCAGTGCCCATCTCCGTCGTCGCGCTCCGAGAACTGCCACACGCACGCACACGTCAGCGACATCAAACCGAGGTGTCAAGGGGAAGAATAGGGACAAGGGGGAGAATAGAGAGACAAGGGGAAGAATACAGACAAGGGGAAGAATACAGACAAGGGGAAGAATAGAGAGACAAGGGGAACAACAGAGACAAGGGGGCAAAAAGAGAGACAAGACGCACCAACAACCAGCGCACATCGTCCCCGCGCACCATCTCGACGCGCCCGTGCACGCGGCGCGCGGCGCCCTCGGGGCCCGCCGCGATCTCGCCCTCGACGAGGATCGGCGGGCGCCCGGGCCACTGCGGCGCCGCGGGCGCGTACGCCGCGACGCGCAGCGTGAACGGGATGATGCGCATCACCTCCGACAGGTCTGCGTCTGTGAAGCGCGCGCGCACGCCGCGCATCTGTGTTATGTCCGGTGATGGTGTGAGTGGGGTGTGATGTGGGAGGGGAGGGAGGGGGGAGGGGGGGAACGCACGTTGTTAGCTGGGCGGGGCGTTAGTTCGTTTTGTAGCAAGGAGGGAGGAAGGGGGGGACACACCGATGAGCTCGCGGTAGTCCAGCCAGCATACACAGCGCCTGTCGTTCGCACCACGACCCATCAGCACCCCGCCACTAACAAAGAAAGAAAGAAAGAAAGAAAGAAAGAAAGAAAGCGAGAGGGACGCACCGCCACTGCCCCTCGACCCCCGCCCAGTCCCAGCCCTCGCCCGGCGCAAACGCGTCCCGCGCCTCATCGCCCGCCGGCAGCCCGGGCGCGGAGCACGCGCGCAGGCCCTCGAGGCTGAGCAGCGCGCGCAGCACGGTCGGGTGCCGCGCGAGCAGGAGGTCGTGCAGGTTGCGCTCGACGACCTGCCGCGCGGCGCTGAGCCACGTCCAGTCGAAGCGCAGGCGCGCGCCGGGCACGCGCAGGCTGTACAGCGGGGGCGCGCCGTCGTCGAGGGAGCCTTGTGAGCTGGAGGGTGAAGAGGTAGAGGAGGAGAAGGAGGAGGAGGGGGAAGCGTCGAGCAGGTCGTCCGAGTCGAGGATGAAGTCGTCGTCTGCGCCTGCGTCTGCGCTCGAGAGGAGCAGGGCGTCTGCGTCGGGCACGGGCGATGCGGCGTCCTCGTCCCTATCCTCGTCCTCGGCGTCGTCGGCGGGGTCGGCGGGGAGGAAGGGCCCGAAGAAGCGCTGGCGGTGGAGGTACGCGACGTTGTACGTGCGGATGCGCGCGAGGCGGCGCGCGCTGGCGTAGTCGAGCGCGGGCGCGTCGGCGGGCGCGCGCGGGGCGTGCGCGGGCGGCGCGGGCTCGGGGACGGGCACCACGAGCGGCGCGCCCTCGAGCGAGAAGTGCGGCGCGGCGGGCACGGCGTGCGCCACGGCGAGCCCGGTCTGCGCGAGCAGCCGGTGGAAGGGCACGTCCTCGGGGTGCGCGGCAGGGTCGGGCGCGAGGTTCGGCCGCCCGTCGGCGAGCGTGAAGAGCAGCTTGGAGGAGAGCGCGGGCGGGAAGCCGCGCGCGAGGACGCGCGTGAGCCAGGCGATGTTGAGCGAGGCGTTGATGAGCTTCGGCTGCGTGCGCGAGGCGAGGGAGAGCGGGGGGAAGATCGGGTGCGTGTGCGACGAGGGCGGGAGGCTCGCGAAGGAGGTGGACGGGAGCGGCTCGGCGGTGGTGATCACGCTGAGGAGCGTCTCGGCGACCTTTTGCAGGTCGGCGGAGGTGCTGGGGCGGACGTCGGGCGGGAGGGGCTGCGTCGTGCGGCGGCGGATGTAGATGGCGGTCCAGATGCGGCTCTGGTACGCGGACTTCCAGGGATACTCGTCCTTTGGGACCGCAGGCGCCTTGCCCTTTCCCGCCGGACTTGCCGAGCGCGAGCTGCCGGCGGGCTGCGCGCACCCGAAGCGGTGGATTGCCTGGGACGGGCGGGGGTCATCGAAGACCTCGAGGAACATCTCGCGCCAGAGGTGGTTGTGGAAGGGCTGGTACACGAGCTTGTGGAACGCGCGGCATGTCTGGGCAAAGGCAGCGGCGGTGGTGGGGAAGCCGAGGGCGGTGGCGATGATGAGGATCTCCTCGAGCAGCTCCTGCGGGAGGGCAGAGATGTGTCGGCTTGAGGACGGAAAGGCGAACACGGCGCAGTGTGTCATGGCCAGCTGCTGAGAGAGAAGACACGGTCAGTCGAGAGGAACGAGAGAAGGAGAAGGGGAGAGAGAGAAAGAGAGAGAGCAGAGTCACGGCGACTGGAGCCGGGCCGCAGCGGTGAGGGGGAACGGGGGAGCAGTGGGGCTGCAGGGTCAATGTCCGCAGGATGTCAAAGATAGGCCGAGCACAGTCAGCGGCTGGGACAGAGAACGCGACATGACCAAGACAAGCTGATGGATACACACGCACCGATTCGACTGGTCAGAGGAGGTCTTGGAAGTGAATGAATGATGAGGAGAGGGTCCCTCGAAGGGATACTTATAATAAGTATAATATACGACGATTGGGAGCAGTGGGCCATTGAGCACTGAATCCACTTGAATCCGCGCGTCCCACTCATGTCACGTGTCCTCTCTCCTCCTTCTCCTCCTCGTCCTTCCCATGCTCGACGATCCTGTCCTGCTCCCCATCAAGCGATGCAGCACATGCAAGTCCATCATCTCCCAAGATGACCCCTACAAGACATGTGGGCCCTGCCGCGAAAAGAGCCGCGAGTACGCTCGTGAGTGGAACCGCCGCCAGCGCGAACGCCGCCTCGCCGTCCGCAAGCTCCTCGCGCCCCCCGACCCCGCCCCGTCTACCGTCCCCACGAAGCGCAAGCCGTACGACGACCTGCACTTCCGCAAGACACGCCCCGAGCCCGAGGCACGTCCGCGCGCGCGCTTTGACATCTCCACGCAACTGCTCCTCACACACAGACACAGGCACCCTGGGACGCACCCCAGCCCGACGAGTACCTCTTCGCCGCCGACGCATTCGCCGCGCTCGCCGCACACGTCCGCGCCGCGCCCCCGCGCATCAACTTCCGCCTCACCTACGCCGTCGTCGCGCCCCCCGCGCCCGACAACGCCGCCGCCGCCGCCGCCGTCACCCAGGCGCTGCGCCGCGCCGTCCCGCGCCTGCCCTTCTCGTGAGTCCCACTCGAAGCCCGAGCCCCATCCGGAGTTGTTCATGTCCGAATGTGTTTTCTGTTTTCCACTTTCCTTTCCTGCGCCCTTTTCCGTTTTCCGTTTTCCCTGACTCGCCCGTTTGCCCGTGCCGGACGCCTGCGTGTGTATACACAGGTTCAACGCGCGCCGCGTCGCGCCTGGAAGCAGCCCGTACGCCCGCCCCGCACCCGACGCCGTCTGCGACCGCTACCGCTGCAAGTGCCTCACGCTCGCGCACGAAGGGGATGCGCGTGCAGACGCTAACGGATCCGGACACGCAGATGCCGACAGAGACGCTCACGGGGACAGAGACGGAGACGCGGACAGAAACAGGGACGCAGACAGGGACAGGGACGAAGACGGCGGCACAGGCGCCGCATGGGTCTGGCTCAAAGCGAAGCCCCCGCCGAAGGCCCACCAGACGCAGACGCAGACGCGCTGCGGCGGCGCGCTGTACGTGTCCTGCGAGGCCGACGGCTCGCACCCTGCGGGCATACGCGGGCTGCGCGTCGTCGTCGCCGTCGTGCATCCGCCTGCGAAGGAGGGGGCGGGGGCGGGTGGGTTGGTGTGAGGGGATGGGAGGGGTGGGTGCAGGTGTAGGCGGCGGGGCGGGCGGGGTGCGGGGGGCACCCACCTGCAGCGCGTGCCGCGGGTGTGTCATGCTGCCCGTGTCATCCGATATTCGTGTCCGCTTTATTTGTTTGTTTGTTTGTTTGTTTGCTTACTGTATTTGTTCCCTGCGCTTCGCTTCCCTTCTCATCTCGTCTCTTCTTGTCGAAGTCATGCACATTGTACACATAATTATGATACACCGCTCCAGATCCCCATCCATCCATATGCCCCGAGTTACATTGATATTGTACTAGCTTTCGTTCTTAGGTCCTACGTATACGTCATCGACACGCAAATCCAGATTCGACACATGTACAGATACCGCACTCGCACTCGCACTCCAGCTCCTTGGTTCTTCGCTGATTCTGAACATTGATATGAAATATAGAATATCGAACGCCCGCGCCCGCGCCGCCGCCGCCGCTTTATTACTTACATAAAAGTAACCGCTAACGGTACCATCAGTTGACCATAAGTAAGTACCTCGGTTAAGTAACGTTCATTACCACGCGATCTTCGCGAGCGCGCTCCCCGGGCACCGGCGGACGAGCAGCTTGCGCGTCTCGTCCAGGCTGTGTATACGTAGACCAGCGCCCGCACGCAAAGAGCATAGAGGTTCAGCCAATGCAGATTGAATGAGATAGGTACGCACAGGAGGACCGCGAGCGCGAACGCCATCGGGAGGAAGAAGTGCGCCGCGGGGATGTCGCGCGTCTGGAACACGGCGGGGCTGCAGCGCCAGCACCATGTTGCGATCAGCACATATCGATTAGCATGGAACCAGGGGGAAAACAGGACGGGACGGGGCACGCACAACGCGGGCACGTAGGAGAAGAAGACCCCGATGCCGAGCGCGAGCAGCGCCGCGGGGAGCACGGCCGGGTTCACGCGCGGGAGCGGCGGCTGCTGGAGCGTGCTGCAGGTGCGGGTGCGTGTTGCGAGCAGGTTCCTGCGTGCCTCCAGGTCAGTATGGGTCTCACTCCCTATGACCAGCGAAGGTGTGCGGAGAAAGGAGAAAGAAAGGCTCACCCCCACTGCATCACGACGAGCGTGAAGAAGTACACGCTCTGCGCGCGGTACAGCAGGTCGTCCGTCAGCCCGGGCCACGTCCCGAACCCGAGCGCGAGCGCGGAGAACGGCACGCCGTGCTGCTGCAGGAACCAGAAGGACCTGTGCCGGCCGTGACATGTACATGTACATGTACACCCGTCAGTTTCTCGTGCGTGTGTGGTGGAGTGGAATGCAATAGGGAGACAAGGACGCACATGGCCATGGCGCAGAGCGACTCGGCGATCCCGAGGAAGCCGTACGCGTGCAGCAGCAGGCGCCAGTTCGCGAGGCGGTCCGTGCGCACGTTGCGCGGCGGGCGCGAGAGCAGCCCGGATTCGGGCGGCTCGAGGCACATGCTCAGCGCGGGGAGCACGTCGGTCTGCAATATAACTAGGTGAGAGGGGGTGGAGATGTGGAGGGACGGCGACGTACGGCGACGCAGATGAGGATCATTCTAGAAAATAGGTTGTTATTTAAAATGAGTGTTGTGCGGCTGTGTGGTGGGCACGAATACGCACTGGATGTTGCTGAGCATTTGCGGGACGCCGATGAGGATGTTGAGGAGCACCGGCATTAATTCTGAGAAGCTACGAGCACGCAGTCAACACAAATTTCGCAGAAATAATAAATAAACCGACCTTCCAGCAGGGAGAAGGTACAATATCGTCTTCTTCAAATTATCATACACCAACCGACCTGCCCAGCCCCCCATTACTCACACACACACGACACCCGAACCCAAACACCACTCACCATACTCCAGCGCGACCACGATCGCCGCAAAGTCCTCCAGGAGCACCATATCCGCCGCCTCGCGCGCGACATCGGACCCGCCGCCCATCGCGATCCCGCAGTCCGCCGCGCGCAGCGACGGCGCGTCGTTCACGCCGTCGCCCGTCATCGCGACGACGCCCCCGCGCGCGCGGAACGCCTGCACGATGCGCAGCTTCTGCTCCGGCGTCGTGCGCGCGAACACGATCTCCGTGTAGGCGCACAGCGCGTCGAGCTGCGCGTGCGAGAGGCCGTCGAGCTCTGCGCCTGTGAGCACGATGCTTGTTCCAGTGGGTGGGTCGGGGTCGCATGTGCTCGCGGGCGTGAGGGCTGGGGTTGGCTTGGAGTTGGGTTTGGGGGTGAGGTCGCTGGCTCTGTGCACGGCGCGCACGTCGGTGATGATCCCGGCCTGCGCGGCGATGGCGACGGACGTCGCGGGATGGTCGCCTTGCGAGTGAGGCGGGCAACGTGTCAAGGGGGAGATGGCGTGACTGGAATGACATGACGCACGCACCTGTCACAACGAAGAAGCGGATCCCGGCCCCGCGGCATATGCTAGTGGGTGGTGACAGGTGGATAGCGAAGCAGAGCGAGATGAAACAAAACGAGGCAGGTGGGTGGGTATACGAACAGACGTCAGCAATGTGGATGTGGGTCGCGTCGCGTAGCTGTAAGGCCTGGAGCGCGACGTACGGCGTCGACTCACCGGACTGTGTCTGGTATATCAGGCTTCAGGGGGTCGATGAGGCCCACCAGGCCCACGACGCACAGCTCCCCGTTGAACTCGCCCACGAGCTCCTCGAACGCGTCGGAGAACCGGTCGATCGTCTTGGGGAATTCTTGTCGTGCGATCGTGCGCCGCGCCAGGATGAGCACGCGTCGGCCTTGGGACGCCCATTGTTCTTGCACGGCGACGATGCGGTCGCGGGTGGTGGGGGTGAGAGGGAGGGGCGGGCCGCCGGTCGGGTCGAGCACGGTGCTGCAGCGCGGGAAGAGGATTTCCGGGGCGCCTTTGACTGTGAGGAGGAAGTCGTCTGTGCCGAAGTCGTCCCAGGAGGCTAGCGGCGCGACAGGGTCGTCATTTCGGGACCGCTTTCTTGATGCGGAGAGTTCCGATAGGACCAGCATGAATTTCGTCTAGACAAAATATGTGAAGAGACTGATAATTTTGTCGGCGGACAGACTTACCTTCGAGTTGAAGTTCATCTTGAACACGGTCATCCAGTCGTCTCTCACCTCGTCGACGGGGTGGAAGGAGTCGGCGAATTGTAAGATGGCAGAATCTAACCATGTTCCATTCATTCAGCCGCTGGATTTGGAGATAGATTAGAAGCATACCGGTGGCATCTCCAATGACGTGCCCTTCTGCCTGGAACGTAGCTGCGTTGCAGATTGCAGATATCGCAGGAAGCTGGCGCAGATTTTCGCGGACTTCAGGTGCGGCGGCTTTGATGGTCTCCTGCAAAGAGCTCGTGACAGAAGACGTATCGTAGACGGCTGCATCTTCGACGTGCATCTTGTTCTGTGTCAGCGTGCCCGTCTTATCCTGGAAGAGGTATTAGAGATGGCAGGATGAATGCACAGGGATGTCGATACCGAGCATAATACGTTGACCGAGCCCAGCGTCTCTACGATTGACAGCGATCTTGAAATTGATTGTCAGCTCAGACAAGATATTGCAATATTCGAGGACTTACTTGCATAAAACCTTGTGTTTGCTCAATGTATGCGCTACCTTCGCTAGGGAGATGGTGACCGCTATCGGTCTACGCAGGAAAGGTGAACATGCGGAGGGATCAGAGATAAAGCGGCGGCGCATACAATCCCTCGGGAATAAATGCCACTGAGAGAAGTGCAAATTTTCAGTGAGGGAATTTTGCAATGGAGCATTGAAACGCACCCATGACGGATACGACGTCGATGAGGAGACCGGAGACGTTGATGTAGTCAGGAAAGCTTTGGCGGAGCCTGATCCAACATTAGGAACTCGCTCATCCCCACATAAAATCGTCATTATTACCAAGCGGCCCATAGAATGACGATTATGACCGCTACGAGCGTCGCAAGACTCGCGATAATAACCACGAAGCGGAGAATTTCTCGCTGCAGCGTAGTCAAGTGCGTCGAGGTCGCGGAGGACAATTTGGCTATTTTTCCGCTGAAAACCGTTGCTCATCAGGGGGACGTTCCGAGGATTGATGTGGATGGACGCACAAGATAGTCTGATCTCCTGTCTGTATCACGAGGCCCAAGCCAGAGCCGTTGACGCAGAGCGTGCCCTGCAGACCGATATTCTTAGTCTACGAAGAGCCGTCAGCACATTCTCAAGAAGTCAAGGAATAAAAGCTATGACCTCCAAGATATTCTCATCCGTCATATCAACCCTCCCAGACACAGGTTCGCTCTGAGTCAAACGTTAGATGCCGTGTCGACAGCAAAAATAAATGAATGAATACAACGCACCTCTCCCGTAAGAACACTCCTATCGAACTTCAAATCACCGCTGACCTCGATGAGGCGCACATCGGCCGGCACCTTCTGCCCGAGCACCAGATAGACAAGGTCCCCCGGGACCAGTTCCGCAGCACCAAGACTGACTTGGACGCTATCGCGAAGGACGAGAACGTCGGAGGGCAGCATGTTCTTGATGGACGCCATTACGCGGGAGGTGGAGAAATCCTGCCACGCGTTGAAGATCGCCTGGACTACGATTACGACTAGGAGGACGACGGCGAGGGCCAGATTGGATGCTTGGGGATTAGGCTCGCCGAGGGGTTTCCTGTCATGTGTATAATCAGCAACGATTTGGGAAATTGCGATAGAAAGGCGTACCAGGCGATGAAACAGACAATGCTGGCCGCCAGGAGCAGCGTGCCGAACCCGCCGAATATCCATCCTAAGACGCGGCGGAGCGTATGGCTGGGAGGAGGGGATAGCTGATTCTTGCCGTGAGTAGCTATACGTCTCTGGGCTTGCGTAGAGTCTAGTCCTGTCTTGGGTGATACACCGAGGCGGCGAAGGGCTTCGTCGGTGGTGATCTTGTGCCAGTCGAGATTGATAAGGTCTATGAATCAGTCAGACGGTGATCGCAGAGTGAAATAACAGAATTAATCATACCTTTGACTGCTTCCTTCTCGCTATCGTGGCCCGAGCTCGCCTTGGTGTTGACGTGAATGCTCAGAGTCCGATACTCGACAGGAAGACGGGAAGAAGGTTCGACAGTCTCATGGATAGAGAGGGAACGAGGAAAAACAGAAGAACTCGCTCCTGCGACGTGGACATGAGTATGAGGATGAGAAGTAAAAGTCTCCTTCTGAGCTTCGACGTCGACAGCCTTGGTACCGGTGAGCCTCATGGCGACGGAAAGCAGGTAAGCAAGCGCTCCTCCGCCATTTTCCCAGCGAATTTATCTGCCTGCCAGCTACAGGAGAAAGGCACGGATCCAAGACCGGTTAGGCCGTCTGGCCCAGCACGGTTCACAGCGAATGGGGCACAAAAGATGCGCTCGCCGCTCACGAGTGTCTCAGGCAGCGCCAGAGAGCAATCCGCCATTGGGCGCCGCAGCATTCCGGCGCTGCGTGTTTTCAGCGAGAGGACGCGGCTATTTACAGGAGCCTTGAGCAATATTCGCCGTTGGGCGCGCGTTCGGGCAGGTGTTCTAGCTCTGCCGTCATGGATCATGCTGTGCGGGGGCACTCACGAAATGTTTCTCGGTATCAAATGCAGAGACCCTGTGCGGAGGGGCGTCGTTGTCAAGAGGGGCGTAGGGAACTTGAGACGAAGAACGGAGACGGATGCAGGACGGAAGACGCGCCCACAGAACGCGTCTACTGCGGACGTCACGTGGCCATCCGGCATGGCGGTCTCCTTGAGCTTCGCTCTCGCCCTTCTCTTTCGTCCGTTCATGTCTGAAACCCTTGTCAGCGCTGTCTCCGACAATGCACAGTATTAACCCTCCTATTCCATGTACCACGCGAATGACTGATCATACCAGCTGGTGAGGCCGACGTCGGGTTTGCTGTGCATCGTGAATCTCCCACCCTGCGGCGGAATTCCCTCAGGTACATTCGACGTGCGGATGGAAACGGTATGCATCGTAACGACCTCCAAATCAACCAAAGAATGACACGAACGTGAACTCATGCGTTCTTGCAAGCGGATCGCGGAGATCGCTACGCAGCCACTCACTGACAGCCATCGCACGCATCTACAGAGGATTCAGATCATCGGAACGCGCAAGCAGGCACGTATGCATTATGGTGCCACCAATAAAACGAGACTTTATAACATTAATGCGCTCATAATATGACGGTTTGTCAAGCAAAAAAGTCAAAATCAGTTATCGTCCCTCCTCAATATAACGATTCAAAACCTATCGCCGATACCCCGACCCGCCATAATCCGGCGGCCTCCGATCCCTATCATCTCGCGGCGACGCATACGGATGGAAACGATGTTCGTGGTCATCGCGTTCGTCGCGGCCGGGCGGAACCCGCCCACCGCCGTTGGACGCCTGACCAGATAGCCGGCGCACGCGCGGATCTTGCGACTGCGACGGCAGATCTGGCGGGAAATTGGGTCTGGGAGGGAGTCCAGATGAGAGGGGTGTTGGGGGTGTGGGAGTGTGTCTTATTGGATGGAAGGGCTGTTGGGGGTTGGGAGAGTGGGGTCTTGGGCTCTGGCCTTTGGCTGCTTTGATAGCAGCTATTCTGCTCAAGCTGGGATTCTGGTGAGGTTGGCTTTGAGAAGGGTATTGTGAGGGCTGGGAGGGTGGAAGCATGGTGGATTGAGATGGGAATGTGGAGGGGAGAGTGTTGTTGGGGTTGGTTTGGAATTGGGTGGTATGTTGAGAATTTGGTGTAGGAGCTACATTGTTTTTTAATATAGGTCAGACAAGATATAAAAGAATTGGCAAAGTAAATTTCTTACTTTGGGGTGGAACATATTTTGCTTCTTCTACATCCACCTGCATTGGTTGAGGTGTTGAAGTATTCAAAATCTCCATCCCATTCTTCTGCACCTCAACAATGAAATCAAAATACACTGTGAGAGTTTTGCTGTTCCACATCAAGTCAGGGAAAGTATCCCTGACCAGCTGTCTCATCTTCTTTATTGCAGTGATCAGATGTTTTCTGGACAATCTATCCTTCAAAACATAGATGAGGGTGATCATGGCAACAAGGTCAATGGGGGCAATTTTGGGAGGCCCTTTGGTCACGTGGAGAAGAGTCGAGTCCTCGATGACCAGATCGGTCAAGATCTGGAAAGCATCCTTGCTCTTATCGACGAAATCGGAATCGACCGGCACGGCGTCTTTAACCCATTTCTGGAGCCCGTCTTTCGATGTCGCGATATGGCGAGGCAACGGCCAGTTCTGCAGCATGAAGAGCGACTGCGCCACCCAACGGAACGGCGCGCCGCGTTTCTGATTAAAGACTCCGTCGAGCCGCGGCATGTACGCGTCAACGATACTCTCCACGAGCTGTACGCGCGGAGAGTATGACTCCGCTCGCATGACCTCTGGGACCAGCAGCGTGAGTGGCCGTAAGCGACGATCGGATAAAGCGAGCACGTACCTGCAGGGGTAAGAGCGACTCCCAGTTGAACGCGCTGTAAACGTGTGAGCGACGAACACATTCAACCAGCGCGAATGTGCTTACGCGGAAGATCTCCCGCTCGTCCTCATCGCTGAGATCAGAGTACTCGATGCAAACAATCTGTTTGTTCTGGAAGAGCTTCTTGTACTTTTCCGACAGCTGTGGCTTCCGCATCTTGAACCAAAACCGGTCCTTCGTTTCTCTACGTCGACACTTAGTGCTCTGAGGAAAGAGAATCGACGAGGAGCACTCACTCGTCGCGAACTGGGGCAGTCGTTGAAAGGTGAGCTTAAGTCCATTGACGAAATAGCCAAGACTCACGAAAGATCTAAGAAAGAAGTTGTCAGCGGGCGCTTAAGAAGCAAGGAGCGGTTCACTCACCAAGCCGTCCATGAACCTTCCAGGAGGCGACGACATGAGTGAATATGCCGGTACCTGCTTAATTGAGAGACACACCTCTGTATCGAGCTCAACCGCTGCTTCCCGTCAATGCACGTCCGCTTCTCGGATCCATCCCGCTCGACGGACACGGCTGTGTAAATTACGTCAGTACCAACACGTATCCACCGACGTAGCACGACGCACAGAAGATGACGGGCGGGATGTAGAAGTTGCGGAATATCGAGTCGAGGAGCGCGACCTGCTTGACTTCGGGCCATACGACGGCTGTACTAGAGCTTTAGCGCCGGTGACGACGACGGCGACGACGGCGACAGTGCGACTTACCGCGCTGGTACTCGGGCTCCAGGTCAATGGTGCCGTCGTGGATCTGGTCTACGCCCTCGGTTCGGTCCCGAGGAGAAACAGGGAGGAGAAGAGAGGAGGGGACTCACCATATAGTGACTGAGCAGTGTATGTGGTGGTCCTGGGTGGCTTCAAAGCACTCCTGATCTTGTACTCCTTCTCACCCTTAGATCTCCTAGTGCTGGGAGTCTGGGAACCTGTTTCATTGGTGAGCTCATCCAGAAAATCATCATCTGAATCTGAGTTCATGGCAAGAACTATAGAAGGAGGGAGAGGGAGAGGAAGAGGGGGGAATTGGTGGGAAAGTGAAGAGCCTTCCAGTGACCCAAGCAGTGTTGGACGGATGCCGGTCAAATCTCCGATTTGGCCCAGTTAGTCCTCGATCGGACCGAGAATCTTGGACTCGTTCAAAGTCCGAGCCAAAAAAAAAGATGAGGTAATCCTCTTTATGCGGAGACTTTGCCCTTCTTAGGATACTCCCAAACGACGTGTGCGCAAGCAATAGTGCAAATTGACCTTGGACATGATGCGTAGGCACATACTGATATGGAAAGATGCCGATTTAACAGGTGGATGAATGAACATTGCCCAGAGGTTGTCGCACGTGACTACCATGTGTATTTTCTCTAGAATATTCGGACTCACAAACCCCGACGGATCCTGGTTGAATTCTCGGTCTGATCCAGCGGACCGGGGTTTTTGGTCCGTGAGTCCATCAACGGGTCTGCCAACACTGGACCCAAGTGACTCTGTTGGTAGCATTGCTGAGTAAGATGTCACAAGAACGTGACAAGAGTCACGACTCGCGTGACCGGGACAAAGCCGACTTGATCCAAGATTTGGACTCGAAAGTCAGACGCGCTCACCGGACACAGACACGCGCCGGGGCGTGTGCAACCACCATCATGGACGGCGACAGCTTCAAGACTCCGGTAAACACGTCGAGCAGGCTGCGCTCGTCGCTGCGGTCCACGGCCACCAAGCGCGACTCGTTCGCGGCGGAATTGGAACGAGGTATGTGCACAGTACAATGAGCCTCCTTTGTTTCTCCGGGATGTACGCATGGGTGGCGTACTCTTCCGCCTTTCTGATCTCGTTTGTATTCACTTTGTTTACGACACTCATGCTCGCGTTAGACCCACAGCTGTCGACTGCGAAGCGGCAGCAGCGCACACAGGCATTCACCTCACACATGGCGCACGCGTCGCTCGAACGGCAGCTCGTCGCCGCGCAGACCGCGAAGATGGATCTGGAGTCGAAGCTGCGCGAGCGGGACGTCACGATTGATCGATTGGAGGGCGACAGGCGCTGGCTTGCGGAGCGAGAGAAGGAAGAGAAGGCGGAGAAGGAGAAGGAGCGCGCAGAACGCGAGCAGGAGAAGGTACGTTTCGCCCCTGGTCCGTATCTGATAACATAGGCTCAACACGCGTAGAGAGCGTACGGCCAGGAGATGCGTGCGCTCCGCAACTCGCTGACGGCGCTTAGCGAGAAGCACGCCGACCTCGAGGACGCACACGCGGAACTTACGCGCTCGTCGAAACGGACCATCGACGCGCAGCGGTCGCAGATTGCCGTGCTCGAGCGGCAGCTGTCGATTCTCGAGGCGGAGCTCTCGGAGACGAAGAACATCGCTGACGAGCGCAGCCGCACGATTGAGGAGATCCAGAACCAAATGGAGGACCTGAGCGAGGCGCAGGCCAACGTGTCGCGGCAGTCTATGGAGGAGGAGAACTGGTCGGTGTTGAGGGAGGAGCTGCATCGGCAGGCGCATTATCTGCGGTCGGTCGAGGCGACGAATGCTAAGCTGACGTCGGAGGTGATGCATCTAAGAGAAAGGCAGACGAGTGTGGAGGTCCTGAGAGAAGAGAAGCGGGGCTTGGAACAGAAGGTGAAGGGCGTGGATGAGCTTCGGGAACAGGTTGTGCGACTGGAGGCGGAGGTCCAGGCCGCCAGACGCGAACGAGAAGAATGGTGAGTCCTGCTTTTTGAAGCTATGTGATGCCCATCTAATCTGTTCAATGCCAGGGCTTCTCGAGCGATACAACCCAGCGTACCCTCACAAACCCCGGTCTCCGTTACACAGAGCCTCTCGGAGCTGCGCCTCATTCACGCGCAACTGCTCGAGGAACACGGTGTGAACTTGGCCCTACTCCGGCGCCGTGAAGCCGAATTGGCAGAAGCTAATGATCGCAACAACGAAGCTGCCGAGACGATCGCGGAGCTGCAGCACGAGAGCAAGCGGCAGAAGGAGAAGGCCAGGCGGCTCGAGCAAGCCGTCGCATTGGCTGAGCGTGAAGCTGGATTCCTAAAGGCACTTAATGTATGTCCGATGTCTCGCTTCTTACGATTCCAATAACTGATTTGCATATAGGCTAGCTACGCATCCGAAGACGCTGCAAACGGTACGGCGAACGTCGATCAGGCAAAGGAACAGCAAATCAAGGACCTCGAAGCGCTTCTGGAGGACTATAAATTGACCACGTCTGCTCTCGAAAACGAGGTCGAGGCACTCAGTGAAAGACCGTCAGCACCACAAGGGCCGCAATACCACGATCTGAAGGACCAGCTGGAAAAGGAACAACAGGCCGTCCGAGACGCGCAGAAAGGTCAGTCGTGACTCGACTACTTTAGCTTTGTAGCTGACAATGTTTGTACGTAGCCCTCGAGGAAAGCGAGAAGGCGTCGACTGAACAGCTTGATCGGATCGAAGAGCTCGAACAGGAGCTCTTCGAGCTGAAAGGCGAGGTCGGCGCCGGCCGGCATATACCCCCTGGCGTCCGCATCCTATCCTTGAAAGACAACCCCGCGCAACAGTGGGCAGATCTGCGACAGGCAGTGATGGACCGACTGAAGGGCGAGAACGAGGCGCTCCTGAAACGGCTGAAGGAGCTCGAGGCGAGTGGTGCAGGGACGACGAGCGCAGCGGCTAGCAGTACGCCGAGCGAGGAGCTGGTACCGCGAGTGAGCTACGAGAGCGTGCAGAAGGAGAAGGCGGACCTGGAAGAGGTCGTGAAGCAGAAGGAAAAGCGGCTTCTGCGGCTGCAGCAGGTACGCGTACCCCCATTCTCTGGCAGGAACATGCAGGACTGAGGATTGGCGCAGGTGTTCACGGCGAAGAGCGCAGAATTCCGAGACGCGATCGCGTCGATCATGGGCGTGAAGCTCGCGTTCTACCCGAACGGCCAGGTGCGCGTGACGTCGCAGTACGACCTGAACGCGTCGTTCGTGTTCCAGCCCGCGCGCAAGAGCAAGTCGGCGGCGCTGGACGCAAGCGCGGGCGCGGGCGCGAGCCCGGGCGGCGCGCGCATGCAGCTCGTCGCGCAGGGCGAGGGCGGCCCGCAGGACCTGCCGCAGCTGATGCGCAACTGGGTCGAGCAGGAGCAGTGTATCCCGTGCTTCCTCGCGAGCGTGACGCTCGAGTGCTACGACAAGTGGAAGAGCGATCGCGAGATGGGGCTCGTGGAGTAGGGTGCAGTCCTCATTTTGTTCGCGGTTCGGTTTGCGTGTTGTATCTATATAGTATATGTAGTGTCGCGGGCTGCAGCCCAGCGCGACGTATATTTCTCGACGATTAATCGCGAGGGTGTCTGGCGCCTAGATCTGAGACGCCGTAACACGTGACGCTGAAGAAAGATTGCCTCGCGTCGGCTTGCGCGGCGTCCTCGACCTCTCCGCTGCACACTTTAACTTCACCTCCCAAGTCGCCGTCCGCGTCCCAAGCGCTCGTTCGCCTATATAGCCCCGCAGCACCTGCAAGATCGCCGCGATCGTGCGTTCTCCCTTTTCCCCCACTTCTCTGCCCATCTTCTCTCTTCTACTCTGCTTGACTTGGCCTCTCAAGTTACAGATCCGCGCTCGATACGAAGCTGCTCTCCCGACACACCGCGCACATCCTCGCAGGCCTCCGCCTCCGCGTCGCACGCCCCATGGCATACGCGTCGCACCACGGCGACCGGCGCGCGAACGCCAATTACGCGCAGGGCCAGGGCTACAACCCTAGCCAGAACCACAGACCCCGCAGGCGGCACCGTCCGTACCCCTCCGCGTCCGCGTCTACCTCGACCTTGACTTCGAACTCGCATTATGTCGATCGCGCGTATGATGCTCGTGCTGGGTATGGATATGAAGACCGCGTGTATCCGAATGGACGAGGCGCAGATGCGTATGGCGATGGCTATTATCATGCGGGTGCAGGGGCATACGACAACTCGGGATATGGATATGGCTACGACGAAGGCTACCGTGCGGATGCATACAGCGACAGCCGAGGGTACGAGGATGGATACGGCAGCTACGGGAATGGGTACGCCGACGCGGGTTCGCAGCAAGCTGAGTACGACTATGGATATTACAGCGGCCAGGGCGCGGCGTCGTATTATCCATCCCAACCACAGACGCAGACGCAACCATACCATGCAGGCCCCATCAGTCTGGCGCCCTTCCTCAGCTCGCAGCAGCACACGTCCCATTCCGACTCGTACCAGCAATCTACACGACCATACACCACTGCCTCGTCTTCTCGCCGGCAGACCCAACCCAACGCCGCATACGCGCGTAATACACCGCCGCCGCCTCAAGCCTCCACACACCTAGACCACCACCCCAGTCCCCAGACTTACCTTCCCCCACACAAGCGCGTCAAACGCTCGCCCACGCCGCCACCCACCGGGCCCGCACCAACGCCCTCCGCGGCCTACCTCGCGCTCGCACACACGCCCTCAACGACACTGCCCGCCACCACCGCCGCGCCGCGCAAGCTGCTCATCCTCGACCTGAACGGCACGCTCGTGCTGCGCTCCGCGCGCGCGCCGCGGCGCACCGCCCAGCTGCGCCGCGTGCACGCGCGCACGTTCCTCCCCGCGCTCCGCGCGTTCCTCTTCCACGCGCACACGCGCGCGTGGCTCGACGTCATGGTCTGGTCCAGCGCGCAGCCGCACAGCGTCGCGGATATGGTCGACAAGGCGTTTGGCGCGTCCAAGGGGATGCTCGGTGCGGTGTGGGCGAGGGACACGCTGGGGCTGGGGGGCGAGAGCTATCGTGAGTACTTCCCTGTTCCCTTTTCCCTTTTCCTTTTCCCTTTTCCCTTTTGCTCCCGCCCTTGATTTGTGTCGGGGTGGGGGTCGGAGATGAGATGAGATGAGGCTGATGCGATATGGTGCGATGTAGATAAGAAGGTGCAGACGATCAAGGACCTCGAGAAACCGTGGCGCGAGCTCTTCCAGCCCCGCCACGCAGAGGAGCCCGGGTCCGACTCGGACATCGGCTCGTCCCCGCCCGCTTCGCCCCCGCCGTCCTCGTCGCCGCTGCCGCCGTCGTCTCAGCAGACCACCGCCGATGCCGATGCGGATCCTCCGAATTCGACGACCGCCCCGACGCGGCATTCGGCGCTGACGACGCTCCTCCTCGACGACTCGGTGCGCAAGGCTGCGCTGCAGCCGCACAACCACGTGTGCCTCCCCGAATACACGCAGGCGAGGCGCAACGCGGATCTGGCCGCGCTCGCGCCGCCGCGTGCGGAGAGCGAGGCAGAAGCAGAAGCGGGAGCGGGGGATAAGGAAGGTGGGGAGGGGGAGCCGAGAGATGAGGAGGCGGAGAGGAAGAAACGGCGCAAGGAGAAGAAGATGCGCAAGGCGGCCGAGCGGCGCGCGAATGCCATCGCTCACGCCAACGCCAGTGCATCACCCGAGTCCGCATCCACATCCGCGCTGGCGCCTGCGCCTGCGCCTGCATCAGAGCCGGTCCAGGAGGAGCAGGACGACGGCGCGGAGGTGGAGGGGCTCGACACGACGCTGCTGGCCGTCGTCGGCATCCTCGACGCCGTGCGCGCGGAGAGCAACGTCGCGGGGTGGATATATGCGGGTGGGCTGTGGGGGCCGTATGCACAGGAACAGACGCGGGGAAGGGACGCACCTGGGGCGGGCAACGACGCGGACGAAGCGGACGAGACACCCGTGGATGAGGGCAGCGCGCCGCTGTGGTTCGAGCATCCCGAGACGGTGCGCTATTGGACGGCGCGCGGGCGCGCGGCGCTGGATCAGCTCGGGATCAGGGCGGCACATGGGCTGAGCGTCCAATAGGCGAGCGCGGCCGCGGAGTATCTTGCGACGTCTTTGTGGTGTGATTGGCCCTGAGGGGGTGCGTGCGGAGTATAGATCTTGCACTCGCGATTGGGTTCGGATGGGAGACGGAGGATAGATCGATCTTGCACTCGCGATTGGGATTGGGAGAGAGATTGCGGGTAATACGGGTTATGTTATTAGGGAGAGGGGCGAGGGGTATGTGTCTACTTGGTCTAGTCTTCTAGTCTAGTCTAGGATCTACCTTAGGCCTTGAGGCCGTGTTAAAACACATAGCTCTAATAGGGAGTGGGGAAACTCAGTCCTCACGGGCACGCTTGGCGCCGTTCGCGCCGTTCGCGTTGGCGTTGGCGAAGTACTCGAGGCTGCCCGTGGGGTCCGCCTTGATCGTGCGACTGCCCTCGGTCCAGTTCGCGGGGCACACCTCACCGTGCTCCTCCTGCGGGCGGGTTAGTGGGCACCGTTGAAAATGGGAAAGACGGGCGTACGGTGAAGCGGAAGGCCTTGACGAGGCGCAGGGCCTCGTCGACGGAGCGGCCGACGGGGAGGTCGTTGATGGTGGCCTGGCGGAGGACGCCCTTGGGGTCGATGAGGAACTGGCCGCGGAGGGCGACGCCGTCCTCCTCGAGGAGGACGCCGTAGGAGCGGGCGAGCGTCCACGCGCGGTCGGCGAGGAGCGGCAGCTGGAGGTTGGGGCCGAGCCCGCCGGACGCACGGGGGGTGGTCGACCACGCAAAGTGGGTGTACTCAGAGTCGGTGGAGACGGCGAGGACGACGGTGTCGAGGGCGGCGAAGGAGGGGAGGGCGTCGTTGAATGCGAGGATCTCAGTCGGGCAGACGAAGGTGAAGTCCATGGGGTAGAAGAGGAGGATGACCCTGCGTGGCGGGGTAAGTTCAGTGGCGAGTGCAGACGCGTCAACGAGCGACGCACCATTTTCCGAGGTAGTCGGAGAGAGAGACGTCGACGAACTGGCCGGCGACGACGGCCTTGATACCGTTGAAGGCGGGGGCGGGCTTTTGGATGCGGGCAGACATGATGATGATGATGGTGGTGGTGGTAGCGGAGAAAGACTGGTCGAGGCGGGCCGCCGCTTTTATTTACGCGCGGAAAATGGCGTGCCACTGCGAAGGTCGCCGTGCCGCGGCCGACTCTAGAGCTCCGTCGCGTCATTTCCTCGTCCTCATCGCTGCTCCTCCGCGATCTGCTGCGCGATAGCAGCCGATAGCGATGTGCACATGCTGGCCTTGATCAGCACGACTAAGCTGGTGTTGTGACCGCGAACGGTTCCTTATTATTATGCGTAGACGTCGTACGACAGCACACCACTTGTCGGCCGCGTCGAGTCAACGATGATGCTGCTGAGCATAGCAGAGCATAGCCTGCACGGGATCGCGTCTAGTGTATCAAGACATGTCTTGTGTTGCAAAAAAAAAAAAAGACAGAAAATGAAAAATGAGAGAGAACGCGACGCGTTTGTGGCTGAAGGTGCGCCGAGTGCCCGGGGCGAGGATGGCGCTGGCAACGTCCCTCATCTTCGCCGTCGTCGTCGTCGTCGTTGTCGTCGTCGTCGTCGCCGTCGTCAGTCGAGTCGGTGGCCGCCATGTCCTTCCTCTCCCGCCGTCGCTCCTTGCGTCAGCCCCGCCCTTCCCTCTCTCCTTCACCATCACCGTCCCCGCAACCGTCGTCGCATGGCAGCGCCCTCGACCTCTCCACCGCGTCTCTCAACGCGCCCCCGCCGTCCGTCCGCAAGCGCTTCTCGACGCTCGCTGCACGGCTGACGCTCCCTATGCGCCCCAATGGCCGGCCCAAGGCTCTCTCTAACATCTCCCACATCACGCCCCGCAGCCCTAGTCGCTCGCCGTCACCTCTATCCCCGGACATCCGCAGACCGAGCGGGCTTGGTCGCCGTGCAAGCTCACTCTCCGGCGACGAGGGTGCAAGCTCCCCCAAGGCCCCTTCACCTGCCTTTGCCCTCCACATAGAGAGCCCGCGCGAACGTTGCCTGAGCTCGCCCGACCTGCTCAATCGCGTCGCTGCGCCGCCCCCCGCACCCGTCGAGCGGGGTCGCAGCATGCGAATTCGCCGTAAGCCCCTCCCGCCTCTCGAGCCCACATCCCCTCCACCGACTTCTCCGCTCCCTCCTCCACCGCCCACACCTCCAACTGAGGAAACGATGCACGACGCCGACGCCCAAATGATCACGAACGGTTTCCACTTCCCCCCATCCCCTGCTCCGTCTACGCACGGCAGCCACATACCCCCTTCCCCCTCCGCCGAGACGCTTCCCCCTCATGCCGTTGCATTCCCCTCCTACTCACCTCCTGCGCCGCCAACGCCCCCGCCGTCGGAACCACGGCCCAAGACTGCCCCAACCCAGCCGGTGCAGCCCCCACAGCCCTCAATACCCCTCCCGCGGCCCGCCCGCGCCCGCTCACGTCCCTTCCCCGTCCCCCTGGGGCTCCTCGTCCCGTACCTGTCCCGCGCAGACCTCACCCGTCTCGCCCGCGTCTCCCGCCGCTTCCGCGCCGCAGCCTCAGCCGCTCTCTACCGCGACCTCGACCTCTCCCCGCGCGCATTCGCGACGCCCCCACCGCGCTGGAGCGTCCTCACCACCACGTCCTCCGAGTCGAACCCAGATGCGAGCTCGAGCACAAGCGCGGCCGCGGATGACTCGGACTCAGAGGACGAGTTTGGGCGCCCCACCGAAAAATGGCAGCGCGCAGTCGACGCGTGCGTCACGCGCCTCGCGTCCACACCCGCCCTCGGCAAGCTCGTGCACGCCTTCGCGTGCCCGCTCTACCCCTCCGCACCGCCGCACCGCAGCAACAGCCCCTCGCCGAGCTTCGCGTTCGCGCTGCGCCTCGCGCTCGGCAACATGCCGCACCTCGCCGCGCTCGTGCTCCCCGCGCCCCCGCCCGACCTCGACCTCGACCCCGCGCGCGCGCCGTTCGCCCTGCAGCGCCTCGTGCTCACCGCGCGCTGCCGCTGGCCGGACGTGCGCGCGTTCGTGCGCGAGCAGCGCGCGGTCCGCGAGTTCGAAGTCCCGCGGCTGGTCGAGACGGACGATATCGAGACGGATGGGAACCAGAACGACAACGACAACGACAACGGCGGCGTGGGTGTGGGTGGTGTGCTCCTCCCGGACCTGACGACCCTCGCAGGCCCCCCCGCGCTCGTCGCCGCGCTCGCGCCGCGCCGCCCGCTGCACACCGCGACGCTGCACATCACGCAGACGCTCTACGACGGGCTGCGCCCCGCGCCCGCCGCGGCCGCGCTCGCGCAGTCCGCCGCGCGCGTCACGCGCGTGCGCATCGTCGCCGCGCCCGGCGTGGATGCGCGCTCGCTCGCGAAGGTCGGCATGGCGCTCGGCAGGGAGCTTGGTGAGGATGTGGAGAGGGTTGAGCTGGCGTGTGCGCTGGGGGACGAGGT
This sequence comes from Dentipellis sp. KUC8613, assembly GCA_002286715.1. Lineage (NCBI taxonomy): Eukaryota > Fungi > Basidiomycota > Agaricomycetes > Russulales > Hericiaceae > Dentipellis > Dentipellis sp. KUC8613. The sequence continues at coordinate 27,224 of NSJX01000044.1, read as the reverse complement.
GTGTGTCTTTTGGTTTGCTACGATTTGCAGTCTGTTCTGACACGGTGAATGTATCCCACAGGTCCTCTACAAGCAGCTCGCATCGCTCCTCCCGCGCTTCCGCGCCCTCCGCACGCTGCGCCTCTCGCGCACGCGCACCCGCACGCGCGCCGCTTCCACCAGCACGAGTCCAAGCCCGCACTCGCACTCGCACTCGCACTCGCACTCGCACGCAAAATCGGATTCAGGCGCGGGGTCGCCGACGACGGCCAAACGCGCGCCGGTGCTCCCCCCGCACGCGCCGCTCGACTCGCCGTCGTCGCCCCCGCTCAGCGCGCTCCTCGCCCCGTCCGCGCCCGACGCGTTCGTCACGCCGCCGACGAGCCCGTGGATCGCGTTTCCGGCGTCGCCGTTGCGGTCCGAGTACGGGGATGGCGATGGGGGTGGCGGTGGGGAGAGTGAGAAGTGGAAAAAGGAGAGGGAGGAGGAGGAGGAGCGCGAGAGGGAGAAGGAGAGGGAGAGAGAGAGAGAAAGGGAGAAGGAGAGGGAGAGGGATCCGGCGGAGGTGGTGAGAGGGTGGGCGCGCGCGTGTCCGAAGCTCGTGGAGGTTGTGCTGCCCGGCGGCGCGCGCTGGGCGCGGGACGGGGCAGAAGGCGAGCTCGTGCGCGTTGCGTAGCGCGCGCAGTGTCTCAGCGGTAGGTGCTATGCCGCCGTTGCAAAATTACGCCGCCGTTGTGCGGCATTGATATACCATACACCATACACCATACTTTCGACACTCACTTTGCAGCGCTCTCTACGGGACAGGACAGATACAGATACGGAGTATGGTATTTATCTATTTAATGCGTGGTGGAGGACGGTGGCAGACTAGTAGCAGGGAGGGAGGATTGGATTGGATTGGATACTTTCATTGTAATTATTACGCTTGCTTTTTAGTTCGTTGCTTAGTTTTTTGGTTTTCGGATGATGGGAGGAGGGAGGAGGGAGAAAGAGGAGGATGCGTAGTTACACATTCGTTCGAGTGCCGATGCTACTCTGGGAGTGCGGGCAATGATATCCTGTCGTTAGACGTCTATGCGGTTGTGCGTGCAGTGTGTGATTAGGAGCATATGCTTCTGTGAGAGCGTGTTTGAGAGGGTGAATGTGCATATATGCGCCTTGCTCGATGTCGTGGCGCTCGACAAGGCGAAGTATAGTGGCAGCAGGCAGGCTCTGCTCTGCTCGAGAGATCCAGGGAGGCGAACGGGCCCTGTCCACCACGTTGTGGTGGGTGGGGTATATGCGCGTCAAACCTGAAAGAAAGTGCCGGGGAATGCACTGGGCAGGTCCTGCATGACTGTCACACGAATCGAAATCAAAAAGCACCGTAGCATTGCATCTACATTTGTCTATCCGGCGCATGAAGCGACATGCGTGTAGTGAAGACAGTCTCCGTAGCGAGCATGCCTACTCGTCGTCGTAGCCTTGCACCGGCCGCCTTGGTCGCTTCGGAACTGTGAAAGTGAAGCAGAGATCAGTCAGCAACGAGTACCAACGCGTCCAGGTGAGTCCGCAGGGGCTTCCACTACACCCACACGGCAAGCGGGAAAAGGTCAAGACTCACTGGGATACGACAGCGGGATGCGCTCTGCGGGCTGCCAGCCGAATTGCTTGCGGATCGGGGGCACACCGAACGCGAGGAGAGGTCCCAGCGAGCCGATCACGCACGAGTAGAAGATGACGGGGGCTTCATGTGCCTGCCGTTGCTGTACGCCGAAACAGACAGTGAAGCCAGAACGCGTCAGAAGAGCCGTTAAGAGAAAAAGACATATCATTAGGGCGTACGAGGTAGCGGTAAGTTTGCCGGAACGGCGAGAGGACGGAGGCCATGCTTGCGGGCGTGTTGGGTCTTGACGAGCTCGCGGTCGGAGACGACGGAGACGCTGCCGTGTTTGGTCGTGTTTGCGCGTCGGCTTGCAAGGCGGGTTTGCTGCAGTGCAGACTTCATTCAAGTTGACCATAGACCAGCATACGAAAACCGGTGCGTGCTTTTACTAGGTGTCTTACTGTAAAAAATTGAACTTTCACTCTAGACGTAGCAGATCCATCCAACTAGTGGTCGGATACCCTATATTGCGCACCCGCGACGCGTCGAGTCTCCCCTGCTCTCCTCCACTATGGTCCGCCTCATTACGCACAACCTCCTCGCGTGCCATGCCAAAAACTGCAATACGAACAACTTCCCGCTGCAGCTCCAGGACGTCCAGGTCGCGCTCCGCGAGGCCGAGTTCAACCCCGACTTCCTGCGCGGCTTCCTTCCGCGTATCGAATGGCCGGCGCTCGTCGGTGCTGCTCGTCAGGTGCGCATCATCTTCTTTTCGTATTCGCGGTAGTGACTGATGATTGTATGCGCGGTGTGAATAGCTAGGCGATACATCTCTGCCGCTTGAGCAACCCGAGATGATTGACGATGACTTTTTGAAACATCTGCACCATGTTTTGCTCGAGGTGCGTCTAACGGTGCGCGAGATCTGGTTTTTTGTGGCTGACGTGCAGCAGATCCACATCGATGAGGGCGCGATGGTGTGCCCGAATTGCAAACATGTGTACCCGATCTCGAGTGGCATCCCGAATATGGTGCGTTTTGCTTGCTTCTTAGTCTTTTTCGGTTCACTGATCGCGCGATGTCTCCAGCTGCTCGCGGAGAACGAGATCGGCTGATAGTACATCGAGGCTTGTCTTTCAAAAGTAGAGCGCAGCCTGCCGGTAGATGGGTTGCTCGAAACCCTCTAATGGGCGCGCAGAACGCGCGATGTACGAATCTGCTCGGTCGGGTGCACACAAAGTACTGTATTTTCTATGTAAGTAAATGGATGTATGCTTAGTTCCTTCTTTCCCCCGGCAAGGGTCCGTTTACGCCCACTCAACCCGCGAATCATATGCGGGTGCAATAATCGACTGAATAACAGCTTGAACACAAAAGAAACAGCATAAAGGTATGCGAAAACAGGAATGTACAGACTGAGAGAATATATCCACGACCTGGGCGAGACGGTATCGTGTCGAGACGGGTATAGTTGACGTATCTATCTATCCATCCGTTTGTCGCTGCACGGACGACTGTGTCCACCGTATAAACCTTATGCATCGAACCACCCTCCGCGTGCGAGCTCATCTGCGAGTCCTTCCCATCCACGCTTCCTTGCCTTCCTCCCTGCTAGCTCCGTCGCAAACCTACACGCTCGTCAGCCCCAGCAGGACAATGGGTTTGGAGGTCACTCACCGAAGACACTCATCTAGCCTCCACCTCCGATCGTCCTCCGTTCTCTCAACACCAGCCAACCCTGGACTGTAAGGAGCACCCGGCAGCAAACGCCGACTCAGCGCGTAAATCATTCCCGCAACAAACGCATCCTGCGCGCCGACCTCGTCCACCGCAACCGCGGGTGTCGTCTTCCCCTTCCCCTTCGCCGCCCCCGTATCGCTGCTTCCCGCGATCTCAGTCCCCTCCGAGTCTGCGTCCGACTCGTCCGACTCTTCGTCCTGTCGGGCTAGTGGTTCGCCTCGCCCGCGCATGTGCCCACGACCCCGCCCCCGCCCTACAATCCTGCCCGCTCCTCCATGTCCTACGCCTCCGTGACCATTACCGTTGCCATTGCCGTTCCCACCATGTCCTTGCTCGGAGCCTACCAGTCCCGGGCCCGACCCACTCCCGCTTCCACTCCCGCTCGCGCTATGTCCGTGTCCGGAGCTCAGCAGCGCCGCGGAGAACGCACTCAGGGTGGAGGACGTCCGTCCGGGTGCTGCCCAGAAGTCGCTCCCGCTGCGCACACTCAACAATTCCTCCGCCTTGCTCTCCGGCCGCGGTCCATCTGTGCCACCTGGTCCACCAGATGGCGCAACGGAGAGCGCGGCGGAGGACGCTGCGCTCGGCGGCGGGTCCTCGGCCCACCCGGACGACTGGAAGTACTCGCGCGTCGGCACGGACAGCGCGGCTGCTCCTTCGGCGCCCCAGTACGCGACTAGGAGTGCGTGCGGAGGGGCCAGTGCTGTGAGGGAGAGCAGGAATGCGCGGGGCGTGCTCGCGTAGGCCGGCGAGTGCGCCTGTGCGTAGTGTTTGTTGAGGAAGAGCACGTCTGCGTGTGGAATGAGCTGGCGATCCGGGCTCGTCAGTGCCCCGTTGGCTGCGGGAGTGAGAGTCGAGCGGCACGTACCGCTTCGACACCCTGCTTGGCGCGCCGGCCGACGTCGAGGCTGAATACGCATTGCGAGCGCCACTTGCGCTCTCGCGCGAGCCCGTCGACGCCCATGATGTTGTGCAGTGTCGTGCGCACTGACCGTCCCTCGAAGTGCAGCCAATCGAAGGGCGGCGCATTAGGGTCGATCGGGGCTGGTGGGTGTGAAGTTGGTCCGGGGAGCGAGAGGGAGGGTCGTGGGGAGGGCGGCGCGGGCGATGGTGCTTCGAGTGTGGGTGGGGGGTAGTTTTCGGGGGCGAGGAGGGGCCCGAGGAGGGAAACAAATTCTTCGTGGGTGATGTCGGGTAGCGGGTTGTGGTTGATGACAGTTTGAGACCCTGTGTTCGCTGGGGACGATGTCAGTTGGAATGCAGGAGGTACTGATCGCAGAAAAGAAGCGGTGGATATCTGATTTCAACGCGACATTATACTTTTGAGAAGTAATTCGTTATTCTGCAATTACAGTCATCATCGAGGACCAAACATTGAGCGCAGTGTTCGGAGTGGCCTGAAGAGCCGCAGATAATGTCCCGATCCATAGCAGGCATGATGTCGGCCCCTACGTCGCGTTACAATTCTCGGGGCAGAATAAGAGACTCACCAGCATGCAAGATCCACGCGCCTGGGACACCGACACCCTCCCAGACTTTACAATACTTGGTACTCACCCCCGCGCTCTCGAGGTCGCGCACGACCTCTCGGCCATCTGCATTTCCGCCCAGGCTCGCGACAAGCAAACATTTCTCGATTCCTCGCGACCGCAGCTGTGCGAGCATCGTGAGGACGGTGCATGCGGATCCGTTTCGCGTGCGCGTATACGCATGGGCGCGGGTACTGCTGGCTGGTTCAGGATAAGCAGGCAGCGCGAGCGTGTGAGTGAGGAAGAGCGTGCCCGCCGCCACAATCCGCAGCGGCCTTGGTTGCTGGGGGTAAGGCGAGAGGTTGCCGGGCGTCGTGCGGGCCATCGCTGGCGGTCGTCGACGTGAGCGTCGGGAAGTAGTTCGACTCGCGAGGCCGGCACCAGCAAAGCGCGTCGGGCGCAGGCCACGTGATCTCGAGAACGCACCAAGTCGACAATCTCATCCGCGAGCAATTTCTTGCACCAGAACACGACCCTTTACTCTCACTTCGCGAGATGCGTCCGCCATCCCCCTCTATCCCTGAAAAAGAGTTTCTGGTGGCATCACTGGCGCAGAACTTGCGCATCGATGGTCGTTCTCTGTTGGAGATGCGGCCTGTGAGCTTTGCATTTGGTTCGGAGCTGGGCGACGTTGAATGCGCTCTTGGGAAGACACGGTACGTAGTGTTTGTCTATGTCGCAACATGAAGCTTACTTTCCCTGCAGGGTACTGGCCCACATTGACGCGAAAATGGTGCGACCACCACCGGAACGACCGTATGAGGGGATCATCACTATCCATAGCGAAATCTCGCCCATGGCATCGAGCCTGTACGAGCCTGGTCGGTACGTGGTGCGTCCGCTTATATTTACTTTCTGCCAAACTTCTTACTCAGTTGATCGTCCCCTTGGCACCTGTATAGGCCCTCAGAAGAGGAGGTCGCGCTCTCGCGCATGCTCGATAAGGTCTTGAGGAGAAGCGATACCGTAGACAAAGAGGCGTTATGCGTACTGGCCGGCCAACGAGTGCGTACTGGTGATAATCTCTATCTTCGAAGAGGTCATCGTACTCTCTCTTATACCGCTGATATCGCCGATTGTCATAGACGCTGATGTCTTCTTAACAGGTCTGGCATCTCCGCCTTACGATTCACTGTCTTGCAGATGCGGGAAATCTGCAGGATTGTGCCTGCATCGCGGGCATTGCAGCATTGAAGCATTTTAGACGGCCGGAGGTGGAAGTTGTAGGAGACGAGATTATTGTTGTGCGTTGAATTCTGCTCGCAAAAATCTACACCCTGACATCCATATTTCATAGCACCCACCTACATCCCGCGCGCCCGTTCCCCTCGCAATGCACCACACACCGTTAAATCTCACATTTGCCTTCTTTCCCGATGCCTCTACCTCCTCGTCCGACGCCCCTGTCGACACTACCTATCCAGATGGAACCGTTTCAAGCCGCAATTCACCAGTACCCCAAATGCTTCTGGATCCGAGCCCGCTCGAGTCAACCCTCGCATCATCCACCCTCGCCCTTGCGCTCAATTCACAGCGGGAGCTTTGTGTCGTGCACAAAGCCGGTGGCATGCCGCTGTCGCCGGCAGATGTGTTGCGTGCGGTAAATGTTGCGACCGATCGTGTTCGCGAACTCGTGTCTCGGATTGATGGGGACATCAGCACCGATTGGAATTTACGAGGGGTAGAGGTGCGGTGAGGCTAAGCCTAGTTAGCTGATTCCATCAACTTTCACTGCTGTATTCATGTTCATAGATTATATATTTTTATCTGGAACATCAGTCTTTTGCCTCTCTGATGCTCTCTGTTAAGGGCACTTTTGAGCCAAGATTATAATATACAATAGTATATCAGTAAGCCTAGGCACTCTGCTCTGATTCATCAATGAATCAGCCCTGACAATAGACACATTATGGATTGAGATGTCAGGACTCAGGAGGAACCTCTCTTCTAACAAGCTGCTATTCTGCCCCACTGAAGCAAATTAAAGGCAAATTAGAGACACAACTAAGATGATTAATTATGCATAGATTGTGAATCTAACCCAACCCAACCTATATCTTCTGTTGCAACTCTTAACTGATTCACAAAAATTCAAGAGATAATTGTTGAAGTATATGCATGATTACTACATTTACATCAATGCAGCATATATGGAGATTAGCTGACTCAGCTTGATCACCCTGGCAATCTGATTAGATATTGTTTCGATGCAGCTCAACCCAACCCAGCCCAACCCATATACAAGCTCTCAAGAATATCACTACCAAGGGCTACAAGAATCATAAGGTATGATGGAGCCAAAAGTCATACCCTATATGTAATCTGACTTGGTGGTCACAGTTGATGTGCTACTACTCAACAATATTAATATTTCTGATTCATTTATGAATCAGTTCTAATAATGGGGTGAGCCACTAAAACTCACAGCACTAGGGTGGAGTGGGCTGGCAAGCGGCAGGATCTGATTCATTTATGTTTTACTTTATGAGATTTTGTAAATCATTTCCAACCATTAGAGTTTATTTTGTACAGGATTGAGCTTTTGTTTAATCACTGTGAAGATCTACATACAGATACATTATCATTAGATTCACAAACAGTACAAATTTCAGAAGTTTTGAATGCATGTATCTCTCAGTTGAATTTGCATTGAGCTGAAGGTAGTGGTTTGACTTGAGAGGAATGAGGCTTTCAAGCCAGAATCATCTTATCTTTTCATGGTGCTTGGTAGAGGGGCTGTTTTGCTTGTAATGAATATTTTTGAATTAAAGAGGTAAAGAATTTTTCCATTATCCTAAAAGGGACAACTTTGGTTGAAGTTGTCCTGTCTCTCTCTTACCTGACCATTGAATCTTTATTCCTTAGATCAAAGAGCATCATTCTCCATAGTTGAGCTTTGGAAAATTCTGATTCATCTATGACTAGTGAGGAGTGGGCCGGCAAGCGGCAGGTTTTGATTCATCTAAGAATCTAGATATACAGCCACCTTGAACTTGTCCACATTTTACCCATATTCATTATCCATTCTTCATTGTTGAAATGTCTCTTGAGCCATTTATACTGATGATGCCTTCCTACTAGAACTTGAGTCTTGCACCAAACTTTTATTCAATTTAATTGTCAAGACTGGTGCTAAGACGACTAGAGAACCACCCAAGTCACCGACCGGACCGGGTATGAGAGTGAGTGAGGCGGACGAGAGTGCCGACGAGGTCAAAGACGCAGTGCAGCTGGTATTGCCAGGTACAGTACGAGTGGACGAAATGGACAATCTAGGGAACTATGGACAGAGCGAAGCGGTATATATGTGACAGAGAACAATAGCATAGTGTCCAGAACGGGAACAATAGGGAATCTGAATGGGTACAGTAGTGTACAGTAATGGGCACAGCCCAGAATAGAGAACAATAGGACGAACCAGAAAGGGAATACAATGGTAAGGGCTGTGTGATCGAGGCTGTGTTGTCATGGGGTCAAATGTGCATGTGATCTGTGGTGTGGGTCATGTGATAGGACACGTCGCGCGGAAGGAGGCAAGGAAAGTGACAAGAAATGGAGTGATCCTTGACATCACCCCCTCTCTAAGGCGCACTTTCTCCTGGAGTGCGTGGTGGGCGTGGACAGGGTCAAGGTAAATCAGGCCTCTGAGGTTCGGTGGTTGTAGGGCTGTGGGATGGTGCTTGTAGAATTCAGTGATTGCGCCAGTGGCATTGGACAAGACAGTTTGAGAGCGCCACTGGTTTTCAGAGTCTGGGTATCCAACCCACTTGACAAGGTATTCAATACCACGTTTGTTCCGAGTTAGGCGAGCATCAAGGACTTTTTCGACTTCATACTCTTCTTCGCCATCCACGAGTTCAGGAGTTGGAGCAGGGAAGTTGGGTCCATGTGCATCGGTTTCCTTGTAAGGGGACAGGAGAGATGCGTGGAAGACTGGGTGGATGCGCCATGTGTGCGGTAGTTTGAGGCGATAGGTGACAGGGCCAATGACATCGACAACTTCAAAGGGACCAAGGTGTTTTGCTGCCAGCTTGGCTTTGGGACGTGTAGTTTTGACATTCTTGCCATCTAACCAGACTTTGTCACCCTTGTTGAACTTGACACTGTCCTTTGCATGATTGCCATTGGTGCGTTTCATGATGTCGGCAGCTATCTGCAGACTAGCCTGTAGATCCTCCCGTATCTGTTCCAGGTGTTTGAATCGTTCCTCGATGGTAGGTAATGGGGAGGAAGTGTTAACGCTAGGGATTGCAACAGGAATATATCCGAGGAGCATCTCAAAGGGGGATCGTCCAGTGGCACTATGGGTGCGATGGTTGTGTGAGAACTCCGCGAATGGTACCCATTTGACCCAATCGTCTTGGCGGTAGTCACAGAAGGCCCGCAAGTATTGTTCAAACTCCTGGTTGAAGCCTTCAGATTCGCCATCAGTTTGTGGATGGTATGCAGTGCTGAGAGCCGACTTGATCTGCAACTTCTCAAACACTCCTCTCATGACCTTTCCTGCATACTGAGGGCCACGATCAGAAATGAGTCGATCCCACAAGCCATAGTGTCGATAGATCTTGTCAATGAGGAGGTCCACTGTTTGGTCGCTAGTGATCATTTTAGTGCATGGGGTAATGGTGACGTGTTTGGTGAAGCGATCAACTATCACACAGACAGAGTCGAATCCTTCACAGATTGGGAGGTCGACAATGAAGTCTGAAGTGATGTCCTGATATGGTCGGGTTGGAATTGCATTAGGCACTGTCTCCACGTGTGGACGATGGGTTTGATTCTTGGTACTTTGACAAGTGGCGCAGCCGTCAACGTAGTCACGAATGAATACAGACATGCCTGGCCACCAGTAGTTCCTTGTGATCAATTCATATGTCTTGTGCCGTCCTGGGTGTCCTGCCTGAGGGGAGTCATGGTGCATTTTGACTATGTCGCGACGAAGCTGCTGGTCGGCAGGTACATAAACCTTGCCTCTGAAGAGGACAATTCCATCTTCGTAGTTCCATTCCTGGAGGTTCTTGACTAGAGAGCGTGGGCCATTGCGCAAGATGGCATCCAGAGCATTTACTACTTCAATGTCCTTGGATTTGGTGTTGCGGATGCGCTGCCTGAGCTCAGTGTTTCCCAGGGAGGTGACCATGGATGGACGAGTTGCTCGGATTTGGAAGAATTTTTGGTCCAACAGAACGCGTTCCACATTGTCGTTCTCCACCCCCTCTCTATGATCCGGTCGCCTCGACATCGGATCAGGACGATGGTGAACACCAGGCTTGTGCACCAGTGTGAAGTCAAAGCGTGTCAGGAATAGGGCCCAACGGGCCTGGCGGCGGCTGAGTTTCTGGGCGGTCCTGAAATACTCCAGGTTCTTGTGATCTGTCCAGATTTCCACCTGGTGAGGGCAACCTTCGAGGTAGTGACGCCAGGTCTCTAGAGCACGGATGATGGCTAGTAACTCTTTG
>NSJX01000043.1:224077-236826 GCA_002286715.1 Dentipellis sp. KUC8613 | reverse complement strand
CGCGAGGTCGCGCTGAAGGTGATCCCGAAGAAAAAGGTCAAGGGCAATGAGGCGAGCGTGTGGGGCGAGATGGAGGTCCTCAAGGGCCTCGACCACCCGAACATCGTCAAGTTCTACGAATGGTTCGAGAGCACGAGACTTCAGAACCCCTGAAGGCAGCCGTACCTGACGACGACCACCGCGTCCGACTCTGTGAACTTCCCCTTCTGGCAGATGCGCTCGAACAGCTCTCCGCCGGTCGCCAGCTCGAAGCTCAGATAATACTTGGTCCTGCTGACCTATAGATAGGTCTATCTTGTCCGGTGTGAAATATCTGCATGAGCACGACATTGTCCACCGGGATCTGAAGTATGTCGGTTCATACAATATTCCCCGACCATGACTGATCGCCATACTGACAGGCCAGAAAACATCCTATACCGAACCCGCGACGCTGGGTCTGACATCGTCATCGCCGACTTTGGCATGTAAGGCTTCTGTTGTTCAATGTCAACCCTGTCCTCACGCGCGATCGCAGTGCCAAACATCTACATCCATCCGAAGAGCAGCTCATGTCACTAGCTGGGAGTTTCGGCTACGTTGCACCCGAAGTGCTCAATCAGAAAGGACACGGGAAGGCCGTCGACCTGTGGTCAACCGGGTTTGTCGTCCAGCCCAAGTTCAGAGATAATCGAAGCGCTAACCTCGCATGGCAGGATCATCACCTACGCCATCCTCTGCGGCTACTCGCCCTTCCGCTCAGACGACGTCAAAGAGCTCGTGCGCGAGACAACCGCGGCGAAGATCGAGTTCCACGAGCGGTACTGGAAGAACGTGTCCGACGACGGTAGGTCTTCCATCCCATGTCCCCGCAAGTCCAATGACTCTGGTTTATATTCATAAATGATAGTGATTTCTTGAAGTGCAGGAATCAGTACCGAGGTCATTGTTCCCGAACGTGCATCGTAGTTCACCAGTTCAGAACAGTGAGATGAGAGTCTGGGATCTTATCGGAAATTGCCGAACCCATCGGAATCGGGACGCTCAGAGATTTGGGCGTGTGCTACGCACGTCGTCTAAGTGCCATGGAGACGTTGTTGTCATATTCTCTCTTGGTTCTCTCGACTGGATCTGATTTCTATGCCGTGAGTCTCTCATTTCTCATCCGCGTACAGGAGATCGACAATTGAGAGGACCGACAACCCAGATCACGCACAAAAACAATTGTGTAGTAACGATGACCTGATGCAGCGCTTCGTCTGACTATTGCTGCCGTAGAGGAACGTCCCTCGAATCTCAAGACCGCATGTCTTATCATCCTTACGCCACTGCTCGTGATCACCGAGCTAGTTCATCGACTAATCGGACTTCGACTTCTGAGGGTTACACAAGTGCGTGATTCATGCCTCCAGCTCGCTCCTGTTCTCTAAATATGGTGCTACGTAGCATTCAACGTTCCGGCCAACTCTTCGCTGAACGCTACGACCAGTAATGCTGCACATGTCCCCGGCAATTACACTCATGCCCTTGGCGTCCCAAATCCTCAGGCACCTAAAAGCGCCAATTCCGATGCCCAGATTCTGTATACCGATGCGGAGATCGACCAGGAGATCTACGAAGCCAAAATTGCGCGAAGTCAAGGCCTCATCTCCACTGTACAATATCTGGATATCCTATGCGCCGGCTTGAACAAGGGATCAACTATATTGGATAGGAAATATGAAGGCATACAACGGGCAATGCGAGGTGAAGATAGCCGGGAATCCATTCAACGAGACGCCGGATTTACGGATGCAGAAATGGATGCTGAGCTTGACCAGGCTGAGAGAATCATAAGGATTCAATTAGTGAACGAGCGACGTGAAGGAGCACGAAGGTTTCGTCGAGCAGTCACGCGGGGGGCAATGAAGGAGTAGGTGGCGGCTGATATATAGGCACACTAAGCATCCACTATACCACGCGATCCAGCGAGCCGTGCAAATCATACAATAACCCTGATCCATATCCATGGACGACCTAGATTGCGCGCAAGACAATTGAATGGTCAGTATCCATGATCTTAAGAAGTTTGTCATGACCTTCGTGTCAGTAGAGTGTATGGCCAGACAATTATGGCTTTCTGGTACTTGTGCATAACAAAAAAAAACCGCTTCAGCTACCTGTCAGGTATGTATAAACACGCGTAGCTTCGTTTTGTTCACAAAATCAGCCCTCCGTCTCATATAGCCGGTTCGTCTTCTTCGCGCTCTCCTCAGTGCGCAGCGAAGTATGCGATTGACTGATCTCACGCGCAGAGGGACATCCTCATCCCAGAACCTGATGTCTTTTCAACCTTACGCAGCCGCTCGTGATCACCGAGCTAGCCCATCCGCTTACCAGAATTCGACTTCTGCAGCTTACAGCGGTGTGTGAATCATGCATTGAGTTGGCTCCGGTTTTTCTAAATGTGCGGCTACCTAGAATTCAACATTACGACTAGGTCATCGCTTACCGACGCCGCTGCTAGCAACGCTGTGCTGGCCCCCGCCAACTATGCTTTAGACCTACAAGGCTCGGACTCTCATATATCGAACACTGTCAATTCTGGTGAACAGGTTCTGCCTACCGCAGAACAGACCAATCAGCAGATGTATGAAACCAAAATCGCCCACATTCAAGGTCGCATGTCCACCGCGGAATATGGGAGGATTCTGGTCGCCGGCTTGGAGCAGGGATCGGCCCGATTGGAGAGGGACTATTGAGGTATACAGCGAGCACTGAGAGGCGAAGATAGCCATGAGTCCATCATACGAGATGCCGGCTTTACGCAAGCGGAAAGTGAGACCTGGGACAAAGGGATTAGCAACATCATAAATTTCCAAATGGTAAATGGGCGACGCGGTGATGCGCGAAGGCTCCGTCGAGCAATCACGCGGGGTCAATGAGGGATTGGCCAGGAACTGATGTGCAGACACGGGTCACTGTACACCCCATACCTGCAAGCTATGCAAAATGTACTATTCAGCTAGCTCTTACGAGAAGAGGGCTGGATCACTGGAATCGTCGAGAAAGAGAAGCCAGGACTCTAAACAGTGGTCGACCTCGTCCTGTTCGGTTCGCGCAACTTTGAGGGCTGATGCATACTATCCGAGGTCGTTCTTTTTCTCTGTCTGACCTGCGGCGCTTTCTTTATTGTGTTTTTTTTTGTGAATCCGTGACTGACCAGATGCTCATGAAAAGATAAGTACAGACTCAACGGAAACAGCATTTTACTCACCTGCGCATGGATAATTATCCGAGCAAGCTGGTCATATACATGCTCAGGATACAGGAGCTCCTTGTCGAGCTCAAAAAATACTACACGTCCATACCTCGCCCCATCCGAGCTGCAAGAGTTCTGGGAGTTGTCGACAGACCGCGCGCCGTCTTGAAGCTCGAGCCCGCTTGTTGGGACTGCGGACGTTCAGCCTTCCGGCGAGCGCCGGGGTTATGACTGGGGCTAAATACGGTCTCGTAGGAACACCGTGAAAGGAAGGCCCAGAGGCAGAGTGAGCGTTCGAATCTCCTACAGCATTCGCAAGGTCACTTCTAGCACAAGAATCCCGCCTGTATGATCGCATTGCAATCAGTAAGCAGATGTGCCCTAGCTAGAGACCAGGATTGCATACCGAATGCGCAACGGTTTCAAGTCAGCAACGAATGCGTGCTCTGCCCGGGAGTACGTAGCCTCGGATACGGAGCAGTCGTGACACGTCTGACCAGAGTATTAGGCATATTGTCTCTTGATACGGCGCAGCCATGCGCCAGTAGTAAGTGCTTTGCAGAGTTTGCTGAGAGTCATGGCGACGGTCGGGCCAGGCTTTCTCTCGGAGATTACCGGATTGGGACGCCCGTTGTAGTCAGTTGGTCCGTCACGCTCTCAGCAATTGCAACTTGCCATGAGAAGCTTGCTGTTGTTCTCTCATCTATCTCGGTTGCTATGCCATAATTACCTCGACTCTCAACCACGTATGACCAAAGATCGAATATTCAGAGAATTTAGAACCCAGATCGTGCGCAAGACAATTGAGTGGTTACCATAACCTGGCGCAATGCTTCGTATCCTAGAGAATGTGGCAAGACAATTGTGGCTTTCTGTGGCTTGTGCATAACAAAAGGAGCGTCGTCGCACCTGCTTTTGAGGTGCGCATAAATATCCAGCCACATAGGTGGACAAGGACCGTAGCCTTCTCGCCTCTTACGACCGGTTCGTCCTGTTCTCCTCGGCAGCAATGCATGTAATTGACTTGTTACTAGCGTGGAGGCACGTCCTACTGTCCAAGACTAGATGTCGTTTCATCCTTATGCCGCTGCTCGTGATCACCGGGCTAGTCCACCGGCTCGCCGTACTTCGAATCCCACAGGTTACAGTGGTACGAGATTCATGCATTAAACCAATTTTCTCCCTCAACGCGCAGCTACCTAGAATTCAATGTTACGGCTAGCAATTCGGCCATGGCTAAGCCCAGTGATGCTATACAAGCTTCTGGCAACTATGGTCATAGCCCTCGCCTCCCGGATCCTCCGATAACGAACACTACTCATTCCGATGGCCAAGTACTGCTCACCAGTGCACAGATTAACCAGGAGATCTACGAGGCCGAAGCTGCTCGAAACCAAGGCCTCATCTCCACTGCACAATATCTGAAAGTTTTATGCACCGGCTTAACCAAGGGATCAGCTCTGCTGAATAGGGAATATGAAGGGTTACAACGAGCGATACGAGGTGAAGATAGCCGTGAATCCATCATACGAGATGCTGGATTTACGGAGGCGGAAAGCAAGGCCTGGTTCCAAGAGATAGACAACATTTGGAATTCCAGAATGGTAAATGGGCAACGTGGTGAAGCGCGAAGGCTCCGTCGAGCAATTACGCGGGGTCAATGAGGTATTAGTTGGTGGGTGATATGTAGGCATAGTCAACTGTAGCTCACACTCCCGTAAGTGCAAGGGTTTTGATTCATGTTCGTGGTATGAAAGACGGCAAACCACTCCGTTGCGGGAACATGAGGTGCTTATTACATTGATCCTGAACCTTCATGCCGAAACGTCGTAGGTTGCCCCTGTGCGCAGTCCAGAGATTAAACTACGTAACTGTCTCACTTCGTGAAAAAGCTGGTCTTGATTCGTTCGTGCAACCCCAAGGGCTGATTCATACCATTCGATGTCTCCATTCTTCTTCTTCAAGTCTGCGTCGTTCTTCTTTATTGTCTTAGAGAGTTCATCGATGTACTCAGTTGCTATTGGGAAAAAAAAATGAGTCTAGAGTCGATGGAAACAGCAATCTACTTACCCGCAGGGATCACTCTCTTGGTGAGCGGATCCTTATACACGTGCCAAGGATACGGGAGCCTATTGTTGAGTTCAACCAAATCCTGCGCCTCTATACCTCGCTCCCTCCGAGCTGCGATGGCTTTAGGATTTGTCGCTAGAGTGCGCGGTGCCTTAGAACTCGATGCCACTGGCCGAGGCTGTGAACGTTCATTTTTCCACTGTTCGTGGTATTCGTGTCCGATGCTAAACACAGTCTCGTAAGGAGACGTCACGTGAGTTGAGTGCCTGCGAGTGGACTTCCCAGCGGCAGAAGACCGGGAACGAGACAACCTAGGACTGGGCTGCGGGGCAACGGCCTCGTTATGTGCAGGTTCAGTGTAAACAGGCGTGTCTCCTAGGGCATTTGCGAGGCTATTGGGAGCGAATGAAGCGCGTCTACGTTGTTATTGGTCAGAAAGTTTGGACATATACACCCTTCAACCGAGTTGCGTACCGAGTTCGCAGCAATTGTAGGTCAGCGTCGATCGCATGTTCTACCTGTGAATGCGTAGCATCAGGTTGGGTGTAATTGCTGGTATATTGTGGTGCCTGTGTCTCTATGATGTGCTGTGAAGGTTGAGTTGATAGTGTTGGACTGTTTCGTCGGGGAGAGCCCCTCCAGGAGCGCTTGTGCTGGCCATGTGACTGGGACATAATGGACGTTAGGTCGGGTTGGTCGTGTCTGTCGTATCTTGCTTGGATGTGTTCTGGTGCTCACCCTTCGTACGCCTGCGACCTTTATGTGCGAAACGGATACCTGTGATATGGAGAAGGAACAAGGGCTCGTCACCTTCAAAGGGTACAAGAACAGCAACGTAGCCTGCTGGACCAAGGAAACAAGGTTGCGAACGAGCGCATTGGGAAGATCTACGGGTATGTGTGAATCAGTATACCTCGTTCATCTATTCGGGGAACAAGGAACTGGTGCTTGTTTCCCGGCGCACAGCGCGCGTCGGAAAACACAAGCCACGCCTTTCTAGGAAGGTGTGAGTACGTGCCCGGGAGGAAAGACAAGGGTGCACGTACCTTACTCTTCCGGAGAACCCCGATATGCGACTGTGAATGCAGGACGGATAGGGCATAAAGTAAAGTCTTCGAACAACGATGTATTGAAAGGGTTGTCAGCACCGTGGAATCTAAGCGCTCAGTCTCGGAGGCCCGAATCAGACACGTCTGACCAGATTCCATGAATTTTGGTCTTGCTGCAGGGTGTCCAGGTGCCCGCGCATGGTCACGTAGTATCCTGGGCCAGGTCTAAGTAGGTCACAACGAGAGATTCACAAAGATCAACAGCGTCCCACAAAATTCATAGTCCTTGAGCCGCTCATTCGCTCAAGCAACGCCACAGTCTTGCGTGAAGATGGCGGGATGAGACAGGACATTGGGAGAGTCCCTTCGGCGCCCGTAACGCGGCTTGCTTGAAGCTCGACTCGACTGAGGTTAGGGTTGTCCTTCCCCCCACCACTGTCTTCCAACTTCGAGCCCGAGCCCAAGCACGCCGTCTCGCCTGTGGCGAAGCATTCTTTACGATAGCGGAGGTTGATGACATCGATATGGAAGGGGAATGACAATCGCACCTTCATCGACGATTATTTAGGCGGCAGCCAGGAGCCAGGAACTTTGTTGTACACGTGTTGTGGCGAATCAGCTGTCTCAAGGCCAAGCATGGGTAGTATGTTGCTGAAGACTGACCACCAGACGTCTTCAGGACACGCATTGTGTAGTTTGGCGAAAGCGGAGTCTACAGAGCCTATCCGTGGACGGCAATGTAGTGCAATGGTGGAACTGATCAAGATGTTCAGTGGCAGTCGAAAACGTTGCAGAAAAACGAATGAAGGCCGCTTTACACACCGGGAGACGAGTAGGAAGAATAGTTGTTTGCTCCTCCTTATCGTCGTGGAGGTCATCATATGATGCATATAGACCTGCAGAACCATTTCGTTATCCCCGAAACCGAATGCTTCATACTAGAACCGTCAGCATCGTTGCATTCCGTGCGACAAGTGAGCGAGATAGTGACGGAAATCGTGGGATCATGGATGTCACGAAAGGTCTCCTTGCCGGTCAACTAGGATTCAGCTTCGACTAGTTGGGCCCATCCAGCGCAGGCAATGGTCATACTTTCCTATCGTGTTATCAAGATATAGGAGTACATTCCGCAGCGAGATATCGAGGTCTCCTGGAAGTAGAGGCGGGAAAACATAATCTCGAATCAGAGATCTTCTTTGGCGAGCCAGCGATTGATCAAAGCCAACGACTGCTTCGGCTTATCGAAGGGCACCTAGAAATCATAACCATTAGCATCAAGGATACACTGCCTATAACAATGGCAGCTATGATCTTGGTTCCGAACTCACCATATGCCCTGCACCTTTCACAGTTGCAAACGTCAGCCTGCCCGCCTTCCTCGTCACCCCCGCAGCCTCCCCATCCACAGTCCACTCTCTCAGCGCCTGGGACCGGAACTCCTTCTGTCCGCTCCACTCCAATGCCAGCGTCCAACGTTCGCTTCCGACCCAGTTGCAGATCCAGTCGTAGTCGCCGACGTACACGAGCACGGAGACTCCGCGCTCGAGGAGGGCGCTCACGTATGTGTAGGACGTCTGCACTGTGTCGCCGCTGCTCGCGAAGGCCGTGTTGACTGTCCAGTCGCAGGAACTAAAGTTTTTGGGTCGGGAGGAGTCTATGCCGAGGATAGCTCGAGTCTTGGGATTGTCGAGATAGGACGCAATGACCCTGGGGAAAGAAATCAGGAGATGATCTTGACCAGAAGAAAACCACGAACTTCGTCTCGGGATAGCAAAGGGTATCCTTCACAGCGCCCGCGCACTGCTTGCTGAGGTCGTACGCGTTGATCCCTGAGGGCAGCCAAGAGTACATCGTTCCAATGAGCTCAAACGTGAAGCTGCGGAGGTGAAACCTACCAGTATCATCGAACGGCGCAATGATCTCACTCGAGCAAAAGTGCCATGCAGCCTCACAGTTCATCGAATCGTACGAATCGGCACAATACGTCTTGAGAGCCTTCTCGCAGCGAGGAAGCTAGTAACGTTGATGTTGCTTAGATCAGGTAACGGGCCATCCGCTCTGAACTTACCGCCTTCTTCATGCGCACACAAGAGCTGCAACACTGTCAATACATATACAGGGGAACATGCCTGGATTTGCCCACCTGATGCTGATTACGGGAGGCAGAGACGCAGGAGTGCACGTAACGTCATAGTATGAGAGCATCATGCCCAGCTGGTCCGTATACCCATTCCCTGTGAGGGACGGGCACGGTCAGGGAGGCGCGTTGAGAAATCGCAGTAAATCTCGAACCAATTATGGCCGAAGTCAGATTGATTGGTGTAATGCCCGCCTCGACCAGCGCCGCATTCTGGTCGTAGATCGCAGCGGAGAAGAGAGGAATGTAACGACCCTGTAAATCGATGTCAAACAACTTCAAATTCAATTATATATGCTTGACTGAAAGCGCACCCCGTAGGATTCGCCGGCCATGTGCAGCGCACGACCTTTGAAAGCTGGGAAATTCTCGAAGAACAGAACAATGAATGCGGCGATGTCCTCTGCGGCTTCCTCGGTCGTATCCTACCAGCAGGCCCAATTGAGATGCATAAACCGACAGCGAGACAAATCAAGCGTACCACATGCTCTCCATATTCGGAATATGAGAACCCTACATTCACTGGCTGATCGATGAAGAAGACGTTCGCGTTCGAGTTCCATGATTCGGGATGGTACGTCGTCGTAGTCGAATTCGCTACTCTGCACGGACCTAGGCCAGAAAATGTCAAGTGAATTCAGTGAATTCGACAAGGAGTGCATACCGAGCTCCATGAACAGCCCCATAGCAGACGAGCATCCCGGACCTGCCACGAATTCCACACTCATGAGCTCACTGCATATCCAGAGACCGAAGCGCCACACCTCCATTCGTCCAAAATATCACATCGTCCTTGTCCGGGTCACTCCTGCTCTCAAAGAAATAGAAGAACAAATGCTTCGCCTCCGAGACATCGATATATCCCGTATAACTCCTGCAAGCACCTCATCAATACACAAAGACACCGCACATCGCACGAGCTCAGAATCAAACGTACGAGACCGTAGGATCGCAGAACTCCGTCTTCTTGATGCGCGCGCTGACACCCGGGAAGAACGGGTGTGAGAGCGTTGTATACTCGGACGTGCTCAACGCGCTCAGGCTCTCGACGGGGGTGAACAAGCCTGCATCATAGACAGGACTGACTGGCGGCATCATTGGAAGCTGTTTGCGAGCGCATGCCGCGACCGCTACCAGACTGAGCCCTAGCAAGCTCGAGGCGAACTTCATCTTGAAATGGTGTTCGTTATCGAGGTGGTGGTCGTCCGCGTGAAAGACACCAAGGTGTGGGAGACTTTGAGGTTATGATAAGCGTGCACTTCATGATCACGGGAATTCGTTTCCTTGCTGGTTGGTTGACTTCGGTGCCGTGCATTGGCGTTATCGGTTTGTTCGAGGCACAGCGCTGCGTTGAAATGATGTAGTAGATAATTGTATGAAGGTATGTGGAAAGGAAGTGGACGCCGACGAGATGATGACGGCAAGTTACAACTTCGGTCGAAAGCCGAAGTTTGGAAAGCCAAAACTTTCAAGCCGGTTGAGGCCACCAGGGCACTCTCTACTTACTATTTACACAACACATTAATACCGACCTACTACACAGTCCGCTACTGTACCAGATAACTTACATAGTGTAGGATAAAAACTACCAACGAGCCAACCCAGCCCAACCCAACTGCATGTCCGCCGACACCTACACTGACAGCACGCCGCCACCAGCTAGCTTGAAGCATACGCTACAGCAGTGTCGTGGCTAGAGCCAGAGCCGCTACAACCCCAACAGCCCCAGCCCTGCCCCCGAGTCACCCGACCCGCATGCGGTTCCACAAGCTCTCCAGCATACCCATATGCGTCGCCTCGTCCTGTGCCGCCCTCGCATCAGCATGCGCGCCGCCCGCATCCGCAGCCTCGTCGCCTCCCAGGTCAAACGAGCCCGGCATCGACTTCCACCGCTCGTCGTCCTGGTCATCCTCATCGTCCACCTTATACACGGACTCCGTCTGCGTGTGCCGCGGCGCCGGTGGCGGCACCGACGGGCCCGCCTCCGCACTCGCGTGCGTCCCGTTCGCGCCGGCGGCGGGGATGGAGAACTCGTGCTGCATCGGCGTCTTCACGCTCTCGGCGTCCTCCTCGTCCTCCCCATGCGGGCCCGTGACCTTCACGTTCGCATTCTCCCCGGGCCCATCCTCGCCGCCCGCCTTCGCCACGCCCTCCTCCGCCCTTCGCTTCCCCTTGTCGTCGCTATTGCGCCACCCCTCGTCCTCGCCCTCGCTCCCGCTGCTCACGTCCGTGCGCCTCCGGTACCCGCTCGACAGCGTCGACGCGGACGTCGACGAGGACGACTGGAAGCGGTGCAGCGCGCGTGCGCTCGCGATGGCGCTGCGCCAGCGCGCGCGGGGGTTGAAGTTCTCGCGCAGGCCGGAGAGGTCCACTTCGGCTTCGGCGTCGGGCGCGGCGCGCGTGAGCCAAGGGTGTGCGAGGGCGTCGACGGCGGCGGGGCGCTGGGCGGGGTCGGGGTTAAGGAGCGCGCGGATGAAGGATTTCGCTGGGGAGACGTCGGGCGTGAGCGTTCACAGCTGGAAGGAAATGAGTGGGAAGCCTACCGTCGTCGGACACGTTCTTCCAGTACCGCTCGTGGAACTCGATCTTCGCCGCGGTTGTCTCGCGCACGAGCTCTTTGACGTCGTCTGAGCGGAAGGGCGAGTAGCCGCAGAGGATGACGTAGGTGATGATCCTGCCACGCGAAGTCAGCGCTTCAATCGTCTCTATTGTCGGGGCGGTCGACAAACCCAGTAGACCACAGGTCAACGGCTTTGCCGTGCCCTTTCTGGTTGAGCACTTCCGGTGCAACGTAGCCGAAGCTTCCTGCTAGCGACATGAGCTGCTCTTCGGATGAATGTAGATGTTTGGCACTGCGATCGAGCGTGAGGACGGGATTGACATTGAACAACAGAAGCCTTACATGCCAAAGTCGGCGATGACGATGTCGGACCCTGCGTCGCGGGTTCGGTATAGGATGTTTTCTGGCCTGTCAGTATGGCGATCAGTCAAGGTCGGGGAATATTCTATGAACCGACATACTTGAGATCCCGGTGGACAATGTCGTGCTCATGCAGATATTTCACGCCGGACAAGATTGACCTATCTATAGGTCAGCACGAAACTTCATCAGCTCCCAAGGCAGACGCACCTGACAACCACCACCGCATCCGACTCCGTGAACTTCCCCTTCTGGCAGATGCGTTCAAACAGCTCCCCGCCAGTCGCCAGCTCAAAGCTCAAATAATACTTGGTCCTGCTCTCGAACCACTCGTAGAACTTGACGATGTTCGGGTGGTCGAGGCCCTTGAGGACCTCCATCTCGCCCCACACGCTCGCCTCATTGCCCTTGACCTTTTTCTTCGGGATCACCTTCAGCGCGACCTCGCGCGTGATCCCCGAGTCCTCCTCGTGTGCGTGCGCATGTGCCTTCTCGCTGAACTTGGAGAGGACGGAGAAGCTGGAGGTTGATGGCGTACGAGAACGTGGGCGGTCTCGTTTGGAGTTTGGCGAGGGCGAAGGATCCCGCTGCTGTTGCTGCTGCTGAGATGCGAATGCGGACGAAGCGGACGATGGAGTTGGGCTGTGCGTCGGGGAGCTCGTGGGCGACGCAGTGAGCGTAGTGGTAGCTGCCGCCCCGCGGAGGGCGACATTGATTTGTTCGGGGGGAACGTGCCATGTCGCGCGCTGCAAAGTCCGCAATAATTCAGCACCACGTTCTGATGGGTCTAGCACGCCGCGAGCAGCAGATATGCGATTGCGATGCAGTGATCCCGCTGCACATCTTCGCCGGAGAAGCTCGCTCCGGGAAGCTGTATCGCTTCCTCGTCCCCGAGCTTGCGGATACTCCGGCGGCGACGGGTGACCGCATTCGCATGACAGCACGAACGGGGCCGGCACCAACAGTCCGTCTGTCGTGTGGAGCAGGCAAGGCGAAGACACGCACCATGACTTTCCCAAAGGTTCCCTTCCCGAGGACATCGTGTATTGAGTACTGCCGTTTCTTGTGGTACGAGGGAGGCTGGGGGAGCACTTGTTCGGATATGTTCAGTAGTGAAGGCATCGCGTCACAGGTGGTGTCTGTTATAGGTTGAGTTTACAAGAAGATGGTTCTTTTGCAGGTCGCTGCAAGTTCGCAATGGGTTGATATCTATAGATATCAACAGTCAGTAAAGTCGACGTCGAGATGGAGTAAGGGGTCTGACGATCGTGAATGCGCCGAATGATTCGAATGTGTTCCACTCCTAGCCACGGTATTTGCTGGTTGATGATCGATATCGGATGAAAACGAAAG
>NSJX01000043.1:211686-223572 GCA_002286715.1 Dentipellis sp. KUC8613 | reverse complement strand
GTGGCTCTTCGAGCCTCGTCTGCGTCTTCGACGCCTGTCGTCGACACTTCGTACGCGTGTCAATGACTCAACGCTTCACGACCGGCGCCTATCGGCTACTTGTCTAGCGTTGGAGTTGTCTGGTACTGGCATTGTAGGTCCCACAAATTTTGATCCAAGTATCTTCATGACTCGGACTGCGGATATATTCAGGACGAAATTCTTCACCAAGCCGCTGGGTATGTTCAACGTCCGCCGCTCTGCCAGGTGCATGCGACGCGATTGCCTTTCCAGCAATCGCGAATGTGACTTCCATGGGTGTACTTCATGATATGATACCCCGTATCTATTTCTCTCGAGACCTGGCACCAGGTCTATGACGGTGGAACTCATTACTCGTCCCTCAATTGTTTTTGTGCGTCCTTTATTCATCTTCTATCTCCCTGTCACTCGTATATGAACGATAGACAGGACCCCGTATCGATCAACATAGTCGACGACTTCGGCCATTGCTCCACTGGCACCATCAACTCGGCTACTACTTCACATCAATTGCACCCATCTTGTCGCGCGCAAAGCGATCGCGCTGTACCTCGAGAACTACACAAAGCACACACTCCTCGACATGACACCATCCTCACAATTCTTGTGCGCCATGAGCCTGTGCACGCTACGATCACCCCTTTTTCCGGATGGGCGGTCCGTTCTGTTCAAATGCTACCTCGCCTCTCCGACTTGAATTTATCGGAGGCTACTATTGGGTCCAAGCACGGGATGCTAATTTCCGGGGAGGTGCCGGTATGGTTACTAGAGAGACAGCCACGTTGCACTTGAGCATTTGAAAGGTGCGGAATGCCCTGTTCGAATTAATTCTCAACATGTGCGCAAACGGAGTCTGTCAATTACTAGGTACATTAGAACGTCCCGCGGTAAGGCAAGGCGCAGGCGACTCGGAAGACTTGAGCGAGACTTCGGATGCGTCAGAACTCTACATAACGCTGATCCCAATCTGTTCGGCGCTCGGAATCCGCGTGTCTTCGAAAATAGGAGTAATCCGGACAGAGACGATGTGATATTTTGGACGAACTGAGGTGAATTGCTTCGGTTTCAGGATTGGCGATGAGCTCACGAGTGTGAAATCTCGTGGCAGGTCCCGGACGCTCGTCTGCTATGGGGTTGTTCATGGGACTCGGTATGTAACGATCTCTAACCTGTTCAGAATAAACTCAATATCTTCTGGCGTAGGCCCGTGCAGAGTGGCGAATTCAACTGCCCAGCCCGTGAATGTCGGGTTCTCATATTCTGACTACGGAGCATGTGATACATTAAATCATCTCCGCTGCAGACGTCCTACCCATACGTGAGCGCCCTCCTCGAGCGCGGGATCTTTGTGCTCCTGTATGTCGGCGACTACGACTGGATATGCAACTGGGTCGGCAGTGAGCGTTGGACGCTGGCATTGGAGTGGAGCGGACAGAAGGAGTTCCAGGCCCAGGCGCTGAGGGCGTGGACGGTAGACGGGGAGGCTGCGGGGGTGACGAGGAAGGCGGGCAGGCTGACATTTGCGACCGTGAAAGGCGCGGGGCATATGGTAAGTTCGGGACTCGAATTATACTACCATCACTATGGGTAGTCTGTTGTCAATGCTAATGAGTATAATTCTTAGGTGCCCTTCGATAAGCCGAAACAGTCGTTAGCTTTGATCAATCGCTGGATCGCCAAAGAAGATCTTCGATTTGAGACTGTTGTTTTCCTGCCTACATTTGCGAGGGACCCGAATATCTCGCCGCGGAATGTATTCCTATTTCTTGGTAACGCAATAGGAAAGTATGACTATCGCCCATGCTGGATGGGCCCGAGTAGTCGAAGCTTGATCTGAGTTGACCGGAAAGGAGATCTTTCGTGACGTCCATCATCCCCTGATTTCCATCACTATCCCGCTCACTTGTCGCACGGAATGCAACGATGCTAACGGTTCTAGTATGAAGCATTCGGTTTCGAGAATCACGAAATAGTTCTGCAGGTCTACATGCGTCATATAGACCGGCCGCCGAGATGTTGTTTAGAAAAGTTGGATGGCCTCCGCGACAATAAGGAGGATCAGACGACTATTCTTCCTACCCGTCTTCAGGTGTGTAAAGTAGCTTGGGCACGTTCTTCTGCAACGGTTTCGACTGCCACTGAACATCTTCATCAGTCCCACCCTTTGACTGCGTTGCCGTTGACGGATAGGCTCTGTAGATTCCGCTTTCGCCGAGCTACACTATGCATCTTGTGGTCAGTCATAGCCAGCAGCATGCTACCGGCACTCATGCTTTGCCTCGAGGCAGGTGATTCGCCCACGACACGTGCATGACAAAGTTCCTGGCTCCTGGCTGCAACCTGATCGACGGCGAAGGCGCGATCCTCATTCCTTTTCCATAATGGGATCGTCGGTATCCGATATCGTATAGAATGCTTCGCCACAGGAGAGGAGGCATGCTCGGGCTCGGGCTCGGGCTCGAAGTGCGCAGGTGGAGGGGAAGGACAACCCTAACCTCACTCGAGTCGAGCTCGAAGCAAGCCGCGTTACGGGCGCCGAAGGGACTTTCCCAATGTCCTGTCTCATCCCGCCATGGCCATCTCTCATCCCTTTACGCAAAACTGTGGCGTTGCTTGTGCGAATGAGCAGCTCAACGATCTTCCCAGATGCTGTTAATCTTTGTGAATCTCTCGTCGTGACTTACTTAGACCTGCTCGTCCAGGATACTACGTGACCATGTGCGGGCACCTGGACACCCTGCAGCAAGACCAAAATTGGATCAAAGGCTAACGTATCATGGGATCTGGTCAGACGTGTCTTAATCGGGCCTCCCAGACTGAGCGCTTAGATTCAACGGTGCTCACAACCCTTTTAGTACATCGTTGTTCGCAGAGTCAACTTTATGCCTTATCTGCTCTGCATTCACAGTCGCATCTCGGGGTTCTCCGGAAGAATCAGGTACGTGCACCCTTGTATTTCCTCCCGGGCACGTACTTACACCTTCCTCGAAAGGCGTGGCTTGTATTTTTCGACGCGCGCTGTGCGCCGGGAAACTACGTGCCCAAGCACCAGTTCCTTGTTCTCCGAATAGATGAACGAGGTATACTGATTCACGCATACCCGTAGATCTTCCCAATGCGCTCGTTCGCAACCTTGTTTCCTTGGTCCAGCCGAGTACGTTGCTGCTCTGGTACCCTTTGAAGGTGACGAGCCCTTGTTCCTTCTCCATATCATCGGTATTCGTCTCGCGCATAAAGGTCGCAGGCGTACGAAGGGTGAGCACCAGAATACATCCAAGCAAGATACGACAGACACGACCAACCCGACCTAACGTCTATTATGTCCCAGTCGCATGGCCAGCATAAGCGCTCCTGGAGGGGCTCTCCCCGACGGAACAGTCCAACACTATCAACTCAACCTTCACAGCACATGATAGAGACTCAGGCACCACAATATACCAGCAGCTACTCCCGACCTGATGCTACGCATTCACAGGTGGAACATGCGATCGACGCTGACCTGCAATTGCTGCGCACTCGGTGAGCAACTCGACTGAGGGGTGTATATGTTTAAACTTTCTGACCCATAACGACGTAGACGTGCTTCAATCGCTCCCAATAGCCTCGCGAATGCCCTAGGAGACACGCCTGTTTACACTGAACCTGCACGTAACGAACCTGTTGCCCCGCAGCCCAGTCCTAGGTCGTCTCGTTCCCGGTCTTCTGCCGCTGGGAAGTCCACTCGCAGGCACTCAACTCACGTGATGTCTCCTTACGAGACTGTGTTTAGCGTCGGACACGAATACCACGAACAGTGGAAAAATGAACGTCCGCAGGCTCAGCCAGTGGCATCAAGTTCTAAGGCACCGCGCACCCTAGCGACAAATCCTAAAGCTATCGCAGCTCGGAGGGAGCGAGGTATAGAGGCACAGGATTTGGTTGAACTCAACAATAGGCTCCCGTACCCTTGGCATATATATAAGGATCCGCTCACTAAGAGAGTGATCCCTGCGGGTGAGTAGATTGCTGCTTCTGTCGGGCCTTTGCTTATTTTCCGATAGCAACTCGGTACATTGACGAACTCAACAAGACGATAACGAAGAACGACGCAGACTTGAAGAAGAAGAGCGAGGCACTTGAATGGTATATGCCAGCCTTTGAAGTTGTGTCAGCCAAGCATGACAGGCTTGAACGCGAGATATCGGAGATACGTGGTCATAATCATGAACTGCAAGGCATGCTCCAACAACTCGGCGTGAATATTTAGGACTGCATATGTTTGGAGTCCTGGCATCTGTTTTTCGATGGTTTGAATAATCCAGCCCTATTCTCATAAGCTAGAGGTGTGATACAATTGGCATGGCTTGTGGGCATGCAGTTTACAATGGGTCATCTCTATACGGCAGTACATTAGCACCCCACTAATCCTTCATTGACCCCGCGTGATTGCTCGACGGAGCCTTCGCGCTTCGCCGCGTTGCCCATTTACCAATTCAAGATTTATGGTCCTTCTGATCCTTCGAAAAAAGGTGTCGCCTTCCGCATCTGTAAACCCAGCATCTCGTATGATGGCTTCACGGGTATCTTCACCTATCAGCGCTCGCTGTAAACCTCGATGTTGTCTCTCCAATCGGGCCGATTTCTTCTCCAAGCCGGCGACAAGGATATTCCCATATTCTATGGTGGAGATGCGACCTTGATCATAGGCGATTTTGGCTTCATTTATTTCCTGATTGATTTGTGCCCTGGTAGGCAGAACCTGCTCATGGGAACTGACAGTGTTGTTCGACCATTGGAGGCCTTGAGCACAGTTGGCAGGGGCCAGAACAGCGTTACTAGCAGCGGCATTGAGGGACGAGCTAGTCGTAACGTTGGACTCTAGGTAACCGCTCGCTGAGAAAAACAGGAGCCAACTCGATGTATGAATCTCGCACCTGCGTACCCGGCGGAAGTCGGCATCTGGTAAGCGGATGAACTCGCTCGGTGATCGTGAGCGGGAGCGTAAGGATGATAAGACATCTTGTCTTCAGACGAGAAGACGTTCCTCTAAGGTAGTAATGAATCAGTGCATGCATCACTGCTGAGGAGAACAGGACGAACCGATCGTATGAGGCAAGAAGGCTAGGGCTCTTGTCGACATAGGCAGCCGTATATTTATACGTACCTCGAAAGCAGGGGCATCAACCCTCCTTTTGTTATACACAAGCCACAGGAAGCTACAATTGTCTAGCCACATTCTCTAGGATACGAAGCGCTGTATCAGGTCATGGTAACCATTCAATTGTCTTGCGCACGATCTGGGCTCCAAGTTCTCCGGATCTTCGATCTTCGACTATGAACGGGCGAGAGTCGAGGTAGTTATGGCATAGGAACCGAGGTGTTTGAGAGAACAACAACAAGCTTCTCATGGCAAGAGTTGCTGAGAGCGTGATGGACAGCTAACTCACTAGTATAACTCAAGTCCTTTGGGCGTCCCAATTCGGTAATTTCCGAGAGAAAGCCTGGCCCGACCGTTGCCATGACTCTCAGGCTCAACAAACTCTGCAGGGTACTACGTATACTGGCGCATGGCTACGCAGCATCAAAGAACAAGATGGGTCATACTCTGATCATATTTGTCACGACTACTCCATTTTCGAGGCTACGCTCTCTCAGGCAGAGCACGCATTCGCTGTTGACTTGAAACCGTTGACATGCAATCGACGCTGACCTGCAATTGCTGCGAACTCGGTACGCAACTCGGTTGAGGGGTGTATACTTATGTTTAAGCTTTCTGACCCATAACGACGTAGACGCGCTTCATTCGCTCCCAATAGCCTCGCAAATGCCCTAGGAGACACGCCTGTTTACACTGAACCTGCACGTAACGAGGCTGTTGCCCCGCAGCCCAGTCCTAGGTCGTCTCGTTTCCGGTCTTCTGCCGCTGGGAAGTTCACTCGCAGGCACTCAACTCACGTAACGTCTCCTTATGAGACAGTGTTTAGCATCGGACACGAGTACCACGAACAGTGGAAAAATGAACGTTCGCAGCCTCAGCCAGTGCCATCGAGTTCTAAGGCACCGCGCACTCTAGCGACAAATGCTAAAGCTATCGCAGCTCGGAAGGGAAGAGGCGCAGAGGCGCAGGATCTGGTTGAACTCAACAATAGGCTCCCATATCCTTGGCATATATATCAGGATCGGCTCACCAAGAGTAGAGTGATCCCTGCGGGTGAGTAGATTGCTGCTTCTGTCGAGTCTTTGCTTATTTTCCGATAGCAACTCGGTACATTGATGAACTCAACCACACGATAAAGAATAATAACGCAAGATTGAATGAGAAGGACGAAGAACTTGCATGGTATACATCCGCAGTGGATGCTGCACGAGCTGAACAAGTTAGGCACAGTCAAGAAGTGGATAAGATTCGTGGGTTCAATCTCAAATTACAGGGGATACTACACAATTTCGGTGTAGATGTCCAAGATCAAGATCAATGATCTCAGTACTTGTTTTTGCACTTTAATGGTTCACTGTTGTTCATGTATATAAGCCAGAATCATTGTACAATCTGCATTGCTTGCGGGAATGTGAGATATAACGAATTGCGCCTATGCATCAGCTTCCAACCAATTCCTCATTGACCCCGCGTGACCGCTCGACGAAACCTTCGTGCTTCTTCGCGTCGCTCGTTCACTAATTGAATTCTTATGATTCTCTCGGCCTGGTCAAGTTCAGCATCCATTTCTGCATCCGTAAATCCGGCGTCTCGTTGAATGGATTCCCGGCTATCTTCACCTCGCATTGCCCGCTGTATGCCTTCATATTTCCTCTCCAATATAGCTGATCCCTTGTTCAAGCCGGCGCAAAGGACGTTCAGATATTGTACAGTGGAGATGAGGCCTTGACTTCGCGCGATCTTGGCTTCGTAGATCTCCCGGTCGATCTCTGCATCAGTAGGCAGAACCCTTTCATCGGAATTGAGACTATTCAATGTTTGAGAATTCGGGACGTTGACGCCATGAGCATAGTCACCAGAGGCTCGTGTAGAATTATTGCTCGTAGTCATCGCCAGATTGCTGGTGGAAACGTTGAATTCTATGTAGCTGTGCGTTTAGGGAAACAAGGACCAACTGAATGCATGGATCACGTACCACCGTAATCTGCAGAAGTCGCATTACGGCGAGCCATTGAACCAGCTCGGTGATCGCGAGCGGGTGCATAAGGACGATAAGACATCTAGTCTTCAGATGAGAGGACGTTCCTCTAAGGTAGAAAGAAATCAGTGTCATGCATAATTGCTGAGGAGAACAAGACGAACTGGTCGTACGAGGCGAAAAGGCTAGGGTCCTTGTCAACGTACGTGGCTAGATATTTATACGCATCTCGAAAGCAGCGGGAGCAACATTTCTTTCGTTATGCACAAGCCACAACGAGCCGCAATTGTCTAGCCACATTCTTTAGGATACGAAGCGTTGCGCCCGGTCATGGTAACCACTCAATTGTCTTGCGCACGATCTGGGGTCCAAGTTCTCCGGATCTTCAATCTTCAATTATACATAGGCGAGAGTCGAAGTAAGTATGGCATAGAAACCGAGATAGACGAGAGAACAACAAGAAGCTTCTCATGGCAAGAGTTGCTGAGAGCGTGATGGACAAACTTACTACAACGCGAGTCCTTCGGGAGTCCCAATTCGGTAATCTCCGAGAGAAAGCCTGGGACGACCGTCACCATGAGGCTGACTCTCAGCGACCTCGGCAGGGTACTGGCGGATGGCGACGCAGCATCAAAGGACCAGATGCCTCTTACTTTGGTCAGACATGTCACGACTGCTCGACATCCGACGCTACGCACTCCATGATACCGTTGCGCATTCGGTATGCATTCCTGGTCTAGGGCACATCTGCTTACTGATTGCAATGCGATCATACAGGCGCGATTCTTGTGCTAGAAGTGACCCTGCGAATGCCGTAGGAGATTCGAACGCCCACTCACGATCACTCGACTGATGTGCGGTGCCATCTTCTTACAAGACCATGTTGAGCATCATGACTCTGGCGAATGGCGGAACGCTGAGCCTTCGCAATCCTAACAAGCCGGCTCGAGCTCCAAGGCGCCGCGCGCTCTATCGACAACTCCCAGAGCTCTTGCAGCTCGGAAGGGGCGAGGTACGGGCGTGTAGAACTTTCTTGAGCTAGACAAGGAGCTCCTTGACGTGGCCCGCTCGCTAAGAGAGTTATCCATGTGCAGGTGAGTAAATTGCTGTTTCCTTTAGGTCTGTACTCATAGTCACGGATTCAACAAGACGATGAAGAAAAATCCCACAGACTAGCACGTTGTCTCAATAAATAATGAAATACTCGTACAAGGCATGACAACATTTCGGTCCAATCAATGTGTTTAGAGTGCTGGCTTCTACTAATTCAATGATCCAGCCTTATCCTCGTAAACTAAAGGTATTGTACAATTTGCATAGCTTGCGGGCATGTGATGGACAACAAATCATCTCTACCCATCATCAACCCCCAAACAATTCCTCATTGACCCCGCGTGATTGCCCGTCGGAGCCTTCGCGCTTCACCACGTCGCCCATTTACTAATTCAAGATTTATTGTCCTTCTAATCCTTTGGAATAAGATGTCGCCTTCCGCATCTGTTAATCCAGCATCTCGTATGATGGATTCACGGCTGTCTTCGCCTTTCAGCGCTCGCCGTAAACCTCGGCGTTGCCTCTCCAATCGGGCTGATCCCTTCTCTAAGCCGGCAACCAGGATCTTCCCATATTCTGCGGTGGAGATGCGACCTTGAATGCGGGCGATTTTGGCTTCATATATCTCCTGATCAATCTGTTCTCCGGTAGGCAGAACCTGTTCATCGGAACTGGTAGTGTTCGGTGAATGAGAGTCCGAGTCTTGGAGGTCATGAATATAGTTAGCGGTGCCCAGCACAGCGTTACTAGCAGCGGAGTCAAGCGATGAGGTAGTCGTAACGTTGAATTCTAGGTGGCCGCATGGTTAGGAAAACAGGAGCCAGATCAATGCATGATTCACGTACCGCTGTAAGCTGTAGCAGTTGATGTCTGGTAAGCGGATGGAGTAGCCCTGTGGTCACGAGCGGCTGCATAAGGTTGAAAAGCCATCAAGTTCTGAGATGAGGATGTCCCTCTGCGCGTATGATCAGTCAATCGCATACTTTGCTACGAACCGAGGGAGCGCGAAGAAGACGAACCGGATGTATGAGACGGAGGGCTGATTTTGTGAACAAAACGAAGATACGCATA
Source organism: Dentipellis sp. KUC8613 (assembly GCA_002286715.1). Classification (NCBI taxonomy): domain Eukaryota; kingdom Fungi; phylum Basidiomycota; class Agaricomycetes; order Russulales; family Hericiaceae; genus Dentipellis; species Dentipellis sp. KUC8613. The sequence continues at coordinate 214,312 of NSJX01000043.1, read as the reverse complement.
TTTATACATACCTGATGGGTAGCTGAAGCGGTGTCCTTTTTGTTTTACACAAATACCAGAAAGCCATGATTGTCTAGCCACACGCTCTACTGATGCAATGGACACGAGGCACTGCTTCAGATCATGGATACCGACCAATCAATTGTCTGGCACGCGATCTAGGTCGTCCACTGGCATGAATATGAATCAGAGTTATTGTACCATTTACATGGCTTGCTGGATCGTGTGGTACAGCGGCCGCTACATGTGCCTATACATCAGCCGCCACCTAAAGGCCTAATCCTTCATTGGCCCCGCGTGACCGCTCGACAAAACCTTCGTGCTTCGACGCGTCGCTCGTTCGCCATCTCGGTTCTTATAATTCTGCCGACCTGGTCAAGTTCAGCATCCATTTCTGCATCCGTAAATCCGGCGTCTTGTTGAATGGACTCCCGGCTATCTTCACCTCGCATCGCCCGTTGGATGCCTTCCATTTGCCTATCCAATAGCGCTGTTCCCTTTATCAAGCCGGCGCAAAGAACATCTCGATATTGGTCAGTGGTGATGAGGCCCTGACTGGCAGCAAGTTTGGCTTCGTAGATCTCCCGGTTGATCTCCACATTGACAGGCAGATCCCGTTCATCGAAACGGGGACTATTCGATATTTGATAATTTGGGAACTTGACACCAAGAGCATAGCTGGCAGAGGCCTGGACAGCGTCATTCGTCGTAGCCTCGACCGCATTGCTTGTCCTGATGCTGAATACTAGGTAGCTGTGCATTTAGGGAAACGAGGACCAACTGAATGCATGGATCACGTACCACCGTAACCTGCAGAAGTCGGCTCACTGCGAGCCGATGAACTAGCTTGGCGGTCACGAGCGGGGGGATAAGGATGATAAGACATCTCATCATCTAGTCTTCAGATGAGATGATGTTTCTCTAAGTTCGTAATAAATCAGTGCATGCATTACTGTCGAGGAGAACAGGACGAACTGATTGTATGAGGCGAGAAGGCTAGGGTTCTTGTCAACATACGCGGCCACATATTTATACGTACCTCGAAAGCAGAGGCAGAAACGCTCCTTTTGTTATTCACAAGCCACAATCGTCTTGCCACATTCTCTAGAATACGAAGCGTTGCGCCAGGTCATGGTAATCACTCAATTGTCTTGGGCACGATCTGCAAGTTCTCCGACTCTTCGATCTTCGACTATATATGGGCGAGAGTCGAGGTGGTTATGGCGTAGAAACCGAGATGTTTGAGAGAACGACAACAACCTTCTCAAAGGCAAGAGTTGCTGCCAGTGAGATCTTGAGAGCGTGACGGACCAACTTGCTACTTACTCGAGTCCTTCGGGCGTCCCAATTCGGTAATCTCCGAGAGAAAGCCTGGTCGACTGTCACCGTCATGATGACTCTCACTGGCAGCGAACCCCGCAGTATACGTACTGGCGCATGGCTACCCTGCAGTCAACCTACGCAGCACCAAAGGACAAGACATGTTATACTCCGGTCAGACGTGTCACAACTGCACCATATCCGAGGCTACGCATTCCCAGGCAGAGCACGCATCACCTGCTGGCTTGCAACCGTTGCGCATTCGGTACGCACCGCAGGCGTCGCTTCGGCCGGCTTCCAAAGAGCTGGCTTTTGTACAGAGTCTGGGTCTCGTAGGAGAAGCCAGCGATTGTTGAAGGTTGCGTGGCGATATCCGAGGTTCGCCGAAGGCTACACAATTGGAGATTGCAGCCCAATTGTAATGCGGGGACTTTGCGCCACAGTCTTCCTACACCTCACACAAAGGCACGAATAATGCCTCAGTCCCTGTGTTCGAGTGATCTGTGGATCCAATGATACTAGGAGCCTGGAGGGAATGGTGGTTGGGGTGGCGCGTACTGTACACTGACGCCAATGTCAGATCCCTCTGTGCGCGATATATCCGCCGCTCAATTTGAGAATTTGTGTAAGTTCTTGACATCAGGAAGATCGCATGCGACTAGAAGACCTAGATCTAGGGTTTCTAGTGCTCTAGTAAGCGAAATTCCCCTAATCGGCTGTCTAGGTCTAGTAGACTTATCTAACTCTAGATGCCGCCGACTAGGTCTAACGAGGATTCTAGTTGTCACTTTATTTCTCTAGTAGCTACTCTAGTACATCTCGTTCTACTTCGAAATACAGGCTTGCTACCTACTTTGCCAGAAATTAGCTTTCTTACCGACCCCGGACTTATTATTGTCTGCATGTGACACAATAATGCGTGAACACGACTTGAAGGGCATCGCGAGAGGGCAAGGGCGATGAGTGTAGATGCGTGAATGGCAAATAGCGCGCTAGGACATGCGTGAACGACGGCAGTCGAGCGGGTTGATGTCAATCTTCATCCGCTCGAGTGGCAGCACGCGCCCGCCTCGACGGACGCGACGAAGCGCGTGCCGACCCACACGCCCTGCGCGCCCCACGCGAGGTTCGCTGCGAGGCTGCGCCCATTGTACACCGCGCCCGCGCCAACGACGTACACGGGCCCGCCGGTGAGCGGCGACGTGCGGCCGCGCACGGCGTCGACGCACGCGGGGATGAGGATCGACGCGGCGACGTCGCCTGTGTGCCCGCCGCCCTCGCCGGCCTGCGCGCAGATGAGGTCGAC